>VFFE01007694.1:24482-137416 GCA_008921705.1 Burhinus oedicnemus
AAAAGGCAGGGGGGGAAAAAAAAAAAAAAAAAGTGTCGGGAGAGTTTCTGGCTTGTCTGGAAACAGCAAGACTAATTGCCATGCGCTTCCGGTTTGAAACTGGCAGCAGACAACATCTTGAAAATGAGTCACTGCAGCTCACAAAGAAACTCTGTGGTTTTCTCCCTCTCAGGTTTATATATTTGCTCCTTTTTACAGTTTCCTTTGTAGTCTTCTGCGTTCTCCCCGGCCCTCCCCCTCCCCGGTTTTCTGAGCCACCCCCTGCCCCAAGACCCCTTGGCCGACGTGGATAGTTTCCACCACCAACCGAAAAAACACTAAAAATGTTTGTAAGGGAAGAAAAAAAAAAGAAAAAAAAAGGAGAGAGAGAGAAAGGGAGAGAAAGTGGAGAGTTGTTTTTGGATCTGGCTTCGCTGAAGGTTAGAGAGACTCTGATGCTGCAGGGGGAAAAAGTTCCCTGAATTTTCCACTGGCTGCAGGAAGAGAGCCCATTTAGTCATGGCTAAGTAATGTCTGCACACACACCAACTAATCTCATTAGGAGTTTCCGTTCTCTAACACAGGAGGGTTTTGTGAAGCCCTGTCAGCCTTTCTAACATTGCAGTTGAAAGGGAGACAACTTACATCTTTATTTACTTAGGGGTGCAGCGCTAAGACAAGTTTATACAATGCAGCATCTTTTCGGTCATGAGGACTCCCAACTTCAAAAGTCAATGGTTTCATTTGATTTCAAGCAGAAAGTCATGGTTCATCTCATATTTTGCTCATACAGACTTTTTGAGTATTTCAGATTAAATGTAATTTATGCATAAATAGTTTCATAGGGTGAAGTGCAGAAATGAGCTACACAGAAGGCTGTGTTACGATAAGCATGTTCTGTGCATCTGTGACAATTGTATGTAATTGCATGATTAAAAGACTCTTGTGCCAAGATACTCAGGTGATGGGCGTGTTTGAAAAATATATTCACTCACATAACCTTGCTGTATTGGTGTTTTACATATTTAATTTCCAAGTGATATTTAGTTTGTACATATCACTTAGTGGTTTGTGTAATTATTTTGTGATGATTTATTTTCATAGTGGTCACAAAAAAAGTGTGTGTTCAGAATTAGAAAGACTTCTTCTGTGCCCTGCTAATCTTTAATTTAAATTAGAAGTTAACGACTTTTTGCAAAAAAAGTCTGGAGCAAACAAAGAAAATGGAGTCTTGTTTGCAAGGGGGTTTTAACTTAGAGAAATGTCAAAATATGTGAATAAAATCGCATGTAATAAGAAATAACACTTAGCTACTTAATTTAATTATCGTGTCGTAGCATTAAACTAGCAAATATTGTGCAAAAAATAGTAGTACTTAGATGGAGAACTAATTGCAGTATACCACGTGTTTACCTTTGAGGATCTTCAGCATTTCATGTACTTCCTATGTCCAAGCTGCACAGAACAGAACTTTACGAAGGACTTTTATTAGTGGATTAGTGACACAATCTCCAGACACAGATGCCTCTTGATTTCCTAGTTGGGCAGAGAAGAATTTTTAGAATAGTATGTAAAACAGAAAACGCCTAATCTCTGTTTCAATGAAATACAGGCATCGGGTACTGAAAGCTACTTTCCAGTTTTTGAGTTTTATTTCTTTTGTAAAATTCTGAATTTTAGAGAGAGAGGTGCATTACTGGGCATAATGTTCAAAAATCTGTTGAATATATTATGGAACAGTTAGTGTGGCATACAACACCAAAACTGTTACTGAAGAGTATTCCCTAGCTCTTATTATCTCTCTTTGAAATATGGACATTAAATTGTCCACTTACTGCATTAAATATTGATGAAATTTCAGTGTGCCGTCTGCTGAATCAGTGTTGTCCTGGTTTGAGATAGAACAAAGCCAATTTTCTTTTCAGTAATTTTACTTTTCAGTTAAGTGTCTTCTAACTGACTGCACTCTGAAATTAACGGCATATTTTTCAGACAGTGTCTGCTTCTAGCAGTGATAACTCTGATGTTTATAGTTAATACCAAGGAATGGTATGCAGAGAGGCTCTTGCTTATACTTATTCTAACAACCAAGGTCATCTAACTTTGTTATGTGCCATGTTGGAGGGTCGGAAGCGGAAGTGTAGAGGGGTGGCACCTGTGGTGGACAGGACAGGTGACCCAAAACTGACCAACAGGGTATTCCATCCCATCTGCCTCATGCTCAGTATAAAAGCTGAGGGATCAAAGGGATTAACTCTCTTTTCTCCAATGGCCAGCATTGGAGGAGGACTCTGTGTGCTTTTCTTCCTTTGGTCCCAATCCATGCCTTCCTGAATCCAGTTCCCATCTGCTACTGAGTCCAGTCCCAGTGCTTGCCAGTGACATGATTGTCATCCTAGGAGCTTGATATTTGGTTTTGTATATATGTCATTATTTTCTTATTAATATTATTAACTTTTTTATTGTTAATACTTCAATATAGCTTTTTTAGTTGTTTTTTTTCCAACCCATAATTCTGTCTCCTTTTATTCTGTCTCCCTTCTCCTTTCTGGGGAAGGGAGAGGGGTTGGTAGAGAACATCTGTCATTTGTTTAGTGGCCAGCCCAGCCTAAACCTTGACAAGTGTAGATGAAGCACACACATTCATACAAACAGATATATATAGTCTATCTACACTATATAAATTTCATATATTGTATTCACTCAGCATAAGTAAAAACATCTTGATGCCCTTGTGGAAAAACAGATGTAGTAGTAGTAGTAGTGTACTGGTTGTGTGTTCTGTATGTTTGAAAGAGTGAATGAGAAGCAATTCATAGATGTGTTAAAAATACAACAGTTCTGTTTGGAATAGAAAAAAAATCCAAATATCAAATAGTGCGTGACTGTTTCCACTCAAATAATAAAAATGTCTTAAAGGTATTTTCACTGTAAATATGATTTTATTCTTTACCTGTTTTAATTTATGAAATGTTGAAGTGTGTGAGAAGAATATATACTGTTGGCTAAGGGATGAGATATTATCATAATTGCTTATATCTCATTTTTCCAAATCACCTCTGTGAGTTGTTCCTAAAAAGGAAAAACCTACAGGCTTACATCCTTTCTGATACCACCAACTCCACCTAGATGCAACAGCTGAAATAAGCAACACAATCTCAGGGGGAGAAACTCAGCTACAACCTTCCTTGTAACTGTGTTTATAAACCACTACCCACGTGGATGCTTACCTGTATAGAAACAAATACCTATTTTGTTTTATTCATTAGCAGTTCTTACTGATTCACAGTGGTTCTTTGCCCCTGTTACTTGATGTTATTTCATTAAACTTAAATCATGAAAACAAATCAAGTCTCTCACTCCAAAGACTGAAGTATTCCCCTTTGCTGTGCATGAAGTCCAACTATGTAAACTTTACCTTCTCATTGTAATGCCCTTCTTGGGATGGAGGCCAGCTTCAGGGTGTGTTATGATAGAGGTATTCTTATGGGAAGGTATTACAGCTCAAGTGACTTAATATAACTGAAGCTGAAATCTACCGTACTTTAAAAACCTGTTCTGGAGGACTTAGCACTGGGTGAAAGTCATTTTGCATATTCACCAAGGTGCGTGGAGCTTGTTGCTTGCTCTGAGGGTCACACGCTTACATGTAGGAAGATGGGTGTATATATAATACTTAAGGACATTGAGGTCCGTCAGCTCTTACAGAAAATACAAATCTTTGCCTTGGGAATGCAATCACATGACAACGTGTTGCTTCGGAAAATCAAAGAAAAGAAATAGATGCTGAAATAAAAAGTCATTTGGTTACTAAAGATAAGGGAGAGTGGGATGAGGCTGGGAGAACCAACATACAATTATTTGTGATGCAAATATTTATAAAAAAGTTATTTTAGCTGTTTTTTCTTGGTAACATCATATAAAATTTATATGCTTGTATAGTTACAGTTATCTGTGAGTGGTTCTCCGTCATAGTACTAAGTAATCTAAGATAGCAAAGAACTGATAAATTAGCTAGTACTTCCCACAAAGATATGGCAGGTTGGACTCACTTGTGCAATTCAGACTATTTATCAGTCCACGGTTTTCTTCTGGTGATGGTGGCTCCAACGTGCAGCATGCCTGGATGCTGCTGTTTGAATCCATCTTGCAGCTGTGACACTGATTATAGGACACTGTTAGCCTGGGCCAATTTCAACTAGTACTGTTGGTTTTGAGCTGCTGTGTATCTTTTGTAACCACACCCAATGGTTCATGCAACAGGCTGTCACTTATGGGCCTTTGAAAAGCATGTTGCGCTGAGTATCCTTGGATTGATTCACCATGGCTTTCTCCTCGGAGTTTCCCACAATAGGGAATCGCACAGTCTTGAATCATTAAACAGATGTTTACTTGGTCTGTGGCTCGTTAAATGAATCAACTAATATTCCAGAGGCTGTTGAGAGCTCCTGAAAGACTGAATATGTCTATTCTCATGTTGAAGTGTTTTGTTGAATAATGAATGATTAAAGAATTAGTCATGATTTTGAGGAGAATGTCAAGGTGTAGGTGCAGGAAGTCCAGCTCACTGCACTGCAAAATATGAGGCTACATGTATGGAAACAAAGCAGATGAAGCACAAAGTACATCTTATCGTGCTCTTCACAAAAAGAAAGTGCATCTTTGTCCTTGAAACTTTCTTTAACTTATTGTGGTTTTATAAGCCAGTAATTACATCAGAATTAAAATTCTTAAGGTTTTGCTGATTTTTAACGCAAAAGCGCTTTGAAGGAGAGTTGCTGCTGTTCTAAAAACAAAAACTAAAGAAAATACCTGCCATAAGCATTGATATGAAAATATCACTAAGGCACTACCTGCCAGCTAATTCAATGCCAATTGATAACTGTGTAGTCATTCTGCATTTTTAATTTTGTATGAATACTGTGGTAGTTTTTGCAGTGCCAAAAAATCCCCTGGAATTGTTGATCTGCTTAATCGGTGTGATTCATGGTCAGTATCTCACAGTGTACTCAATGACTAAATATTTTAGTAATTATTTTAAAGTTATACTACAGTTGAGAACATTGGAGGCCAAATTTTGCCATGCCCTAAGCAGACACAACTCAGCTGAAAATTATACTTTTTTTACTCCCATGGAGTTACTGTTACCAACACCATGTCTGATTTTGGCCTGCTTGCTCAAGTAGTGTTACTGTGACTATCTAGAGCAGTGAGGTTTGTCCTTTTCCTATCTGTGGATCCATAATTATTTTTGAGCAGTTATGTAGATGTTTGTGTTGCAGTTGAGCCTACTGTAGTAGTACTGTGGTACTTTTGCCTCTCCTTCAGGAGGAATCCACTGACCTCTACATGCATGGGCCCCATGTTGAAAACTGCTCACCTGTATGGTGATGTCTATGAACTTCTAAAATAAATGTCAATCAACTATGTAAAGAAAGGTTTCTAAGTGCTATACCATGTGCTCTGTCTACATCTGAGCAGTTAGATACAGCTCGGGGTCTTCAGGAGAAAAATTTCTGTAGGAAGCCACAAACTTATTTTGTTTTGATCTTTTAAAGCACTTAAGCATGTATTTATTTTTGAGTGTGTCAGCACTTCCGTTAATGCAGTGACATGAACTGCATGTTGCAAACATTTAAATGCCTACTTAGGCCTTGAATGTAACTAAGACATTCAAGTAGCTCTTGCTTGCTCTGTGCAAGTGTCCTCCTAGTCTTCCATGGCTTTGCTCTAAATTTTGTGGTGTCAGGATGTACTTACTGTGTGAAGGATACTGCCCATTCTATGGCTTCCCCCAGACCCATTTTAAAGAGTCATTTCAATCATGTCTGTATCTCTGCTTGCCAATTTACTATTCAGTATTTAAAGATTCAGAATATAGCTTGGATAATCTTTGCAAATACTGATTGCTACATGTTAATGTATTTTTGGCTCTCGTGCAAACAACCCTGTCTTAGTTTCTTCAGTTTTAAAATAGACAGTTTTTAATCTTGTGGATCCTAACTTGAAGATCATTTGAGGTACTAGGAGAGGAAAACTTACATCTTACACATTGTCTTTTAGTTTTAGCTGTTATTAAGTTATGTTCCGAATCATTTGGTTGTAATTTTTATGATTCTAACCAATTTTTCAAAATTGGTAAAAGCTTTCTAAGCACTAACCTAAGTATTAAGTCCTGTTAGTATAATTTTACAAGATGGGTCTTTCTCTGAAAGTATTGGGGAACAAGCAAAGAAGTGTGTGTAAAATACACTTCTGCAGTTGTATAAAAAAGAGTAGACTTGGATTATATACTTTACCTAAAGAATCTAAATGTTTTTAATCAAATGTCCTATAAGTTTCCCATCCTCATTTTGCAAAACAGCTGACAGTTCATCTGGAAAACAGATTTCTATTACGCATCCATCTAGTGTGGTGACAGCACCTCTTTACTGTATTTCTGTATATTTCTTCATCTCTTTTTTTTTTTTTTATATGAAGAAAATTGATCAGACGTATTTCAGTTTAAGCGTTTTGGGAAGGATGCTAATAAGTGTTATTGTTTTTAAATGTTTATATTGTGGTAATGTTGAGTGGCCTCTGTTGTATCAAGTCAGAATACAGCACAAACAAAAAGTTTATAGACTCAAGTACCATTATTATCTCTTCCCAGCAATTAACAGTGATTCATGAGAAGAGACAGTCTTTAAAAAGCATTTAGAAAGTAAGAACAAATTCCTATTGCAGCTCTGTTAGTGAAATCTGGAGAAAGTTGACTACCTTCAGAGAGTTTCTTCCACGCTCTACTAATATAGCTGAGATGGGAATGTGGGTTTAGATTCTAGATATAGACCTCTGTGAAGTCTGGTGACTCAGACCAGACTCAGAGCAACTGGTGTGTGTGGTTAGTTTAGCAAACTGTGAGCGTGGAATAGGGCTGGTATAGAAAGTATGACTGCCACACTGCTTCAGTACTGAAGCTCTGCAATGCAAATGCTTCCGAAACAGAGCAGTATCAAGGCTGGGTTGATTCCCTGGGCGTAGGGTACAATAAAACTGACTGCAATCTCATCCAAGTTGAGGAGAGGGGTAGAGTCTTTAGGTTTTATTTAGACATGGAATCTCATCCAGGATTCAGTGTACAAATCAAAATAGTGGCTGTTATGTATCCTGAGCAGCAGAGACACTAACAAACCAGTTGGTGTATTGATGTCACTTCTAAACAGGCAATCTAGGCACTTTGTATACAGCAAAATTTGCTGTAATCATGGAAATAGTGTCCCATTTGTCTCTCCTTTGTAGTTCACAGCAGCCATGGGAATTAGTTTAAGTACACAGGACACAGACAGTACGGGAGAGTATCAACCGGATCTTCTGTTGGCTGAAATCTCATGTATCTTATGATACATTCTGTTGGGTATTCCAGTGTTTAATGAACGATGTTAGGGGAAATGTGTAGGTGTGACATTCAGGTTCTTGTTGGTGTAGTAGACAAGTGAATAATGTCAGAAGATAAGAATCTTTTAATTGGGTTTCAGTTTAGCTTAGCGCATGAAGAAAGTTCATGCATATCAGAACTTTGATTAGCACTGAGAAAGGAGGAGTGTCCTGGTTTGAGGTAAAACAGGACCAGTTTTGGTTAGTAACTTTACTTTTTAGCTAGGCCTCTTCTAACTACTGAAGTTAACAGCATATTGTGTAGAAAACTGTTCGCTCTCAGAGTGATAAGACCGATGTTTATAGTTGATGCCAAGGAATGGGATGCAGAGAGGCTCTTGCTTATACTTACTGCTGTAATAACCAAGGCCAGCCAGCTTTATTTGCCCCATTGGAGGGTCAGAAGCGGAAAAGCATAGAGGAGTCACAGCTGCAGGGAGGAGCAGACAGGACAGGTGACCCAAAACTGACCAACAGGGTATTCCATCCCACCCGCATCATGCTCAGTATAAAAGCTGAGGCATCAAAGGGTCAGCTCTCTTTCTTCAATGAGCAATGTCTGAGGAGGACTCTGTTTTGACCCCAATCCTAAATCCAGATCTGGAATCCAGTTCCCATCTATCACTGAGTCCAGTCTGGGACTTCCCCAGTGCCTGCTGGTGACGTGATTGTCATCCTGGGAGCTTGATACAGTTTTGTATATATTTCATTATTTCCTTTTAATTTTATTATTAGTATTTCATTAAAGTAGTTTAGTTCCTTCTAAACTCATAAGTTTCTTTCTCTCCTGCCTCTCTTTGAAGGCAGGTAGGGGAGAGCAGCTGTCGTTCTGCCTGAGTGGCCAATCCGGCCCAAACCACGACAAGGAGAGTAGCAGATTTTTGAGATTTTGACACATAAGAGTGATTCTTAATGTAGGTTTTTATTATGAGACCATTGTGCACCGAAATAATAGCATTTAAAGTGAAAAATAAGGACCTTGACTAGTGCTGTGACTAATTGCTCATTTTTTATGACTAAGGAACTTACACCCTGGCTCGTGCTCCAAGGACTATTGCAATAGCACTAACGTTTTGGGAAGGAATTGTCCAGGTGAAATGTCTCTATATGTGTGTAGGTTACCATCTGCTGAATTGTGTTACACCATTTTCAGTGTAATGCTATGACTGACTCCCCTTGCAAAGTAAGAATATACATGTAAGCCTGTATATTATTTAATAGCTTAACAGCTCATTTTGCTAATCCAGCAAATTCTGAAAATTCAGTGTGCATAGGAAGGCAAGCTCTGACTGCCAGTGTAAGCTGCTATCATCTTGCTGTGCTTCAGGTCTCGCAGAAGTTGCCAGCCACTTCCGTTTGCCTGAACAGAACTCCCAGGACTGCATTTCCTGTCCTTTTGGCCAGGTTGCTCTCTGCTCACGGTATTAAAAAAAACCTGCTTGTTTATCTAAGTTTCTAGTCTAGGAAAAATCAGTTGAGAGGGGAAGATTAATTTAAATATCTGAATATTAAATGTATTAAAAGCAACATTTGAGACAGTTGATAATAATAATACACCATTTAAAATACTAGAGCCACCAGCATAAGTTACAAAGCATTCGATCTACTGTCACAAAATTGGAAATTTTAATATTTCAGATTAAGAAGGGATTACAGATAAGGAAAAAGAATTTATATTTGGGAGTAGTCATTGCTTCATATGTCAAATAAACTTTCAGAATAGCCACTGGTCCTGAAGACTGTATCCTCTGCCCTCTTTAGCTATTTTTTTGTTTTCATGCATATTTTCTCTGAATTCATCAAAGGGACTATCAGAAATTGTATGTAGGACAGTCAAATAATCATGATCTGTGTCCTACTGATGCCGACAAAAAAAGTGAGAGAATGTCATATGGGGAAAATAAACATATAGGGCTGACTTTGAAAGCAGAAGTCCCTCGGTTTGCAGTGTAGCGTATTGCCAGCATGCCACAGATGTGCACCACATGAGCAGACAGAAAGCAGTGTGAGGAGTCTGCATTCATTTTACATCCGTCCCAAGGTGAACGGTTGGAGCCATTATGGATTTATGTAGTTTTGTTTACAGCTAGCTTTAGAAATAGTTGAGTATGTTATTTTTTTAAGCCTTTCACAGGGAGGCAACTAGCCATATTCCCTCCTGCTAAGGGCTTTTACTCCAGTCGGATTAAAATTGTGTCTTGAACTGCATCCTTAGGGAGAATCTGAAAACACTGGTGTTTTAGAAGTGGTGTCATCACACCTCTGCTTGGCAGGAGACCAGTCCTTTGTTTTGTTAATTTGGAGGTTGCAGAACTTTCTTCCTTTGGAAATCTGCCTCAGCCTTTCTTTGACTTAGTTAAAAAAATTAAAAACTGCAAACATTGTATTACCAAATGTGCCTACTGGAAGCATTACTGGACATGTGTGGGAGTGCTTGCTTTTCTGCAGTGGAACTTGATGTTATCCTATAATATTTTGCTAGATCTTGCTGCTGTCTCTTTTGTGTTGTTCTTGACCACAGGAGTCTGTTTATTTTTTTTAAATGTGCTGGGCCAGAACAGTGGGTATTCTTGTTTGAGAAGGAGACCTTGTAAATTATTACTGTAAATAATCTTTTAATTTAGAATATAAAGTTAAGAGAAGACTATTATGCAGGAGCAGCAGAGTAGGCATACCTCATGTGACTCTGGTAAGTACAACGGCCATCAAAACCCTCTGTGCTTTTTTGGCACATCCTTAAACCAGTCTGTGTTTGTGTGGCAATATTACTGTAGTTTAGCAGCAAATCGGAACTTGTGTGCTGGGGCACTCTGTAACTTTTTCTAATGTTTCCACTGGGTGGTGCTGCAGGAATTCCTTTTTTTTTTTTTTTTTTTCTTTCACTTGAATCTGCATTTCCCAGAAAGACGCCTCTAAAATATAATAGGAGGAAGTCCTGATTTAGAAAGTTTTTGCAGTTTCAACACAATGGAAGAACTCGGAGGATGCTCTGGCAGGAAATGTCCTGGTTGCTGGATGTGGAAAAATTACCAGCATTCTGTATCATACATAGTCAGTTCCCTAAACTGCCCTGGGTATGGACTGCACCATTAGTTTGATTTATTACCTTTAACAGAGAAAGTTCTGCATCAAGTTAAAGCAGATATATTTACATACTTAGTTGCGAGCTTATTTTTTCAAGGCCAATTAAATTAGCACTAAGATCTCCTTTGATGAGTATTTGAAAACTTTCAGAGTAAACCAATTGATATTTGGTTTTCCGCATTTCTGGCAGAATCACTAACTTTTCACCAACCACATCCTATTTATCACCCTTGAAACATCTCTGTTGAGAAATAAAATGTGAGGACTGACTCAGACTTCTGCCTTGTTCTTTCAAATGTTTCTGAGCAAACATTTGGGTAGATTTGGCAGTTGTCTGTAACTTCTCATGATATACTCATTGTTATACAGATGAATTTTCAGTGGAAAATGTTACGGCTAGCTGATTTTTTGATTATTCTGGAAAAGTTTATTTTCTTGATCAGCAACCTTTTGCTTCTGTAATCAAATGCAAAACAAGTGTCCAATAATTTTATAGAAACTAAAATGTAAAAGAGAAAAGTCGGCCTAGAGGATTTGTAAGCTGTTCAACTTTTCATATGGACATTCACTTTAGAACTATGTTAAAAATGTGTATAGCTGAAATAGCAAGAAACTGCCTTATTCCATATTTTTTTTCTAAAAATACTCTTTGATATTTGTCATTATGGAATGGCATTGTTTTGTAATTTCCAACAAAAGTTTTTAAAAACTCACATAATTGTATATTAATGTAAGTATTAATATACTTTGAAAATTAGTATGGTTTAGCAAAATCTCAATTTCTAGTATTGAGAAATGATGGTTAAAAAAAATGATGACAAAACAGTCATGTTCTTTCACATGTTATTGCAGTAGTCATCTCAAGGGTTAAAATGAACCTGAGACACTTAGAAAAATAAAACCAGAGCTGCTGTTACAAACTGGGACAGATGTAGGAGGCCAGGTTTCCTGTGGCCCATTTTCCAGTTTCCTGGCTGCAACCTGCAGAAATAAAGGAAGCTGAATGCTAACGTGAATGAGAAGCTAACAATGCCCCACGTCATGCTGCTCAGAGAAACGTGCTGTTGGCCAGAATTAGGATACAAAAGCAGTAAATGGACGTACAAAAAATATACACACATTTTCCAGAGTAGTCGAAAAGGAAAAAAAAAAAAAATTGCCTGTTAAATAGAAGTGCTGTGTGCTTGCAAAAGCACACGCTTGCCTGTAAGGGAAATGCAAGTGGAGGTGTGTGCCTGCTGTGGTGGGGCATAGGAAAAGGAGCTGAATCTTTTACAGCTGCTTTGGCTACAGAAGGAATAGTCAGTTTCTTCATACACTAAGGGAAATTAATTTCCCTGCCCTGACTCTGCCTCTTAATCCTTTTCATGTACATGTCTGATCACCATCTCTCTGTGACTACCTACAGTGCATAATGCAGGCTAACACCTTTTATGTCTTCTAGATTTAATTGATCTCCAGCTGATTTTTTTTTCAGCCCCTGGGCTCCCCAGCCAGTCTGTCCCACTCAGCTGTCCCTCCTCTGCCCCAAGTTCCATGACCTGGTTTATAGCTCAGAGTCCCAGATGTTCCTCTGCAGACCCTCTAAAGCAACAAGGGGCTGGTTTTGATCCTAATGCCTGGAGGTATTCCTGCTTTTTGCCTTCAGAACTTGTTCACGTTGATTGTCCAGGATCAGCAGCATATCTCTTTATTTCAGAAGGGCTGTGGGGGAGCTAACATAGTGTGGGGGGAAAGAATCCAGATAGGAAACCTGGAGTATGTGGGAGAACGGAAGATAAGAACACAGCCGTAACATGGTACGGAAGCTAAGGACCTCTGCAGAGGTCCTGAATGCTACAGAGCTGCTTTCCAGCTTTCTCCCTTTTTCTTTTAGCTTTTCCTATGCAAGAGTCCTACAAAACTCCCCAAAGAGTATCCTACTTATCTCGCAGTTCATGCCACAAATCTTTTGGATATCAAGCTTTTTATTTAGCTGGCTTTGTCTCTGAGCCTCCTGGTTTTCTACTGCCTGAATTGAAGATGTCTTGCTTATTTGTTTTATTTTGTCCAGCAGGTTTTTTTTTTTACCTCAACACCACTTTACTAACATTTTGTCCTATGGAATTTCCTATGTATTGTCTTGGTCAAAAAAAAAAGGTAATGCAGCTCATCACCACGTGTATTCATACGTGTTAACCATTTCTAGTGTAAATTGCATAATGTTTTCACAGTGCTTGTTCATGCTGGTAGAAGTCAGTCTCTGTATACTAAGGGGAGAGTTTGGTGTTTGGGCCCCTCACCTAAGTGAGGAATTTGGACACCCCCTTTACAGGAAAATCATCTCTTATATGGGATGCCTTGCCCTGTGGATGTCTCTGTCCTTTTCTATTATTCTCTTCAGGGAGAGCTTACGGTGTTGACTTTGCTGCTGCTCCAAGTTTAAACATTTCCGTTAGTCCCTTAATTTGGTTGAAATGAATAGGGGCAGTATTATCAGCATGGATACTCTGAGTTGCCTCCTTCCCGCATCAGTCTTGAGCTTAAAATTTGATGTGCGGAGACCACATTGTGTCACAGTGATCATGCAGTTGCTAGGCTTTGTATGGGGGGAGGTGCACGTTTGAAAGAGTGTAAATTGGTAATGCAAAAGGTGTTAGTGTGGTTACCTGTCACAGCTGCCTGGGAAACGGACTTTCAGAAAACTCGGTCCTGAAATATCCTTTTGCTGTCTAACGCAGCATTTCCAAGTATAATTCCTTCTAGCTATGCCAGTGATTATTTACATCAGTGGTTGTGGAACTGATCACAAAGTAAAATTACTAGGCTATTTAGGTCAGGTCAACCTAGCAAATTTTGTTTCATGGCTTAGAAAATATCTTTGACTGTCAAATGCATTGTATAAATATTTAAAAAATGGTAAGATGGAAAAACTACATGTGTTAAAGTTAACAGATGAAAAAAATTACTTGATTCTCTTAACTATATGAATTTTGATTAGGCTTTCCGTGACACGGAATATATGTTTCTTACGTAGGTTGCCTGTCTCATCCTGTACCATAGATGAATGTCATTATCTAAGTGATTTATTAAAAACTATTTTTCTTCTAATCTGTGTAATTCAGCATGTGGTTCCATGTATTATTTATTGCCTAGCATTCAAATCCTGTACTGAGCACGGAAGAAACAGGAATATTTATTATTACTATTTAATATTAACAAAGAGTTGAATGAAATGTGAAATATATGTGCTGTAGGAAGTGACCCTATCCTAACACCCATTTCTGTCAAATTAAGGAGACACACTGAATTCCTTTTGAGTCAGTAAAAATTCAAAAGAATTAGAAAATATGTAAATTAAATACAATGTTTTCTAAAGAGTTCTGACTCCTCCCAATCATAATTTATAATAACTTTTCATACAGGTAGCACATTTTTTGTTAAAGTACATGTCTCATAATACATCTGTTATGTGATTCTTCTGCTCCACCACTCAAATGAGGTACATGTTAAGGCTGAGTACACTGTGGGGCCACGTTGTCCTCCCAAGAGGATAGTTAATTCTTTGTGGAACCCCAAAATGATGCCCATAGAGAAAGGCAGGTTAATACTTCTGTTGAGCTGATTGGAAATGCAGTATTTTGCATCAGTAAAAAAATCCTGTCACTGCAGGATCTTAGATTTTTACTATTCTCCTGCAAATCACATTTTAGAGGATAGAAATGAGGCACAAAGATGAACGCCAGTTTACTGAATTCAAGATATTTAAGCTTTTAGGTCACCATATATGCTGAGCACAAAGCTTCTGTTAAAGGTAGTTACAGCTGCAAATATTCAGTGCAAATCAGACCTGAATGCCTTAAGTTGGGTGCTTAGAAGAAAATGACCACACAATTAATGATCAGCTGGAAATGCAATTTGCATGATTTGCCTCAGGTAGGAATCATATACATACAGTTGTTATACAAGCAATATGGGAAGCTTTATACAGGAACTCAGTGGCAGACAGAAGGATGGAGTACAGTGCAGCACTGAGTTGTTTGAATCTCATTTCTGTATGTGCAGACTTGGGTCATATCCAGTAGAAGATTTATGCACGTAGCAATTAAGCAGTTAAGCAGGTGGGCAGGTCCTTTATAGAGCCTGGTCAGAGCTGTGCACTTGCAGAGCTGCTGGTAAGGCAAGCAGGGTGGTGAGGAGCTGCCTAAATCTAATCCCACCACAGCCATCTGCCCTGGATCCAGCACTTGAAGTGCCCCCCCCCCCAACATTATGTGTATATCTCAACTGGTTGAAGAACTGATCACCAAGAACTGCACCACTTTGAAAAAGGTGGCAGTAAGCTTTTATATAATAACCTGATGGAAGTCACCTCTTCTTAGTCACTGGGACAGATAGTGTGGAGTGGGTACTCCTGTAGGGAGTTCTCACCCAGGCTTGCACTGTTCGTGCGTTTTGCATTATACCTATGGCTGAGTCACCATGAGGCCCACACTCAGTAGGTAAAATGGAATCCAAAACTATTTACATTTTACAAACAATAAGCATCAGAAAACAGGTTCATAATGGAAAGTGTAGTGCAAAGTTAGCTATAGGTTACCCTGTGAGTGTTCTTGGGCAGAGGCGAATGGGGATGGAGGAGACTGCAGCAGAATGTGCTTCACTGTGAGTTCAGTTCCACCAAAACTCTTTGAAGAGGCATAATTGATGATGTCCTGGTTTGAGATAGAACAAAGCCCATTTTCTTTTCAGTAATTTTACTTTTCAGTTAAGTCTCTTCTAACTGACTGCACTCTGAAATTAATGGCATATTTTTCAGACAGTGTCTGCTTCTAGCAATGATAAGGCCTGATGTTTATAGTTAATACCAAGGAATGGTATGCAGAGAGGCTCTTGCTTATACTTATTCCCTTAACAACCAAGGTCATCTAACTTTGTTATGTGCCATGTTGGAGGGTCGGAAGCGGAAAAGTGTAGAGGGGTGGCACCTGTGGGGAGTGGTGGACAGGACAGGTGACCCAAAACTGACCAGTGGGGTATTCCATCCCATGACCATCATGCTCAATATAAAGCTGAGGGATCAAAGGGGTCAGCCTATTTCTTCAATGGCTGGCGTCGTAGGACTCTATCTGCTTTTCTTCCTTTGATCCCAACCCGTGCTTTCCGGAATCCAGTTCTTGAATCCAGTTCCCATCTGCTGCTGAGTCCAGTCCCAGTGCTTGCCAGTGACGTGATTGTCATCCTGGGAGCTTGATATTTGGTTTTGTATGTATTTGTATATATGTCATTTTTTTTTCTTTTCTTTTTCTGTTATTAATATTTCATTGTAGCTGTTTTAGGTTTATTTCAACCCATAATTCTCTCTCCCTTATTCTCTCTCCCTTCCCCTTCTGGGAAGGGAGAGGGGTTAATTGAAAACATCTGTTGTTTGTTTAGTGGCCAGCCCAGCCTAAACCTCGACAGATCTGAAGGAAGATGTAATTTAAGGTCTGGATGAGAGAATTGCATCTCTGAGGTATTGTACTGTTTTGGCTAATGGCATGGTGGTGGAGTTTGTATTGGTGCTTCTATAACTCTCTTGCATCTTTAATTTCCTCAGCTGAAGTTCTACTGACAGGTCTTTGTAATGTGGGACACCTGTACATATTTTAATACAATTTTGAAGAAAGATATTTGTAAGTTACTTCTGATTTTCCAGAGAAAAAAAGTTCTGTTTGTGATTTCTTGTTTGGAAGAGTTGTATGATACAGGCTAGAATTATGCAGAGTATCGCTGTATAATACAGTGATGTACAGAAACTAAGATTATTTTAAAGTTATATGGCTGTGTATACCGATACATCTTTAGTGAAGTAAGTTGCAAAATTTATAAATATTAATTAAAAAGTATGTATATATGATGCCAGGCTAGTAGGGATACTTTATTAGCTATGATGTTAAATAATCCATTAAAGTTGTGAGTACTTGCACAGATGGTGTAGTTTAAAGGAACTCTTTCAAAGAGCCAAGTCATCCGTATAGACAGTTCTGTTGCAAGGATACCCAACAGTCCTGGGAGCCTCCACTGTCTCTTGAAGGTGCTATGTACTTACTGTGTTACACAGGTGGGTGTCGGGGATAGGTATTTTTGTCCTTGTCATTCAGACTGGATTCTCAGTTAATTAGAGAAATAAGGCTTTTGCACAGATAATAAAACGATCATTAATTCTGCAAAAACCTTGTTTGACTAGTGTACTTAGAAATTATTTGGACCAAAATAAAGCTTCAAATTCTGTTTTTCTGTAAAACTGTTGACAACGTTCTCTGGTATCTTTAACTTGCTTTTACACTAGTGAAGCTTATGCAATTTATTTTCCTTTATACTAGTGAAACTTATGCAGCATGATTTCCTTAGTGCTGGGGCAGACTTGAAGAGGCAGATCTTCCCTCTGCCGCCTGCTGTACTGTTCCATGTGGTAGATAGTTAGAAGTCTTGTGCCCTCTTGTGGTCAACACACCAAGGGAAAAGTCAGGCAGGAAGCCTGGCATATTCTGGTCGTGTAATCTATTAGGACACAGAAAGTAATACATTAGGAAACAAAATGAGCAATCATCAACTTGTTTAGATAAAGACAAAAGTATCCGTTGTTACGTGCACAAAGATAAGTCAAGTAATAACTAGCCCCATTAGCACTGTAGTCAGTTAAGCCTGTAATACCAGCATGTTTAAATCTGTGTTAGTTAGACATAACGTGTCCAAATTAAGTATCAGGAGAGGCCGAGAAAAAGTGATTTGATACAGTGTTAATATGCTAAGGCTGGCAATGTTGATGAAAGTGGGGGGAAAAGCTCATTTTATAGTTCTGTAGTTTAAAAGGTCAATTTTAGCTACATCTTCGTTACAATAATAAATTGTCTTCAGTGATAACGCTCCCAAGTTTTAAGTTGTGCATATGCCTGTGCCAAGTTGGAATATAGTCATTCTTAAGTTTATCCTTCTATTGCAGTGCCTGAAAAAAAAACGTTTATTCTAGGTACGGCTTAGTAGCACAGGCAGTTAGCAGAGAAAAAAATATTCAAACGACCTTTAGCAGAGAAAAATATTCAAACAACCTAAGAAGTGAGACTCAGACACTGTTAAAAATACTCCTAGTTCTCAGTTGCACCTATGATAATGAAAGGAAAGATTCCTGTTAGAGAAAGGTTCTGGGTAAACATTGCTTGCTTTACTGTGCTTAAGTGTACTGAACTTTCAGCATTTCTGCAAAATAGATAATATCTTTTGAGCTATTTGATTTGGCAAACAGAAGCAGCAAGAGCTGTTTCAGGCACTGGTAGAAACAAAATATGTAAAGGCCATGTAACACAGGGAAGGCGAGTGCATGTGGTGGGAGGGGGAAAGTGGTTTCTGGTCCTCTAACAAAAAGTAACTGCTCTGGTCTTCCCTTTTCCTCCGCTTCTTCACAGCAGCACATCTGAATGAGTTCAGTATGCTTCTCATGACAGTAAACAGCAGTTTTTCGGTTCATTTCAGTGGATAAGTCCCCCCCCGCCCCAGCATGTTCCTTTGAAGGGTGGTTGCATACACTGAATTGAAGACACCAACTGGAGATGACCCTGTACCATGTGAACTATACGGGCAATGCTTTTCTGAATATTTACTCTATTTTATGTGTCCCTTCAGAAAATAGCTCTGAAAAAAATACTAAAATGGGAGTGCAAGACTTGTAGGTCTTGTGGATGTTTGGTTATAAATGATATAGTAGGTTCCTTTGCTCAATTATGTAGGATGACTCCTACACAGAGCTTACTGAAATGTACGCTGGGTGGAACACCGGCTCCCAAATGTTTTTTAAACTGTTTCTCTCCTTTGTCTCTTGTAGGTATGGAGAGTGCAATCACACTGTGGCAGTTCCTTTTGCAGTTGCTGCTAGACCAGAAACATGAGCACCTGATTTGCTGGACATCTAATGATGGCGAATTCAAGCTGCTCAAGGCAGAAGAAGTGGCTAAGCTGTGGGGACTCAGAAAAAACAAAACTAATATGAATTATGACAAGCTGAGCCGAGCGCTCAGATACTATTATGACAAGGTAAATTTTGTTATTCTCATGCCGACTAAGAAAATAGAAACACTACCATTTGATATTTTACCTCTGTGTGGAAGCTTTTTGAAAGTTCCCCTAACTAGTTTTTACAACAGACAACGCTATTGAAAGCAATCACAGTGAAGGTAAGAGGGCAGCTAAAAGATGCACAGGAAAACTGCGTATCCCATTTCCTGAGGAGGGGAGGTTTTGACCTAGGGTTTACACTTACTGATGCTTTCATCTGTTTATGCGTTTGGCTACTCAATATTTTCTGTAGCTTTTGACAACAATAAAATAACTGTTGATAACGGAGAACTGTTTGATTATTACAGCCTGCATAGGATCTTCTGGAATGCAGGGAAGTGGTAGAAAGGAGTAATACTGCAATGCAGCAGGCAGAGTGGCAGCTTTACCAGCAGGTATCACTTATGTCAGAACAAGGAAAAGACATACAAACAACGCAACAGCATAAAGGGCGGGGTTGAGTTTCCACAGTTTTCATGGAACACATCTTTTGGAGCATAGATCCTGTTGGTCAGTGTTTTAGCTAGTCTTGCCTGAGACTTTCTAAATCTTGGTTGTATTGGGTCCTAATTTATTAGCTGGAAATACAATGCTGAAACACCTCTACTGTTACGACAGTGCAGTATTACCTCAGCAGGATCTCACTGTAACTATTCCTTTGTTAATGCTGAGTGTTTCTAAGAGTTCAGAAATTTTCCACTGTGTCATTTTAGGACAAAATCTGTGTTAACTTCAACAGTAGTCCAGATTATATGTTGCTATCATTTCATTAGCAGCTATATATATGAGAGAGCACTAATGTGATGTCTTACTGGATGAAAGTGCCGAATAAGAGGAGCAAACAGAGGGAAGAGCAGCTGGTTGGATGGTGGGTGTCAGAGCAGGGGTATGTTTGGGTCTATTTGTCAAGGTAGTAGTCTCATGCTGAGCTTATCTCAGGTGAAGACTGTGTTTGCTGTAGAATGTTAAATTTACTCCCGCTTGGGAACTTACCTTCTGGGTATCTCCAGTCAAAATAGTGGAACGTGTGCTTTGGTAGGGGTTTCTTCATCAAATTCTCCTGCCGTTGCAATACCTGCTGAATTTTGCCCCTCCTTCACGGATACATGTGTTGAGGTCTGATAGAACTAATAAGACCCAAGGAGTCAGCACAGTTTAGGCAGCAACCTTATAACTGACAAGCTGTGGTTATTTGTGTGCTCTCAGAAGCTGGTTACGGGCAGACAGTAGGCATACACTTAGTGCAGAGCTGTTTGCTGTTGACAGCTCCACTTTCAATTTCTTTATTTAAAACTGAAATCTGAAATAATAACATATGAACGTAGTAATCTGGAATTATTTAGATTGCTCAATTTGCTTCTGATTTTCAGACACCATGTCCACAATCTAGAAGAGGTCAGTAGAGCTTACTAGTGGCTAGCACCTCTGAAAATAAAATTTCTGTGGTATAGTGGGAGTTCATAAGGTCACTGTCACTCTCATGAAACTGTCCTTCACTGACATTTAGTCCTTAGTCTTATTCTTCAGCATGAAGCAAGGTGGCAACAGTACAATGGAGAATGTAAAAATGAGAACAGGGAGTAACCAGGATATGTATTAGATTGCTATAACAGAAAGATATTTGAAGGGAATCTCTCAGATGTGTCAAGATACTAGAAGGAAAAAATTGTAGAACACAAATATGGAGGCGCTAAAATATCTTGCATATTCACCTTTCTCAATTTTAGACTCCAGCAAATTCAAGGAGTTTCCAAATTGTTCTTCCAGCCTCTTTTGGATGCACATTATATTGTTTTTACTGATCAGTATTAAATCTTTTCAGGATTAGTTCCCCTTAAATGGATTTTTTTTAATAATATGTCTAAATTAATAGGTTTTACTATTTTCTATATTCTTGAAGATTAAATATTAAAAAGGACTGTTACAGATTTTGTATATTAAAAAGGAAAGCTTCACAGCCATGCTTAGTGGTCTGTTCTCATCTTGATTTTCAGAAAAAGCAGTGAGATGAGATTATACGGTGAGTAACACCAGTGTTCAGCACAGTTATGACATGCTTGCTGCCTGCACAAGGCAGAGGAAACTAGATGTTGTTGCTGAACTAAGCTCAGAGTACTGTTGTCATGTAGTATTTGTAGTGCACTAATTCTTGAAGGGCACAGTGACGCTGGGTGCTCTGCAGTCAGTCTAACCCAGCAACCAAAACCCATGCTGACTGCAAACTGAATTTGCACAATTTGATGATCAGACTTTTTATTACTCACATTGGAATTTGGAAGGATTCCTTCTTCTCCTCTAAGAATTTTTTAGTTTCAGATTTAGAGCTGTAAGTTCTGCAGTAAAATGTTTTTAGTATTTTGTCCACTAGAAGTCAGATTTTTCCACTTAACATCTTTCAAAGGTGGCCTGACTGAGAAGGCACAAAAAGATTCAGAGAGGACAGTGCAGCGGCTGTTCCAAGCAGTTGGTGTGATGAATTCCCCTTCACTAAGTGTTAAAAAAGCTTCTGCTCAGCATGGGGAAGATCGCTTTATTATATGACTCCAACTCCTCTGATTATAAACTTGACTGGGATCAATAGAGACAGAGTTCCTGCTGGTGAATGAACAGCATATCTAAGCAGAGCCCAAATACACAGTTAGTGACTGAACAGACATTGCTTAAAACCAAGGGATGGGATATTTGTAGTTCTTGTCCTTTGAGATCTCTCTGATTGCTTCAGATCAGTGGAATGTAATGGCTCCTTAGTTGTGGCTCCCTTTCTTTTATCCCTTAACCTTTTTTTTTTTTTTTTTACCCTTGTACTGTTTTCAGTTGCCCCCCTACAGCACACACACAACTCTGTCATCTGTATCGTCTCTGCAGCATCTGCCAGAGGTGTGGCTGTACAGGGTCTTCACCAGGGCTCTGGCTGAGGTGATTGCTTGCTGTTCTTACAGCTGCCTTCTTGGACTGTCTGCTCTCTTCTGTCTGCAGATTTTATCTAGGTGTGGCACAAGGATTTTTGGCCATTTTTGCAGGAGTTCTCCAACCTAGTGGAGGTTGTAGCTCCTATAGAAAGAAGGATAAGCTCTTTCTTCCCTATATATTGTGATCAGGGTTTGAACCCCAAACCAAAACCACGGCTATTGCTGTTTAAGTGGAAGGGGTGACTACTTTAGCAGAAAACAGTGGGAGCTTCTCACTGTCTCTGTGGGTATGGTGTGTTGTGTCCTGTTGGTTCCCAGGCAGTGGAGAAAGGCAGATTATTGGGAGAGTGCAGAGGGACAGGGGAACTTGCTGCAGGTTTTGAAGTGTGAGAAATACTGGCATAAGATAGTAGATAATGAATCCTAGCAGGCTGGCAGGGAGTGCACGTCAGTGGGTTCAGTCCTAAACATTTCCTCTGCCTTCAGTTCAGGCTATGCTGCATAGCACAGAAAGGGAAGAAGTCAAGGAGGGAAGGAAAGGCTCCTTGCCATTCTTCTTTCCCTTCTGCAAAACAAAAGGGGAAGGACTCGTGAGGTGAAAACGCCTCCCTCAGGCCTTTGCACTCCTCTCCCCTGGACCATTCACCAATTTGTGGGATAAACCAAGAGCAGTCTAGACCCTGAGGTAGCCTTCAGGAGCCTTCTGAGATCCTTGTCCCCTCCTTTGCTGTTGGCAGTGATGGATGTGTTGGCAGCTGCATGTGTTGGGGCAAATGGGATGCACACTGGGCAAACAGGATAAACGTGCTGCAGGCTGGGGAGTGGCAGCAAGAAAGGCAAGAGGCAGAACTCTGGACAAGACTTTGTTTGGGTTGTGGAATTATCAACAGAGACTTCTCTACCTATGACCCAAAAGATCTGGCAGCATGTAAGTTTGAGGCAGAGAGCAGTGATTTTTTTAGAAATGATAGTGTCACATGGGATGGGCCTTCCTTTCTTGGGCTGCCTTCTGCTGCTACTGCATACAGCTGACACTAACTGAGCTACTGCTTCATGCTTTGTCTTTGAAATTATTCACCGTGGAGAAATAAAAACTGATCACTGGATAAATGGAGGTTTATGAGCTCTGCCATTTTGCTTGGGGGGGAACACTGGCTTGTTAAAATTCATCATCTGATTCAGCTGAACTTAAAAGTAAATTAATTCCAGTACTGGAGAAAAATAACACAATTAAGACAAGTTCCTTAACCTGGCTTTGAAAGTAAGCACGACATGCTGTTGAGGCTGATGGCTAGATTTATGTCAAATTCAGATATAAAGCACCCCAGGAAATGTCTTGATTGTAATTTGCTACCATGATTCTGGTTGCTAAAGGTTTGTAGATAATCTGAAGATCTGTGTCGTTTGTTACCTGAATTCCCCTCCCTCCCTTTTTATTTAATGCGTTTCTCCTGTTGCCTCAACAGAGCAGCAAAACAGATGACAGATAGCACTGAGGAAAGGTATCCCGCACTCTCTCTACCTACAGCTTGGGCAGCATGTCCATCATGTCACACACTTCTGCCGGTCAGAAATCTCTTGTAATGCTTTCAGGCAAGGAAACCCTTCCCATCTATTCCCACGCAGAGCACTTTAGCCTGATGTGTAGAACTAAAAACCTTTATAAGTAGGATTAGTAGGTTTCTTTTTGTTGAAGCTGCCCAGTTACCTTGTTTTTCTGATAGCTGTCACGACAGACACCTTTTGGAAGTCTCTAGAGGTTTCAGGACTACTAAAGGTCCCCATGAATATTTCAAGATGACACCACAAGAGGGAATCTAGTGAGTTTTCCCCATAAGTGGGTTTGGTTTTTTTTTTGAGGGAAGGAGGGCAAATCAGGAAATTACATGCAGATATCAACATGAATAGGATGTAACAGTTGTGGTAGTCAAGCCCTCAAAAGTTAGGAAATGCAAGAATCACAGTTCCCTGAGTAACCTTAATGTTTTCATGAGTTATGCTGCATCTTTAATTACACACGTACTGTTTTGATGAGCAGCTATTCAATATTTTTGCATCCTGTCTGAACAGTATGTGGCCCCAGGCTTTACTCAGTGAGTGCTATTTAATCTGTTTTACAAAGACAGAATAAATCATCTTAGTTTCACTTAATGGCCGCCTGCTTGTTTAGATGGGTTGGCAGTATGATATATAGTATATAAATAATACGGGCTGCTTTGTGCTTGTTGCAGTGCAGGGGACTGAGCTTCTCAGGTGCTTTTAGGATTCAGAGGTGCCCATGGCATTCCCTCCCCTCCCATAACAGGTCAGACCCAGTAGCCTGTTGCTAGTTCCTATTTTTAATGCCCAAATGTGGGTGGCAGCATGGAAGAATTGTTTTGGGAAGAGGGTCCCTTGCTTGGTCTGCTTACAGAACTTCAGGATATAAAGTGACAATAGAAACTATTATTTTACTTTTGGGAAGGTCTTCTCTTGAGTTACCTCAGGGGAAATAGGATGTTACAATGAAACAATAGTGGTGTGATAGTGCTAGAGTACCAGCTATATGTTTTGTAGTGTTACGGGTAAGAGTTGTTATAAGGAAATACTTGAAGGAGCATTAGAAAATAGCTTTATAGAGAACTGGAAGAAACTTCTTTCAAGAGTGATGTGTGGAAGTCGAGAAAGTGCTTGTCTGAAATGGCATAAAAATGGTTATTGAGTGCTATCTTTATGGAAAGATGGGAGTAAAGAATTTGATACTCAGTAAGAGGTGATGGGTAGAGGTGAAAACCCAAGAACCCCCCCCAAAAGGAGTGACAAATAGTTCATGTTTGATGTGAGAGGAAAGGGACACCCAGTGAACTGCAGCAGAGACAGCAGAGAACCTGGCCAAAGGTGCCAGCCAGAGGAATGGCCTTTGCCTTCCAGATGGAGGTGGGTGAGGAAAGACAAATCCAGTTAAATGCGCTTCCAAAGGTCAGTACAGGTGCACGATCTAGTAGCACCTGTGCCTCCATCAAAAAATTCACAAAATCTAGCTTCTACGCACACAGCATAATAAGCATAAGCACATAAAGCATGATGTTAACAGAATCTGCCTGCCTGCACACGCTGATGTGGACACACACCCTGTTTTTTGGAGCAAACCCTGCAACCGCAGGTACCTCCTGCCAGCTTATGTACTTCAGACATTGGAGTGTGAGCAGCCCTCTCTCTGCATAGGGTTCCCAATAGCTGGAGGCAGCCTGGCTCCCTCCTCATAGAGTCCTGTGAGGAATTCATAGCCTGTGTTCCTATACGTGTTGCATCCCTTGGTACTCTTGGAGCCAGGGAACTTACAACACATCCAAATGGGAGTTAAGTGCAGCAGCTACAGCTCTGGTTCTTCTCCTTCTTTCCCAAGCAGGGACGTTCTTTAGTACCTACAGACAAGTTCATCTTGTTCTGCCATAAATTTTGAGATCTCAGGCACCCTGATTGTAGGTCACTTCCTGGGAGGAGGAAAAAAGTCCCAATCTGGTCTTCCTGTCCCTGAGGCCCCTCGTTAGTCTGCAGTTCAACTAGGAACTGGGTCCCATTTCCTAGCTCAGTCTCCTGAGCAGCTCCTGCAGCCAGCAAACTTGCTAGCTAACAGGTTTGAGCCAAGCCACTAAAATCCTTGTGTCACACTGTTAGTATAGTTACACCTTAGCTCTAAATGGCTCAAACAGGGAGTAAGAGTCAGAGCTGATGAAAATAAAACACAAACATATGAGAGAAGAAACGAAGTCTGAGTTGCACCAATGCACAGGAAAACTTCTGGGGGGAAAGAAAAAAATGGAAAGAAACCCAGAAGTTGTGCTGTTGAGAGGGGGAAACAACTCCTGTGTGTTTTGGGAGGGCTTCCAAAAGTAGTGCATATGCATGTGTATTGTTGACACAAAAAAAACCCCAACCACATTATGGCCTGGTTTAAACTGCAGGGGGAACCAGGCCACCGAGCCTTTGGTGACTAACTCAGCCAGCTGGTCTGTGGAGAAGGACAGGGGGAGAGACCGATCCCTCCAGCTGGTGATTTGGAGCACTTGAGTAAGGCTGGTTTTGCAGGTTCTCATAGACCGAGTGTCTGAAGTGATGTGGTGTAATAAGCCTGAGCTCCCTAACACGGCTGATGCGCTAGAGCAGACGTCATACAGTGCTGTACCCAGTTCATATCGGCAGCTTTCAAAGTGCTTTGCAATGGGGGGTGGTCATGTTTGCTATAGTCACTGTTTTATAGACTAGGGACAGAGGAGGGGGAAGCGTAAAGTGTTCAAGTGAGGAACCGTCAAGAAGCCAACAGAAGAGGGACATTCCCAGCTCCCTGCCCTCTTTCTAAATGTCAGAGAGGGCTGTCTCTCAATAAGATTTTTTTATTTAAGCTGTTGGGCTGGAGCCCCTGCTCCTGGCCTGGTTGCCCAGTTCTCCCCAGCAGCTGCACCAGCCCAGCCGTTGCCTTCCCCAGCAGCTCAGTCCCAGAGCTGCCTGCAGCCCTGGCTGGCAGCCACTAGCACTCATTGCAAGCCTGCTCATGAGGGAATTTACCTAGGAAATTCAAACAACAACAATAAAAAAGGGCTAAATGTGCACATACACTTACTGTCCTGCTACCGAGCAAGTGGTCTAGTCTCCCTGCAAATGTGGTACTTAATATAAGGAAGCCTTCTTTGCCCTTAAAAAGTGAGGGTGGAAAACCCCTGCTTATCATGATGCCTGTCACTGTCGTCTGTGGTTTAAACCATTGTCCACAGCGCAGAATGATTCTGACAGCACTGAGGTGATGGTAAAAATAAGCCGCTTTTTACCTTCATTTCAATTATTTGTCAAAAAAAATTAGAAAAGTCAGTGGCATTTCGAAGGCACTTAATTAATTTGTGTCCTTATTTTCTCTTATACACTGATGGAGTTTTCCTCAGGCTCCACATCTGAGAAGCCTGTGAATTGCTTGAGGGATCTGCACTTGAATCCTTTTCATCTCCAGCCATCGCTGAGTGGGCCTTTGCTGCAGGCTTAGAGAGTCAGAGGAGCCACACTGAGAGACCTTCTTAAAATATAAATGTATTTAATAATAACAGAGGAAGTATAAACTCACCAGCCCGTTCAGTTGCTTTTTATAGCAATGTTCCCCTGCACCAGTGTGAAAGTGCCACCCTTAAATACATTTAATCTTTTTCTCCTGGGAGTCACATTTTCCACGTAGGATCTCAGTTGCCAGTGCTTGATGTAACAATAACTCAAAGCTGCCAAGAGCAGAGGAGAGGGATTACTTTAAATTAAAAAATATATATTAAAAAAAGAAAACAAAATCCAGTTGGGGCATTTCTTTTCGTATGTGAGTAGTTTGGAGGTTTTGCTCTTTTCAAGAAGAAAGTAATAGTGATAATGCAGAAAAAGTGTGTCCATCCAACATTTAACCTAATTAGCACAAAAAAAAAAAATCTAGGCCAAGCCCAAAGCCCAAAGCTCATGCAGACTGAGATCCTATGGGCTAACTATATGTCCTGAGCTTTTGGAGGACAAAAACAGGCATTGCAGGATCTGCCAGGTGGGTAGACGTGTATAGTTCAGCATGGAAGAGGGCAGTTTTGTGCCTTTGGTCTGAGCTTGCTGAATTCAGTTCTCCTTGCTACAGATCCCTGTTATCAACTTGGGAAACAACTTTCTCCATTTCTGCCACAGTTCCTGACCTGTGAAGCAACGCTACATCCCAGGGCTCTTTGTAGGATTAATTTTGTATTCAAGAAGGTGCCTGAATGAAATGCCAGGACATTCAGACAGATGAATTACAGCATGCAGTAGCTCAGCTGAAAGACAGAAGAGGTTCTGGTACCCATGTGTGGACTCTTCTTTCCCAAAATGAGCCTTGCCTTTGTGACAAAAAAAAAGGTGCAGTGCAGGCACTGCAAGTAGGCACTGCAAGCACCTAGCACTAGGTACCATCCATACATAAATACAGATGATATTTGTATTCCTCTTTCTTTCTTTCTTTCTTTCTTTCTTTCTTTCTTTCTTTCTTTCTTTCTTTCTTTCTTTCTTTCTTTCTTTCTTTCTTTCTTTTTCTTTCTTTCTTTCTTTTTCTTTCTTTCCCATTTTCAGTCAATTTAACAAATGTTTCCGCTGCTGGTCTCTGTGGTAGAATGAAAAACAAATTCGATTTTTAGGAATATTGTAAATATTTACATTCCCACATGTACAGCAAAGCGAATGTCCGTTTGCAGAGTATCAGCTGGAGGTGCAGCACACATGCTGCACCGAAGCGAAGTTTCTGGGAAAGGGTTTTTCAGAGATGACTTAAAGACAAACTCTCCACCCGGAGCTTCGAGAAGAGAGAAATCGCTATGGAAGTCTGAGGAAATATTGTTTCTTGTCTTCCACAGCACTTGGCTTAGGGCGGTAAATGTTCCAGTCCTCTTCCTAGGCCAGGCCAGCACCTAGTGCCATAAAGTGCCTCTGCAGAGGAGCTCACATCATGTTCTTGGGGATACTGCACATTGTGTTAGAGCAGGCAGCATGCCCGGGTTTGTAGTAAGA
This sequence comes from Burhinus oedicnemus, assembly GCA_008921705.1. NCBI lineage: Eukaryota > Metazoa > Chordata > Aves > Charadriiformes > Burhinidae > Burhinus > Burhinus oedicnemus. The sequence continues at coordinate 52,472 of VFFE01007694.1, forward strand.
GAGCTAGGACTGGAAACGGGACCCTCATGAAAGATTTCCGTTTCAAAGGGAATCAGTTCTTTCCATAAAGGGGACACTTTTATTATGGCAAATATGAAAAAAACCACCCAAAGTAGTTCTACAAACCTTTGAGAGGTTTGGGATTTTTTTCAATAAGTAATTTCAACAGCCAGTTTAGACTGATGAAAACTGTCAGCCTGCAGCAGTGAGCATCCTGAGCCTAATGCAGTCCTGGAGATAGCACAGGGGATATAGCAGGACACAAGTACTTTTCCAACCCATGCAAATGATTGCGTTTGTCACAGACATAGTTCATGACTGTTGAAAGAAGGACAGTCTCCATCAGCCTAGGTCAATCCTTCTGCACGTGGTCAGGAAGAGAGAGTGAATGACTGGAGCAGGGAGGCTGAGGTGGTTTTGTCCCTTGCAGACATTCCAAGAGTGTTTCGTACTCAGGGTAGTTGGTGTCAGTTTTGGGAGGCATAAATGGAGGAGTTTGCCTTTGTTGTGAAATGTAAATGGTGGCATGGCTCAAGTCTGCAAGGCAGCAGAATTGTTTTCACTGGAAAGAAAATATTCCCAAGCTACCTCAGAGGAAGTGGGAGGAAAACAGCCCACCACTAGGTTTTTATCACCTAGTAATGGTGATTTTTTTAGGCACCATGAGGAGCAGGGCATGGTCTCCCTGGCTGAGCAGAGGTATGGGAATGAGCCAAGGATGAGCAGCATTAGGAGCCCCACTGAAATGACCTGCTCAGCTTGAGAAGGGAGCTGTGCCCCGCTACCCTTGTGAACCCCTTTGTTTGCTGTACTCAGTGCCTCTAAAATGCTGATCTTTCTAGCATCTGCTTTTGTATTTGCAGAACATCATCAAGAAAGTGATCGGACAAAAATTTGTGTACAAGTTTGTCTCTTTTCCTGAGATTTTAAAAATGGATCCACATGCTGTGGAAATCAGCAGAGAGAGCCTTTTGCTGCAGGACAGCGACTGTAAGATGCCTTCCGAGAGCAGGGATCAGCACAAGCACAGCTTGTCAGCACTGAAAAGCACAAGCCGCAATGAGTATATCCACTCCGGCCTGTACTCCTCTTTCACTATCAACTCTCTGCAGAACCAGCCAGACCCTTACAAGCCAATCAAAACAGAAAAACTGGAGGAGAAGTCGGAAGGAAACACACCAGTTGAAGAAGTTCGGACTGTTATAAGATTTGTGACAAACAAAACAGACAAACAAGTTATGAGGCCCATGGTGTCGTTGCCTTCCACTTCCGAAACAGCAGCTGCCTCTGCTTTTCTCAGCTCGTCAGTATCAGCTAAAATATCTTCTTTAATGCTACCCAACAGTGCCAGCATTTCATCTCCATCATCATCTTCCTCCAGGTCGCCGTCTCTGTCTCCCACCTCACCCCTCCCTACAGAACATAGGAGCCTCTTCCTTGAGTCCAGTTGCCACGACTCAGATTCCCTTGAGCCTCTGAACCTCTCCTCAGGCTCCAAGGCAAAATCTCCATCTCTTCCCCCAAAGGCTAAAAAACCCAAAGGCTTGGAAATCTCCGCCCCACCTATGGTTCTCTCCAGCACTGACATCGGTTCCATTGCCCTCAACAGCCCCGCGCTTCCTTCGGGATCCCTGACTCCAGCTTTCTTCACTGCACAGGTAAGACCTGCCTGTCTCCTATACTCTTGCTTTAGCCAGCTATTCCCTCCATGTGGCCAAGAGTGTTAGCTCTATGGGCCTGTCATCATCCGATGGAAGAAAAAAACATCTGAGGAAGAGGGACACATAGCAGAGGTCTGAACAAAGGGTGGAAAGTAGGTTCCTCCTGGGGTTCCTATGTGAGTGTGGGAAAAGCCACCACAGTTCACAGACTGCCTGGAAGGATAATGAGATGGGCAGCCATGAGCTGACACGAGTGAATTGCTGATCAGTTCAAACCAGCCTCCAGGTCTACAAAACAAGCAGGACAAAGCCAACAAGAAAAACATAGGAGTTTTGTAGGTCACGACTTGAGCCTGTGCATTGTGGGATGCTTGGTTAGATTTCTCTTCAACGTATTGTATCCATTCAAACAGTGTGACTTTTTCATTGGCTTTTGAATGTGGAGCAAATTAAGCGGTTTCTAAGACAAAGCTCTTAAACCAGTTTCAATTTCTGAAGTTTTACAGATCCACAGAGTATTTGCCAGAGCTTCCTTTCAGCGCAGACCTACTGAATAACCAGTAGGTTATTTTGTTCTTTTTAATCACATATTTGTGGTGATGTCAAGGTGAGTTCTCATTTTCAAGCAAGTCTATGAAAAAAATCTAGCAGTTCAGAGGAGAAGAGGAAAATCACATAGATAATGACCTGGTGTGTTCATCGGTGAGTTTTGTCTTACACTACCACTGCAAAATTAGACAAAAAAATCCAAGAGTAAAACTATGTTAGAGGGAACACCGTCTAACATCCCCCCCTACCCTGAAATAAAAGGTGATGCAAATACTAGCATTGAATGAAACAAACTGAACAATAAATAAATAAATAAATAAATGCAAAGGTCTGTGTTACAAGCTCTCATTTACTTTGGGCTATCAGAGTCCCCTTCCTCTTCCCTGTTTGAAGAGGTTTTGCATGGATGATGCCTGTGGTGCAGCCAGGTGTTGGAGGTCTTTGAGCTGCCCATGGGCAGCATCGTGTGCCTGCATGGCACCAAGGCCTGGCAGAGGTGAGAGTGTTGACAAGTGCCCTCGGCCAGCACTGCACTTGCTTTACTGAGCTTTTTAGCTGGCTGCAGAGCAAGTTTGTGCAAAGCCATTGCAGTTCAGACACACCTGTAAGCCACCAACAGATGAAGCTGTGTCACAAAGAAAGAGGATTTTGTGGGCCGTTATCTGTCATTTTTGACATCGTAAAGCCTTTAAGTGAAGTTATATTTGGCAGTAGGAACAGAAGTGTGGCAAACCAAAATTGAGGTGCATTGACAGACTCTTACAACCTCTAACTGTGGTATAACCACAGTAAGTATTTTGCTCGTAGGGAGCAAATCTGACAACTATATCATATCACATGCCAACCAGCCACAATGACAAAATGAGTTATTACAAGCTTGCATTAATCTACTGCTGCCCCAAAACTCAGGATGAACAGAGATTTCTTTCCTCATTTTGTAATTATTTCTTTGAACGTTTAATTTTCTCATTGATCTATAAACTGGTGTACTTACTGCCCCTGAAAGATGTCAAGCGAATTAGGTAGATGATTGTGGCCCTCCTTTAGCAGGATGCCTAGCTAAGGCTGTGATGACTGTTACCCAATTTAATGCCATTACAAATGTTTTTTTACAGGTCATCCTGTCAAAGAAGAGGCAGATGGCACCCATGTAGGGTCATTCCTGGGTCCATTTATTTAAACTTTTGACTGTACAGCAACACAGCTTTTTTCCTCTCCTTTAGCCTTCTATTTCTAGTGTGGATGAGAAGCACCCTGCATCCTAAATACTTGACCTAGTGAATAAAAATTAAAAAATATATAGCTGTATTCAGATAACTGTAATACCACAATCTAAAATAACTGAAGCCATAATTTAGGCTGGAAATCTGCAGTTCATCCCATTATCCTACGAAGAGCATGCATCATATCTCAAATGATCTCTGATTTATCAGATCCCATGGGGCAGGTGCAGAACAGGATTGTCAGACACCAGTTCCTGCTCCAGGAGTGATGTAGGTTCGGAGAGGGTCCTGCTGCCTGAGAGGGTATTTCAGATGGCTTTCCATTGTACCTGCCGGTCATGTGGAATACCCTCAGGTGGAGCCCTGTGAAGGGCACATGACATACACAACCAATTTCAGAACAGAAAAATGGGTTTGAAGATGTCAGTGCATACAGTACCATACTTTGGTAGAGAAATGTCAGCTTTCCATTTGGTTAGCTTCAAAGAGAGATATTTAGATTTTTGTTCAGTACTTGCTTCTTTTACAGATTACTTATGCTTATTATTTTTGGTGGCTCTCCCTTGGCCAATGTGGATATATAATTTTGACTCAGTCTTTTTCTTCAGGCCTCTACTTCAGCATTTGTAACATTTACAACATGCTGTTTCCTTACAGACAAAGTAGTGTGCCTGCAGCCAGCATGTGCGTGGTCTGTGTTGTATCGACATACACCATCCAGGCTCCAGCACGTGCCTAATGACCTGGGAAGTAATGTACGTCTGACAGCACTTGTCCATTATCTGACAGCTAGAAGTGACAAGAAAGATTGTACTTACACGCATTCTTTGTTAGAGGAGTCAGGAGCCATGACCACCATTGCTTAACATAATCCTCTCTGTGCAATGAATTACTTCTATTTAAACTGTTCCTATGCTTAGATTATAATGACGTTTTTTAAGTAGGAACTTCCCACTGGGTTCTACATCTAATACCAGATGTACAGCTGCATGAGGGCAGAAAATGAAGTGACACATCAATTTCCGGGTGTAATTTAAGGATAGCCTGTGCTGTGGTGTTGTTTACACTTACATTTCCTCTGGTGGTTTTGATGCTTGGCTGATGGCGATACTGAAGAGCAAGCCTGGGAGGCCCTGTGCTCTTTTTGCATTAAATATTAACAGATTTGGAGGCTTGCTCTGGCTGGGTCTTGGCTCTGGCAGAACTTGCAGACATTAGTGCTCTGATCATCAGAGGACATGAGCTTTTGCTTAGCACTGTTGTTAGGCATGTTAACATGCTTCCAAAGATGAACGGATGACAGCTCAATTTGAAATCTCCTCTCTCTCTGAAGACTTGCTCTGGCTGTGTCTAGGTAGAAATAAACACCGCCAAGTTTTCTTCATTATTTTCAAGAGACCCTCTCAAGATCTGCATTTTCAGTTCTGGATACCTGCAGCTTCTTAGAGAAAAAATAGCGGATCAAGGCATAGCTCATTGGAGCTCTTAGTACCGCTAGCAAAATCCTGTGTCCTTAGTTGAATGTTGTTGGGTCTTGCTGCTTACATCTTTGGTTTTAAGGTTAGTAGGCTCTTCTGTAAGTAGATCTCTGAGTATTTATCCTGACCTAATCCGGTGTGTTCTTTGTCGGTCTCATAAATCCCCACCAATAGCTGCCTGCCTATGGAGCATCAGCTTGTAATGCGGCACAGGAAAGGTGGTCTCACTGGTACTGCTGTTTTCCTGCCCTGTGAAAGCACCGCGGTCCTGGGAGAGGGTGTTTGTGAAGGAGCCATTCACAAGTGTCTGCTTGTCAAGTACTTTTTCTCAGATATCTTGACAAGAGCTGTCACTTGGTGAGCTCAAGACAGAAGTTTTCTCCTTGCCAGGCCTCCACCCACTCTTTGACCCTTTTGTCATCTTCCAAGTATATCCAAACCCTGACCTCATTGGTACTCCTCTGACCACCACACCTGCTGTTTTACTGCATGAACACCTTTTGCTTTCCCAACAATACCACATGTTTACTACTTCTTGGGACATAACTGTGGTTTCTTCCATGGGGTTTGGTTTTTCTGATCCACCTTCTTCAGCACAAGGGAGATGGCAGTGTCCTTTCCCTTTGCATTTCTCCATGAACTCCACTTCTTTTGAGATTCCTTAGAGAAGTCGTCCCCTTCAAGAGCAGCCAAGCTCTTTGTATTAAACAGCCTTTCAGACACTTTGGGACAGAATGACTGGGAGGACCATAATATTTGCTGTTCCTTGTCTCTCCCATCTCTTCTGCTGTTGTTAAACTAATTGTTGACCCTGTTGTGAACTCCAGTGCAAGCAAGTCAGAGCACGTCTGTATTCCTGTGCGTTTGCACAGAGCCTCAAACACCACAGCTGATCCCTCAGGCACTGCTTTGCAAATAATATGTCTGTCATATTCGAAAATCCAAGTGACCTGTGGTACCTGCCTTTCTGAGCCTGCTCACCGCAGAGTCTGGGCAACGGGATGTGAGCAGTTGTTAAGCGAGACCCCTGGTTGCAATTTCTGTATGTGGGAGTTTGTATTCCCAGCCCGGTGGGAAGGCAGCAGGTACCAGAATCCGTGACGTGCTGGTTACTAGGGTGACATACTCTGTATCTTCTGTCTTCTCTTTACGTATTTTAAACTCTGGACAAAGTGATGTCCCGGTTCAGCAGAGCACTGAGGTACTTGTCCTGCACAGTGAAACACATACTTACTTGCTAAGCGTGCACTTGAATGCCATTAAGTGCTTTGCTAAATAGAACTTATTTTGATAATTGGCATCAAGATTACTGGTGAGATTAACTCATTATGCCAAAGACTTTGTTCAAAACTGTCACATCACTTTCATGTTCTTTTTTGTGAAACACAAAAGAATAGTTCATGTGATTCTTCCTTTGAATGGAGATTTGCATGTGCTTTAACTCTACCTCCCCTCCAATTGTGCTTTAGAAGTGCTGAGAGCATTCCCAGCAATCCTTGTGTGCCGTGGCACTGGAAGGAGCCACCTCTGACTTGGGAAGAGCCTTGGATTCTTAATTCTTGCCATTTTGATTCTTTTCAAACAATTAGCTGTGCTCTCCGCCGTCCCTCTGGGCACCCAACCCATACACCTGCCTCTTGCTGCATCAGCCTGTGCACCAGCAGTTTCTTGAATCTTCTTCCGTTTTGAACAGGCGCCATCAGAGGAGTAAACTTCAAAGGCCAGCAGTGGCTCTTTTGGCTCCACACGCAGTTGCATTAATGCTTCAAAAGCTGCAGTCAGTTCAAGCAATTGCTGCCCTTGAAAAGGTTAAAAATTATTCTGAAGGAGACGAGGCTGTGTTTACAGACACTGGGGCGTGCATATACAGTTGCATGAGTGTGATTCAAAGAAACAATAACTGTGCTTCTCCTTAAGCAAATCTCAGTAGAAATGAAATCAATTTGCATATGAAGGAATATTAAATGTGCAGGTATCCAGTACTGACCACTGCAGAGCCAGGATGCAGGGCTGGATGGGCAGTTGCTGCCGGCCAGTATACTCGGCATGCTGTATGTCTGAATTCACTGGGAAAAAGAGCCAGTAGGTGAAGCGTAAGCCTTTAGGGGTTGTGACTACTGTATGGAGCTGTAACACCTGAGGCATGCATCATGGGGTGGTTTTTTTTTTGTCTTGCAGACCCCAAATGGATTATTGCTGACCCCAAGCCCGCTGCTGTCTAGCATTCATTTCTGGAGCAGTCTCAGTCCTGTTGCTCCTCTGAGTCCTGCCAGGCTGCAGGGACCAAACACTCTGTTCCAGGTAGGTCTTTCCAATGCACAGGTTTCATTTCTGAAAGCGCATGTGTGGAAAAGACATCAGGGGAGCATCTCCTCACATCAGTCTGGAGCTTTTCAAATAGTTTAAGAAAGTATGGGAGCTAACAGGCACTTTTAAAGAGAGGCGTACTTACTTGTACCCTCTTTAAACCCTTGGCAGCACAGTCAGAACCTACAGGGAAGTGTCTACTGCAGCAAGCACACACATATTGTATGAAGGAAACAGAAATAAATGCTGGATCCCAGTAAGAGTAGGTAACTGAGCTCTCAGAGCTTCAGGAAGAGAGTGCAGGCTGGTCAGGGACCAGCCAGGAGAGTGGTGGAACATGGACTCTGGGAAAACCAAGACCAGTTTGGGTCTCACGCAGTAAGGTGGGTGTAGGTTTATCCTTCTGTCTTAACGAGCTACTTCTCGCTCAGAAAGACAGGGCATAGTTGTATTTACAATACGGGCACTCTGACCCTGAAGGCTCCATTTCCAGTTCTCTTGCAAATTATCCATGTGTCCTCAGCCAAGTTACTTCATACCTCTGAGCAAGACCTCTCCGTATGTAACAGGAGAAAGGCAGCATTGTCCCCTCTCTCTCACGGGTACTGGGAGATTAAAAATCTCAAGGTTTTATAGAGATGTGGTAAATAGAAAAGTCATTAAGTAAACCATGATGGCCACAGCGCTCAGCTGCAGCGTTCACTCAAGGCTTAAGAAGAGGATGGTGGGGATGGTATTAGCAGCTCCAGCTATAGCTGCTGCAAAAAAGCCGATTCAGTAAGTCACAGAAGAAATTATGCTGTTCAGCTGTTTAGCAAAAAGCACAAGAAGCTGATGGCATCCAAGCAGCTGAAGAATACAGGGACACCCCTGGAATGAACTCCCCAACTGCTGTGGAGCGCCAACACTAACACAGGAGGGGGCTGCTGTTAGACAGGGACCCTGTGCTGGTCTCTGAACCTTCAGGGAGACTGACTGCCTGACTCCAGGGCTGGGCCTTAGCTCAAGCGCTCTGCTCAGGTATGGTCCTTGCTGGAGTAGCAAGTCCTTCTACCTCCAGTAAGACAGCTGAGCATGGAGCCCTAGGGCTCCTTATTTGAGTTTCAGATAAATTAATTTATCCCTACTGGATCTTAGTTTTGTACACGTGGTTAAAATCAGCCAGACATTTCATTTGAGAGGGAAGTGTCTGTGCCATGGCCTGGAATGAGCTTGTATGGACATATGCTGGCCACCCCCTGTGGGAACTGAAAGTGAAGAGTGGCCTTGGCTCTGTCCCCTCTGAGAGACCCAGATGGCCTTCTATAAATTATGTGTCATTCAAGCAAAGGCCACAATGACAAGTCTGTAGAGCATAAGGCTTTATTTTAACAGCCAAATAGGAAATGACAACCACAGCTGAAGCCTGGCCAACCCCACCGAGAACTGCTGGGTCGTCCCACATAGGTGTCAGGGCAGGGCTCTCGCTGGGCTGCCTGCACAAGCCAGCCCACGCTCCGTGCAGCTAGTCAGGGAATGGAGAAATGAGCTGGAGCTGCTTCACAAGTTGCTTTTGCTTTCACCTGGTCCTTCACACTGGGAGTCAGAAGAACATTTCGTCATTATTAAGAGTCTAAATCCTGTCAGCAGCTAGAGGCCAGGGCAGCGCTGCCCCTGCCTGCCTGCCTCTGCACCCTTGCCTGCTGGATTGCATGGAGGAGAGGTCAGGCTCCTATATTTCTTTTTCTTTCAGGTGCGTGCTGCTTTTCACAATAGCACTGTGACTGGCACTGCCTGTAGTTCTTTGGTACTAGTATTTGTATAAGTGCAAGGACCAGGATGGGATCCATCCACACCCACAGTCCAACTAAGCCCTGCACAAGCCTATGGGAAAGTACGGTCACTCCCTTAACAAACCAGGAGCCTGTTCATAAATCATAAGAGAGTTTGGGTTGGAAGGGACCTTTAAAGGTCATCTAGTCCAAAGCCCCGGCAAGGAGCAGGGACATCTTCAACTAGATCAGGTTACTCAGAGCCCCGTCTGATCTGACCTTGAATGTTTCCAGGGGTGGGGCATCTACCACCTCTCTGGGCAACCTGTTCCAGTGTTTCACCACCCTCATCATAAAAAATTTCTTCCTTATATCCACTCTAAATCTACCCTCTTTTACTTTAAAACCATTACACCTTGTCCTACTGCCACAGGCCCTGCTAAAAAGCCTGTCCCCATCTTTCTTACAAGCCCCCCTTAAGTACTGAAAGGCTGCAATAACGTCTCCCTGGAGCCTTCTCTTCTCCACGCTGCACGACCCGAACTCTCTCAGCCTGTCTTCATAGGAGAGGTGCTCCAGTCCTCTGATCATTTTTGTGTCCCTCCTCTGGACCTGCTCCAATAGGTTCATGTCCTTCCTGTGCTGGGCGCTCCAGAGCTGGATGCAGTACACCACATGGGATCTCACCAGAGCAGAGTACAGGGGCAGTCACCTCCCTCCACCTGCTGGCCACGGTTCTTTGATGCAGCCCAGGATATGGTTGGCCTTCTGGGCTGTGATTGCACATTGCCAGGTCATGTCCAGCTTTCCATCCACCAGTACAGCCAAGTCCTTTTCAGCAGGGCTGCTCTCAATCCCTTCACCCCCTAGCCTGAATTGATACTGGGGGTTGCCCTGTCTCAGGTGCAGGACCTCACACTTGGCTTTGTTATACCTCATGAGATTCACATAGGGCGGCTTCTTGAGCTTGTCCAGGTCCCTCCAGATGGCATCCCATCCCTAAGGTGTGTCAACCACACCACTCAGCTTGGTGTCATCCACACAATTCCTGAGGGTGCATTTGATCCCACTGTCTATGTCATTGATGAAGATATTGAACTGTACTGGTCCCAATATGGACTCCTGAGGGACATCACTTGTCACTGATCTCCATTTGGACGTTAAGCCGTTGACCACTACCCTCTAGATGTGACCATGCAACCAATTCCTCATCCACCAAACAGTCCACCCATCAAATCCGTATCTCCAATTCAGAGAGAAGGATGGCGTGGGGGACCATGTCAAAGGCCTTACAGAAGTCTAGATAGATGACATCTGCAGCTCTTCCCTTGTCCACTGATGTAGTCACTCCATCACAGAAGGCCACTAGGTTGGTCAGGCAAGACTTGCCCTTGGTGAAGCCATGCTGGCTGTCTTGAATCACCTCCCTGTTCTCTGTGTGCCTTAGCATGGCTTCTAGAAGGATCTGTTCCATGATCTTCCCAGGCACAAAGGTGAGTGCTGTTCTGGCACTGCTGGACACAACTATGTGCATACTCCCTCACAGAGCACATAGATGCTTATTAATTGGTAAAAACCTCTTCTTCAATGCTTATAAGGTCACAGCAGCTCACATACACCTATGCCCATACAACCTTACAGCCTATGCAGAGCATCACTGAAATCTGCAGTCTCCTTTCACACAATTTACCTTGATATATTGACCTACCTGGAAAGTCTTCCCTTTGAAGCCAGCTGCTGTGTAATTAAACTTATTTTGATGTTTCATCATTAGTTTGAAATTACCACATAACTGGAACAGCAAGAGACTTCCACAGAATTGGTTAATTCAAGAAGATGCAGCCAAACTTAAGGACTACCAAGTTGGCTTGAATTAAGTGCTGACTAAATTAAGCGTATTTTCTTGGTTACTACTTTATGGACGGTAGCACTGAGAGGATGTAGTCAAGTCCCAGATCCCCACTGTATGGGAGCGTATGAATAAAAGCATTGTCCCAGCCCCAGGTGCTACAGAGACAACAGGAAGAAGAACAAGAGAGCTGGGTTGGGGTGGAGACCAGGGGAAAGATGAACTCGTGACATGAGCATTGTTTGCATCTCGGGCCGTAGTGCCAGCATGCCACCCGCCTCCACAGACAGCAAAGATCACACAACCCTCTCTTTGTTAGCTTTAGAAATCACATGGAACACTTTGTAATTTACATGTCTCGCTTTAGAAACCTAGACTAGAAAAGCAAGAGCTTGTAATCAAGTTCTGTGTTTTAATGAATCTTCGCGGAAGCGATGGAAACATTTCCTGAGGTTTGGTTAAAACAGAGGTATCAGCCAGTCTTGGCCACACGGGAACTGTGGTGCCAGCGCCCCACAGCGCGCTGCTGAGCCTGCGCTGCTCAGCGTGATTTTCAGCTGAACATTGGAAGATAGATATCATTAACTAACATCTTAGTGGAAGAGCAATCCTGTTATAAGCAGATTATATGCACGTGGAGAGGTTGATTACAGCATAGTCGGCTGTTGAAGGACTCATCTGATAAGGGATGAAAATACCCCATACACTTGAAGTCAGGAGCTCTGTTATTCAGCTCTGCCTCTCTCAAGCCAACAGAAACCCAGCATGGAACGCTCGTGGAACTGGGCCTGGAGGCCAGATCGGTATCTACCACTGGGATAATTCCTGCCTCATGCTGTAGCAAGTTTATTCCACCTACTTGCTTCGCTTTTTCTCAGGTCAGATGTTAAGAACTAGTCAATACGCGTCACTGCAGGGAAGTTACAGTCAGGATGCTGTCATGGACTAGGAATATACAGCTTATGTATTGAATTAGTATTTTTTGCACGGTATTTCAGAAGTAGAAGGTTAATACTAAATTACAACGTATTCTGCTTCACATAACTGAAGGATCCAGCATATCTAGTTTATGGCTTCTTAGTGAATACAGAGAGAAACTGTAATTACTTGAGAGTAATTTTCTGCAGTTTTGTATTCCCAGTTGTACTTTTTCTGGCCTAAAACTACATCTCAACTTTCACTTCTGCAAAGTTCTTTCCTGCTTAGCTTTTATGAAGGGCAGATGAAAAGCATGGATTTTAATTAACATTTTGTAGATTGAAAAACATTTTTGGAAGCAGAATGGATGGCAAACATTGCGCTATATTATTCACTTTCCCAGGGTGATGATGGATGTATTGTTATGTGAATTTTTTATATAAAATACAGCCAATAACAGACTTACACATCCCCGTACGTTTACAAGCTGTTCAGGTTTCATCCTCTATTTTACATTCCTAATGGCTGAGGCAGGCATTTGGATCTTCCTGCATAGAAATGACAAGTCTTGAAACCATCTGGAGTCGGTTGCTAATGCTAAATGCATGCGCTTCTGGGCTGAACCTTTTGAGATAAAGAGTAATTGTTACCTTTTGGCCTCTTACAGTTTCCAACTCTGCTAAATGGTCACATCCCAGTGCCACTCCCCAGTCTGGACGGAGCCTCTTCTCCAGTACTGCTTTCTCCAAACGCTCAGAAATCCTGATGACGCCTCATCACGCCAAGGACTTATTGGTGGATTTAACACTTCATTCTTACGTGCTAGTTTTTCCTGTGTCATGAGAAGGATGTTATGAAACCCTCTATTACTTTGGTTTGCACTTTTCATTACATGGATAATCTACTTTTATTATGTTAGCATTTTTAAACAGTGTTTATATATAAAATTATATATAAATCTGTTTTGCATTAAATGAATTATAATTTTTTTATATCATAGCTCTCAAGTGTTGAACACTTCTGTTGTTGATGAAGTACTTTTCTTAATGGATTGCAACAATGTATCTAATAAGGATGTGAAGCTTCTTTTTAATCCCTTTTTCTGCGTATTATGCACTGTGCTTGTGTAAACTATAACCGGCTGTGCCTTCTTTTGCATAATGTCATGTAAATGATTTATATATTTTCTAGTATTAAGATAAAAAGTTGAAAGACAAAACTAGTATTGAACAGCCCTATGGTAGTATTTCAGTATTTTCTCCACAGATAGGCCATACAATACAGCGTATTCATGTAACTTTGTATTAAGTGCTTTCAAATTGTATAAAAATAGCCTTATGATTTTTCTTTGCTGAAGTGAAAAACGTAATCAACGTTACAGTCAGGAGATGCACTTAGGAGTAACAAAGCCACATATACACATTTATGCCCAAGTTCTTCTGTGGGGTCGCAACAGGGAGGAACCGGGCTGTGTATATTCATGAGACATTTCCAGCATTTGAGAATACTTCTGTAGAAAAGGAGACATTGCTCAGAATTTATCTGGCCTATACTTCTTACGAACTGTCAACATTACAGCTGGAAAGACTGCAGGTATCTCTGTCCTTCCAGGGAATGAGGATTATTCCCCATAGAGAATTTCCAGGTGCTTTGTTCAGTCGTGCCAAGTGCCTTCTACTATTTCCCTGGAAAGATTATTCGAGCTACTAAAGCTCAGAAGGTCACATTTCCCCTTCCCCCAAAGCTGGAAAAGCTACAGGACTGAAAATTAATGCCTGGTGCTTGTAAAGAGGCATACTGTACATGCGGGATGTTTATGTATAAACACCTGAATTCTGGATTAAAACCAGCACTGTGTGACTATATACTTGCAACTTGAACTTACTGGGTATGTCCTCTACCTTGAGGTGATGGCTTAGTCATCTAAACGTCAGGTTAGGATTAGGCTAGACTCCCTGGCACCACAGATTCTAATCTTGGCAGGGTCGATGCAAATCTTTAGTTTTCCGAGGTGGCTAAATTGGGTTGAATGCAGCTTTACCATGTGGGTTTTTTCAGAGGAGACCTTCAAAAACCAAACCAAAATTGGAATCCTGTTTGCTACAGGTCATTAGAGCTTCTACTTTGCTTTCTGGCCAAGCGGCTGGTCAAAAGTCCGTTCTTTTTGAAATTTATGCAGTGAGGTGTCTGTTGATGTTCTGTTTGGATGCATTTCAGTGATGTGTGTGTAGTTAACTGTAAAGTGCTTTTGGATCCTTCAACCTGAAAGGTGCTAAATAAACATTTTATTAATGCAGTTCCGATGTTGAAAAGCCATTTTTGGGGCAGAGGTAGTCTGACAAAAGACAGCAGGAATTTTCCTCAGGCTCCTGGGTTGCACAACCAAAAATGACTCCTCAGTTTCACTCGCAGTAATTAACGGGAATGGAAAGTACCATATCTGTATGAAGTACCAGTGCTGATAAACAGAGCAATTAGGTGCAAGACCTAAGGAAAAAGAATGAAACACATGGGAAGTCATTCACTTGATTCAGCGTTTTAAGAGCTCCAAGAGATACCACCCCGTGGAGTCAAAACCAGAAGATGAACCTATGCCAAAGTTATGAGTGAAGGGAAATTTTATACTAAGTAAAATCAGAACAGGTTGGAAGAAAAGGCAGCATGGGATGCCTGACGGGATGGACTAGTCTAGTGGAGATTAAATCATGAGGGCTTGCAGGCCAAACATTTCTCTTTCAATGGATTCCTCCCAGGTACATGGAATATTTTTCAGCAACTACGTTACAGAGAAGCAATTATTCACACTGTAGAGCCAACTCTCATCTCATTTTTAAATAAGTATGAACGCCTACTTCAGTAGAGTCTCGCCTTGTACAAGCCAGCATAGCTAATGGGAGAACAAGGCATAGAGATGACGCGTTTCGCACTACGAGTTTACAAAGTAAAGACAGATACTTCTGAAAATTTGGTCTTTGACTTAGTACGAAGTCTTGAATACCACACTGCAAAAAACCCCAGATGAACATGAGAGGAGGGAGTGTGTCACAGGGATGAGATTCTTAAAAGAAAAAGCATCCAGATTCTCATGACTTTGTCTCTTCCAAAGTTTTACTACTAACTATTTACTTCATTATAGGCAGACTTTTTTTTCTTTTCAAAAGGCTCCACACACCTCAACACACTCCCACACAACTCCCCTCCCACCCTCCTGCTCCTTGAGTGACTTTGTTTTTCTTTTAAAGACAGCAGAAAATAGCAATTCTGGAACAAAAATCTGTTTCAACAAATTACTGTAAAGGATCTGAGAAAATCCAGTAAAACTCAAGGGAAGACACCTAGAAACAAGAAAGTAGTGCTGCCGTCTCATCTTTGAGAGAATAAAAAAATAGCAACAGAACACATCATCTTTTGCGAGTTGACTTTTCAGTTAAAAAAAAGAAAAAGGTTGTCAAAATGAAATCTGCCTTCCAAACTGGGCAATTATGTGGAACAAAAATTCTTCCTACTGGGAAGAATTTATACAAATACAGTCCAGCCTCTCAAATCTTAACGGTTACCTAAACCACTAGATTGTTATGTCTTCTGCTTTGAAGAAAATATTCTATTGGTAATTTTCTATTGAATTTTATTAACAGATATCTTTTTAACTGTAGAGCAAAATCAAATAAATGTTTGTAAAATAAATACTGTGAAAGCGTCAGTATTTCTGCAGCATGGAGAGCTCCAAGACAACAATCCTGGGGAACAAAACTGGAGTTTTCTGTCTTCAGTATTCTTGGTAGTAATTGCAATTTGATCATAGTTGAGGGATTTTTTGGATAGGTTTACACTTTATTCATGCTTCAGCAATACAGGAAGTTTTCAATATTATATAGGCTGGGTGCCCCATCAGGCTATTTTTGGCTTACCTTTACATTGTTTTTTCAGAAAAGCACGTATCCACCAGTAGGGCGGCAGCTGCTGGGTAGCTTTGCCAAGAGATTGCACACATCGTCCGCCCTGGCACAGGTAAGTGGCTTCAGTTCTAAAGAAAACTTTCCAGGTAGGGAAAACAGTGATGGGTGATAACCAGCTACAGAAAGAGAGAGATTTGACACCTCCATTACGTCAACAAAGAACAATTTGTTTTGTCTGAAGAAAACTAGTCTCATCAGACAGGCACTTGCCAATCTGGAAATGCCTACGGAAGAAGTAATGAACTGTCAACAAGATGACTGTTTAAAGGGGAAGTGGTCCTTTAAAACTGACTACAGCATTTACAGAACGAATCTCTACATGAAGAGGCTGTGTGGCCTTGTGCCTATAGGAAGCATCTTTAGAAGCCATCATGACCACCAAATTAATTTAGAAAAGGCATAGTAACTACAGGTAGTCTTTCACATAAAGACATCACTGTTCCCTTCTGATCCTGAGATTATCTCTATACCCTGTAGGGTAAACAAACACAGCTCCCTCAGATTTAAGAATACCTCTACAAAGTCATCAGAAAACCACAACTTTTGAAATCCCTTTTAGCCCCAAACTGTAACTGCTCTTACCAAGTAATAGGCGAGTGCTCTGCCTACACAGACCACAAACCTATTTCTTGAGGGCAAAGGGACTGACAGCATTAGTGAGGAGGAATATAAATTTATTTAAATGAAAAAAAAAGAATGGACCTCAGGCAAGGACTCTGGAGCAATCAGCATCATGGCCTGCCTTGGGTGTGAGGGGGACCATTTGTAGAAAAGCATCCTAGAGGACTCCAGGATATGCTGGTTTTTTTCTTGAAAGATTCCCATCAGTTCAAGGTCACTGCAAGAAGTGCAAAAGAATAAACATAACCTTAATTATTCCTACCATGGCTACAGGCCAGCTGCCACCTCCTGCAAATTAAGGAAAAGGACATGGAAGAGGGGAACAAAAATCTTTGAAAGAACAAGCTCGGGGTGTGAAAGAGGAGGAGCAGGTAGCACTGACGCTGCCATGCAGGGCCTGGAGGGAGGTGTTCCGTAGGGCCATGTTGGAGAAAGGATAGGGAAGAGCATTCTCCCCCATTCGCAATCTGCAGTGATGGCATTTCCATCAGCAAGAAGATCTCACTGCAGCAAACGAAGGAACTTCATAGCTCTCTGGGGAAAAATGTGTTTCAAGGTATGGCATCTGAGCTGAACAAGACTCGTACTTCATTAGGACCATAAAAGCAATCTGCTCAGGCAGGCCTGCTTCTTAAGTGATTCTGGAGGATGCAGCCAGGACAATAAATTAAGCAGTTATTTACAACAGTAAGTATGTGCATATGTGTGCATTCACAGTTTAAGTTGGCTCAAAAATTACACAACTTAAATGAGTTAAGGGATTTTAGGAAACGTGAAAATAATAGAAAATTGTAATGTACACGTTTTTCCACTGACGTCAATCTTTTTCTTTCAGTTAACGAGAGAGGCGCAATACAGCCCAGGGAAAATCACACACAAAAGATTTAAAAACACCCCTGTAATCTAGAATAGCTGAACTCTAATCCCAGTTCTGACAACACAAATTTCCACTGTGGCCTAGAACAAGAGTGTGTTTTCTCCACAGATGGAAAGGCTGTATGGTAGGAATGACAAAGCCCACATATCTACTTGGCTTTTGTACTTTTCAAAATCCTTCTGCCTGTACAGCTAGAGCTTACTTTACAACACAGCGATTAACTAAACACTTGTACGGTGCTTCCTTTATGTTTTATAATCTGTGCTTGTTATCTTGTCAGTCTCTTAAATTGGTCTGACATGGATGTTGGTGAGATACCTGGATGTTGCTGACCCACATACAGGCCAAACAGTAGCATTCAATCTCTAACAGTCCAGTCTCTGGAAAAATGGGGGGAAAAACAAACAAACAAACAATCTGTAAAAAATCAAGCATTCAAGTTCCTTCCAGAAGTTAAGAAATGTCACAGAAATGTTGCATATGTTTCAAAGCCAAACATTACTAAGGGGAAAAAAAAGGTATGGAAACATGCTAACAAAGTGCACAAATGATTTCAATTCTGCCCCTTAGTGACCAGATAAAAAGACCAAATATCTGTGACCACATGTTGTCACGGGCACAGTAAATTCTAATTTTTCTTCATTGTCACTATAGGCTACAGCCGTGCATTTCCATACCCTAATTTGTTTGGGTCTCTTCCAACTCTGACCTTAATTCTGGGTATTACCTGGGTTTGTAATACTTAGCTTGGGGATATTTACAACGTACCTTTCATATATTTTGTCCTCAATAACTGAATGTATTCTTAACCTTAATTCCATCTTAGCATTGCAAAACAGAAACAATGTACCTTTATTAAATTGACAAACTCATGCGCAAACAACAAGCAAGCAGCCCAAAGAGTGCTACCTTGCAGTTTTTCAAATGATTTGCAAATACAAAGTATGTTGATTCTTTAATAACTGTTTATTTTAACTTTTATTGCCCAATTCAGGGATACACTCTGGCTACTTAATGCTGTGGTAAAACAGCACAAAAATAACACAGCTGTGTTGAGATGCACGTTCCACTGGAGCATTGCTGAGCAGCTGGTTTGCCCCTTCGATCTCCCACTCTGTCCTGCCCTGCAACTCCCCGTCCTCCGCCCACCCTCTCTCCCCTTCGACCTCCACCTGCTTGTGCACCCAACTCATCGCCACCTGCCTCCTTCCTGCCTTCAAAAGCCCACCTTATTCCTCCACGCACCTATACACGCACCTCGGCATTCCTACCCTGGGGTAGATGGGATACACCAGGTATCTTCTAAAAATAACTACTTCAAATCAGCAACAACTTGCAGGCCATTTCTCATTAACTGATCACTCATCTTCAACCAAAGGCTGTCATACCAAATCTTGAAAGTCATCCATTTTTTAGCGACTATCTGCTTGGTTTTCATCACGGTTGAGGTCTTCTCCCAAAAAGGCCAACACTCCCTACAGTCCTTGGGGACAGTGAAACCAAGTCCGTAGTGCCTGAAGCTGTCAGACAGGAGACGGAACACTGAATTGCACGAAAAGGATGTCAGAGAAACGCCTAGCAGCTTCAGACACACTGACTACTGCCCCAAACAGGCAGCTGCCACAGAATTCTATCTGCTGATGTAGGAATTTCAATTATGGACAATTAAAAAAAGAAAAAGAAACTGGCTTGACCACAGATGCCAAGTTTCTTAAGAAATGCATTCTTTAAAGCTACCTCCTAATGAAGAAAACCAATTCATTTGTAGGTCCTTAGAAAAAAAATCTCTTTATAAACAGAGTGCTCTAATTTTATGGAAGATCTTTTCATCTGTAACAAAAAAGCTGAATTCCTACTTAAAATGGAAACCTCCTTTTGTTAGCTGCAGCTGAACCCTTTCTAAATGTATTAACGCACTTCATTTTACCAGTTAAACCTTTA
Source organism: Burhinus oedicnemus (assembly GCA_008921705.1). Classification (NCBI taxonomy): domain Eukaryota; kingdom Metazoa; phylum Chordata; class Aves; order Charadriiformes; family Burhinidae; genus Burhinus; species Burhinus oedicnemus. Next base: position 71,603 of record VFFE01007694.1, read on the forward strand.
AGTCCTTTACTCATTAGTGTCACATTGTTACTTGTTCTTTTATGACCTATAAAATATTACTGTTCTAGAAATGCTAAATCCCACGTTTATCCACAGTGAAACATTTACTCTATACCTTCACTATTTCTGTAAAAAAAGATGTTTTTCTGATACTCCTTTCTTCAACACCATCACACCTACAATGTATTTCCTACAAAGTTAATCAGTATAAAATCTAGATCAGATCCATAGCAACTATAGAAAAATATATAACAACTATTTCAGGACAAAGGTTTTTCATCAGTGCCAAATCTGCCTCTGACACACACCTAATGCTCCCGCTGGCACCAGTGGGAGATCCACACATGTATCCGAGACACGTATTATGCTCCTAGACCTAGGCAAGACTTCTGATACTGTGTGACACGCAGGACTTGCTTGCCAATAATTAGACCGTGGACCGTGTTTACGACAAGATCCTGAATGGCCTCAGCCGCGGATGAGTCACTTTACTTTTCACTGCCACTACTTCTGCGTTGCTTGAATTAATAAGCGACCAAAGTTAAAACTGATGACTCCCACAACACACAGATCTAGCTAAACGTTTCCAACAATGCCCCAAGGACCGCAAGTTCACTTAGTCTGTATTTTTAACAACACAGGGCCTTTGTTATTATAAATTTCAAAACAAAACCAAAGAATTCCACATAATATTTATACTTTCAAAAGTACAATATTAATACAGGTCGGTCAGTTAGAAATAACAGCAGTTTGTTAGATCTACAAGATTTAACGTAAAACCGGTTTACAAATGCTGAAAAGCAGTAGTGGTCCAATAGTCACCATTACACGTTAATTTCTCTCTTCCAGAAAATAAAAAAAAAATCCCAATTCAAATTTACCAGTATCATGAAATATTAATAAAACACCCCCAAACATGCCACAATCACTATTCACAAATAAAGTTAAAATGAAATATACAAAAATTCACTTAATACTGTTAAATAACAATAAACTACAAGATTTCCTGAACAGAAATGGTAGGACCCCTGAATGTTTTACAGTGAATGTCAGGAAAAATTAAGTTACCTATGACTATTTTCATGATATACCAGCCAAAGATTTACATGACCATTTCAAAATATACCAATAAAGATTTACAGTCTCTTTAAGATGCACTAAACAAATAAGTTCATAAAGGTGAACACAAATGCTTAAAAATACTGTAACCATCACCAAGGGTGTACTTATGATACTCACTGAGATGCATAAGCATAGTATTAACATGTTTACTATCTCTGGTAAACAGATAACATCTAAGATCTGAAAAACTCTCTAAGTTCCCATTGTAAAAGCTCTGTAGTATCGTTGAGTTCTTATCAAGTACAAACTCGCATCTTTCCAGTTGATTTCAAGTGAGTAATGCACAAATGGGAGAGCAACAAGGTGGGAAAAGCATGACATTATTCCCATGTTCTTGTAATTAGTTGTCCTGTTCCTCTGTAACAAAAAGATTCTGAATTTCAAAAGTAAGCCAGGGTCCAACGTATATGAATCATCTTTTTACTATTTGTAATTCTAAGTTAAAAACAAGGTAAAAAAGTCATTGCTTCTGCAGGCCCCATATGCACAACAATGTGCAAATATCTTATGCTGGAGTAAGCCTGACAAAATTTATCATCCAGTCTCCATGCTCTAATTTATCAATAACTAACGTAGGATCTGAGAGCAAATAGTAGTTACTGTTCACTTGTTTGAATCAACTTTCACACCATGTGCTTTTCAAAAACATAATATGCATTATAATTGTTCAACTATTTCAACACATACTTCCAATGTTAAATAAGGAATTAAGTGCCATGAACTTAGAGCATTAAAGATGGTTCACCTATAGCCAAGCAAAGCTTTGTTTACATTCCAGGAAACACTGCAGTTAAGAAATACAAAAAAACCCCGCAGCAGTAGAACATTTTATGAAGAGAAACAGATGCATTCACATATTATAAAGCCATTGCAACTTCTTCAGGCATGGAACTGTTGTGTTAACTATACAGACAGTAGTTATTTAGCAGCAATGATTCCGCAATAAATAATGCACTGTGTTTCTCAGTCCTGCACAAAAATTGCAGCTACAGTTACATCAACAGCTGTAACCTACTGGCTCTAGTGGCAGAGGAGACCTTAAAACCAACTGTACAAAAAATTGTCACACTGTGACAACAAATATAAAAACATAATCTGCAGGTTGGAAATAAAAAGACTCCACTGTGAAGAGGACAGTGTAGACAAACTGCGATTCCAAGTCCACCAACAGAGACCACTGCCTTCAGATCCGAGTCCTTGATCGATAGGATAGGCTTGGGCTCGACTCTGCATCGCCCACTTTAAAAAAGCATGCTCTGCCTTCTGTTCTTCCCATGTCCTACAACAGAACATGGACCATGGTAAGAAACGGAAGCATTTGCACAACAGACTATTCAGTTATTACCTACATCGCTTGTCTTTCTGTTTCGAGCGAACAGCCTTTCTTTGTGTTTAAACCTGTATCAGCATCTTTCAACTGCACTTGTTGCATCTTTTTTCTTTTTTTTGTTTGTTTTACTTTTCCACCATTCAACATCCACACAGTAATGGTTTGAAACTCCAAGACTTTCTCATATTAACAGTCCCTCTGCCCATCCCTAGTAAAACTCACCTCCTTCTGTGCATTTAACTTTTATGTCTCTAGAGGAATCTGAGCAAATCATTCCTGGTATCTGTTTGAGTACATTCACACAGACCTATTTAACAAAGGATTTTTCAGTGTCTCTAGCACAGCATTGCATTTCCAGATATGAGAAAATCTTAAGCTTTCTGTACCTGTCTCTGGGTAAGTGGAATTTCGAAAGCCAGGGTCTTTTTGCAATTGAATCTCTTTTAGACTGAATATTGAAACACCTGGAATGTAACAAAGAAATTAATTCATATCCACACATAACTATGCTTTATTGAACAAAGTTCTATTCTTAATTACACAGTTCAGATAAAAAAAGTTTCCTATTCCCAAATATTTAAGTCAATATATACCAGACTTCTTTAATAGATTAGATTTGAGAGTTTTTCCTTAAGCAATGTACGTAGCTTTAATGTACTATCTTAACAATACTCTGCTACTTTACTACTCCTCTTACTTTCAGGCAAAGTGTGTATTCTTGTTCCAAGACTTCTGAAGTATGCATGTTTCATGGCTTCTTCTGCTGAAATTCTCTTCTTTGATTCATACTATTAACACAGAAGGATACAAGTGTGTTGGTTTTCATTAAAAAACTCTTTGCATCAAGTGATTTCATCAAAGGGAGAAATAGAGTTCTGCTTGCTCAATACTTCCCACTAGGGCAAATTTGTTTTCATTACTTTTATTTCACACATGAAAATCTAACATATGTTATCTAAATCAGTATTATCAACATATAACAAGATTGCTAAAATAGTCAAAATAACTATTGTAAATGGATGCAAATTAAAAATATCCTTAATCTTTATTTTTAGATCTAACAATAATTAGATGACAGGCTTCTGTCTACACTATGTTCTAATATTAAACTGCAATGAAATGCTATTACATGAGATCACAGAAGTTTTCTAATTCGATGGACTATGCTGCAACGTTTTGCATAAAGTAGAACTTTAGACAACACGGTCTTCAATCAGTGCTCAGATGTCTCCTGCTTGGTATATGTGGACATTTGGACAATGATGCAGACATTTAAAAAGCTGTATACAAATAAGAACAAAGTCCAAACAAGGACTGCAAGTACTGTTCTGACACAATGTGTAAATAGACGGAGACCTGATGTAGAATTTAAATGGTAGGCTGCAAAGCAGTGTAACTGCAGTCCACCTTATGTACTAAGAATTTTTAACATCATGAAGTTACAGTGCTTCTGCATCTACTCAAAGACTTAAGAGTTGGCCTTCCATCTTGCTTCCCCTCTTCTTGCCTCTGGCTCATTTTTAATACAGATTAAAAGATTAAACCCACATACCACTTTACCTTTTGAATACAGTTTGCAAGATCAAAGAGTAATATTGCACCTTAGCTAACTACTAGAGAAGCAGTTACTAAGTTCATTGTTACAGAAATTTAGTATTTGTATTTAAAAGTTCTGTTTTAATACAGTATTTCACAAGAGATTTAGTTTTTTCAGGGAATTGCTAACAGAGAATCAATTCTATTTTTACAAAAAGTAGTAAGAGGAGAAATCAGTTCTGGCAAAAAATAAAAACAAAAATTAAACATCAGGTTTAAAAATTCTTACAGTACATAGGCTTCCCAAAACTGTCATCCACTACAGACTCAGCTGCATATTCCACTTGGAAATAGATCCAACAGATACTATAGCTTCCAATACATTTTGTAAATAATATAATAAAATATAATAAATACTCTAAATAAAATATAATAAAAACTCTAAACTTGCACTTTTATGAAGTAAAGCCACAAAACACATCTTACTTGAAGGAACTTCGCTATCAATTCAATTCCTTCCGTGTCTAGCCTAAAAATAAAAATATTTTAAAAAATTAAAACAGTTATTGAACTATATTTACAAAAGCAAAACTGCATAGGAACTGACTTCATTAAATGGTATCAAACCTGAAAATTTCACCTAAACAACTTTTCTGCATATTAATGTATATACATGGAAGTATTAATATCTCAGAACAAGACTTATCTGAAAAACACTGGGTACAGACAAAACCTGAGCTTTGGATTGTGATTTACTAGGTTGACCTAGATCATTTATTGTAGCAAGAAAAAAAAATTTTTTTTTTTTTAAAGCCTAACACTACTCATTCACTACAAGGACACAATGTTAGATCTTTTCTTCAGAGTCGACAAAAATAAATGTGGTAGTCTTTGTTATAAAGTTTATTTATAGTAACTGTGCAGACCCTTCAAATTCCTCTTGAATACCTCCAAGAGACTGCTCAAGGAAACCTTGCCGTTTTAACAATGGCCCTATTACATAACAGAAGATAATTTGGGTTATTTACAAAGTGCTGTGTGAATAATACTACTATGCAATAATTCTTAATTGTAGTTTATAGTTTTATAGGTTATTATGGAGCTGTGCTACCTTGAATGATATTAGACAAAGTAATCACTTAGTACCAGGATTATGCTTTGCATTACTATCTGCCCACAATAACACAACTGATCTGTAGTTTTCCAGCATTCAGTAGCAGACCGTACTTGGAAAAATGTTCACATTTACCAATATGCAAAGCCCCAGGGACACATATTTTCTATTTTCTAAACACAAAGTACCTTGGTGCATGGTTGATGAGGGGTTGTGGTTTATACTTAGGAAAGTTGTAGTTTCTAAATTCATCACTGGAAGAAATGCCTGGCCATGTTTCTTGACATGGGGTTCCTGCATTTAAAAAAAGCAACAAATTCAACTTAAAAAAAATGTGAAAAAACAACTTAGACATAAATAAGCATTTAATCCTGTAATTTAAACAGGAAAGAAAAAAAAAACCCCAGTCAATAAGCCTATATTGTACAAACTCAGCTGTGCACTCAGCTCAGTAATTTTTCAAGAGTACATTCATTCACCTTAATTACAATGCAATATAAAATATCATTGTTTATAGATAAAGATCTACAGTTCTTGTGAAAAAAGTCTTTAGAAGAACATACATAGAGCATTAACATTACTGCTAAAAGTATCCATTTACCCAGAAGTCTGAAAATTAAGTGCAATTCATCTTCAACAGTCGAACCAGGAAAAAGAGGCCTTCCTGATGCCATTTCAAAAAATATGCATCCAACGCCCCTTTATAAAAACAGAGAAAAAGATAAATCAGAAACAATCCAACGATTCAAGCTTTCAGCTCTTAAAGACTTCTGTCATTTCTCTTAAATTAAAACAAATTATTAAATTGTTAGCCACATGCTGCTATTAATAATATTGTTTTCAAAGATATGTGGCAACAAAAGAACTATCAAAGACTAAACAAAACCTGTGTCATAGCTGTATTACATCCTCTTCCTTCAGATGTCAAGTTTATCAATTGTATTAAAGTTTATAGTAAAATACCACATTACCATGTCATTAGGAGAACAGTTTGGGTTTTTCCCCTAACACTGTGGGCCTAATGCCACCTTACTCTAAGCAATAAAAAGGTACTCCGCATTTTCCCAGAGAAGTAATAGTATCTTCCCTGTCTGCAAATCCTTCCTCTAAAAATCTAACTCAGTTGTAGCCTTCAAAAATTCAAAGGAGAAGTATTTGACTGCTACTATATAATAATAAAGAATTGACATTTTTTCAAGTTGATTGAGAACAAAAATTTAAATTACTCAAAGCTATACAAACCACATGTCAATTTGAGTTGAATACTCTGAAGATCCGAGGAGAACATCAGGTGGTCTGTACCATAACGTGACAACTTCATTGGAATAGGTCTTTGTAGGAACAGATTTTGCTCTAGCCAATCCTTGATAAAAAAGGAAAAAGAGAGTCATGTGCAGCTTGCTGAAACCTTTTTTTTTTTGCATGAAGTTGACAAAGAATTTTTAAGAGCTAAATCAACATTATTATACTCACTAAATACCTTCCCTTAATGTTCATTAAAAAGCCCTAATAAATACATTTCTACAACTTGTGATTTGCCTGTAGTATTTATAGCAATCTCATGATCAGCATTTTTAAGTATAGAAGCAGGTAAACAGACCAAAACCTGGAGTAATCCTATAAATTTCATTAAAACAACAAAGCATTAGCTCAACATCACACCTCCCACCTGTAAAAACCCTTCCGCACTATTTCCATTTGACAATTACATTGCAAGAGGCAACAAATGAATAATGAAATGCTGGAAACAGACCAAATCAGCGTTGGATCAGCAGGGGTTTTCAGCAGGGGTTTTCAACCCTAACATTGTCAGTTCATCAGTAATATCTTCAATAAAATTGAGGTGTATCAGGTTAGATGCAATCTTCTGAGCAACTTTCATTGACACACAAGGGGAAAAAACAGTGGTAGCACAACTTTCAAAGGACCTTCCTGACACAGAAGATAACAGGAAACTGTGAATGCCCCACTTTACTGGAAGTCCCAAAGGAACTTGGTGTATCAAATGATGGAGTAACATCTGACAATTTAGCATGTGGACAGACTTTCTCTTTCCCATCGTGGTTACTCTACTTCGGAGTGATTTTGGAGTGTTAGGAAAAGCAACCGGAGCTTCACCTTAAGGATTTGACTAAGTGCCAATTTGAAAGGAAGCTGTAAGACTACTTTTGAACCACAAGTCAAGTGACAGCATTACCTATACATTTATTACTTTGATTACTAATATCCCGTAAAAGGCTGACTTTCATTTTTCATCTGAGAACGCACAAATTCACTACAGACCCAATGTTCTCATCTTTCCTTTATAAGGAAAGATGCTGCTTTTTTGCTGAGTGAAGAAAATATTTGTTACAGAATAATTTTAGGCCATACCGAAGTCTGCAAGCTTCAGTTCTCCTTTCTCATTAATTAGTAGATTTTGTGGCTTCAGATCTCGATGTAATACCTTCCTCCTATGACAGTATGCCAAACCACGAAGAATCTGGTATAAAAATAGCTACAAAAGAGAACATTTATATAAATTAGACTGAAAATGTTACTCTACAGATTACATGACTATAACAGCCCATTTGGGCACTATAGAGATAAGTCTGTGTACTGTAAGCAGGACAAAAATACTTCTCAAAAAGTAAGTTATTTTTCCATATGAACACATTCTGAACATCTTCATTATTGTCTACAGATTTAAAATCCCTTCATGCTAATGCACTGCCTTAACACAATACATTACAACAAAGATTTTAAAAGCAATTTGTTCTGCTTAACTGAAGTGAACCACAGGGCTGTTTATTTTTAAGTAAGTATTTACCAATGCACTTCCCCACACTAATGTCTTCAAAGGTTATTGTCTCTGACTATACTCAAGTTCCCTTCTGTCACAGAATCCCTTCTGAAAATGCAGCTCAGCATCCTTCCTACCCAATTGTGCAAAACCATGTAAAGACCGTTTTGGCATGCTATTGGAAAAACCCATTTGGATTCACAAGCTCACAAGGCATGCAGAAATGGGGGAATGAGGATCACTAAAACAGCCCAGCTGCCTCTGGAATTTATATTCATCCCCTCACCTTGACACACACAGGTTTATTTCAGTCCTTTGGAACAGCAAGCCAAGCAAGCAACTTCAGTCATGCATATTACTGCTGCACATATACAGACATAAAAGTAGTAAGGGATGAAGAAAGATTTAGCAGAGGGCAGCCAAGCCAGTTTACTATATCATTGCATTAAGAACTATTATTTTGCAGTTTCTGTATGTATAAAGGGTCTGATCTTGAACATGGGACTTCTGGGTAGCCATTGCTTGCATCTACCACACAACAGTGCTCAGTCAGCAAAGGTGATCAAATGTACAATGAAGAAATACAGAGCATTACAGAAAGCAATGTTTACCAACGTGAAAAATTCAGCATATAACAGGACTTTTGAGTAGAAACACTAGAATGTTTTTATATGACCATTTCTGAACACATAAGTTTATTTTTGTACCAGGTGACACCACCAAATACTTTTTGTAAACTGGACAAATACACAGCAGGTATAGGTACATCCAGCTGTTCTCAGTCTGCTTACGTGGGATTTATCTGTTCTACAAAAAAGGAATTGGGATTGATTTTTTTCTTTCCTTCTCTCTTTTCTTTTTTGAAGATCAGAATGAGAAGCAACAAGTTTTGTTCCGTCTACTCATGTCCATACTGTTGCAGGGGTAGTCAGTCCCAAGCAATATTAACCGGACTGCTGTGGAAATCGATAGCCATCTCTAGCATACACTGGGACTGCAAGAATTAGTCAAGAAGGCAAAAGCAGATTATTCTACAAAAATTGTGGAGTTGGCAGGGATCCTTTTGGAAATGCACAGGATGACATGTATTAGCTCAAAATTTTGTCCGAAATAGTAATACCTACAGAGATCACATACATCTTTATATTATACATCTTCATTTTGTTAAAACTCAAAAACCTAAAATTAGCTGAGGAATGCAAGGGGAGTGATGACAGTAAGGTTAATAATGACCCAAACCCCCACAGCTATTGTAAGGTAAGCACCTACAGCTACCACAGTTAAACAGCTGTTCTGGTTTCCCAGTGCCAAAGGTACTGACCGTGTAAGTCTGCTCTTAGGGCATAGCTTAAACCATAGACAAGCAAGAAAAAACAGTTCCTCTCCTTAGTTTGGATTACCACAAGTAGATTCTGCTCGTTCTCTAACTGCACTTATTATAGAAGTCAGCTTCCCACTTACAGCTTTTCTTTATTTTTTTTTAAGCTTAAAGCACTACTTATTAACTCATAGTTAATTAAAAACACAAGCGTAATTATGTTTTTTGTTGTCTCTCTGAAGTAGGTACAAATTAAAGAATTACCCTTTGCAGACTCTCAAAGGAAGCAACAGAGTAGGTTAAGGCAAATGTCTTTCTCTAGAGATTCTTACTGTAATGTGACAACAGAATAAAAGAAAAAGCTATCCAAACAGTAACCAATATCTAGACTGAATCCTATAAGCAATTCAACTAAAAACAGATTTCTCAACATGCAACTAAGCCAAAAACAAGGATGACAACTCTACTGGAACTCACACAAAGCCCACCACTTCACAGTATTTAGTACATTATGTTGTCAACCACATTTGTGCCATGTGCCACTGTGTAAAAGTGATTTTCCTACCACGTGTGCACACTCATGGTTTTGTTCTTTAGGATCACAGCTTAAAGTTAATTTTTTTCAAGAGGCATGGAAGAGTTTCTCAGACACACCTGCCATAAAAATAACAGCCCTTATATGAATTATATATGGCTTAATGAAGAGGTTTTGAAGGTACAGTCCAGCACAGACTGCAGTGATATATATACTGGTAAACCAGCCTCCTTGGACAACTTCACTCATTTCAAGATAGTATTGCCCTCCATTTGGAATCTTGTTTATGAAGCCGTAAGTATTAAAGAATATAAAGAGTTATTCCAGTTTTCCAAATCAAAACCTGCTTGTTATGAGAGAGGTTACACTTGAACCTGAGTTAGTTTCAACAGGCCAGATTGGAAACAGAGTCACTTAACCTGGCCGCAGCTGCAGTTAAAAGAAACAGACAATTAAACGTTACAGAAAATAATTTCCATTTTATTACTAATGGAAAGATGAACATCACTTATTCTCAAATATGTATTATTAATTTCTTGCTTGTGTGGTAGGCAGTGGCATCCAAACCCACATTCATGATTGAGGCTACATTTTACTCAGTGTGCATATATAATTTTATTTGAGGATATACCCAACTACAGACTTAACTTAATAAATGAGTGTAAAATAATGGAAGGACAAGAAGAGGTCAGGAGAGTTATGAATGTATTATTTTTTAGGAAATCTTAATTTTAAATATATAACTTCAAAGAGAATGAAAACATATAAAGTTATATTATCTCTTGTTTTCAGTGCTTTAAACACTTAAAAGCCATCAAAACCAAAAAGAAAGACTCCATCTGATGTCAAATATAGTTAAGGTCAAAAAGGAAGTTAAGTTTCTTAATTTTATTTCCTTTTTAAAAAAGAGCCCTAAACCATATAGCACCTGCTTACTAAGTTCTCTGAAATTCTTAGAACAGACAAAGCGGGAAGACAGTCAGTGTCACTAAAAACACTCACCTTTACGTTGTGCATACTCATGATGTTACCACAGTCATCCATGTACTGCTTTAGATCCTTGTCCTGTCAAAACACCATCATCATTATTCAGCAAAATTGTGGACAACAGGTTATGAGAATACTATTTATTGTTAGAACTGAAATCATTCATCAGAAAACCGAGTTTTCTGCAGAAGATGTTCAATGATAAAAAACCCGAAAGCCTGAACATGCAGAAAACTTTGGCTTTCCAGAGGATGTAAATATCCATGTTTTCCAGCAAGCTGCATCATCTCAGGCAACATTATTTGTTACTGCCTCCTCCTCCATCTTGTGTGTGGTACAGTACTTTATGAAATTGCTATACTCCAATTACATTGGAAGTAAAGAGTTTTTCTTCATCCCTCTTATTACAGTGATACACTATATATATTATGCTTATATTTGTATATATATACTATACATATGAAAAGATGATTAGGCAAAGCTTCAGTGAGAAAGGGAGAAGTCTACAAGGCAAGAGTGAGCAAGTGAGATATGTAGTTATGGACACTTGCTGGAAAAGTTTGTTACAAAAAGATGGAATGTGTTGTTTACTTTGAAGTATACTTTTTTCTTTAGCTAACTTGTGAGAGTTGCACCATAACAGCAAAATACATCATTTGAATAACAGTGTGATTATCCTTTGTTACAGTTAATGATTTTGGTACAAGTAGACAGCTTGCTGAGGTAGATCACCCCTAACTGCTATTAATGAAACTTTGAAATTATCAGAACAGTATTTACTAATTTACAGCAATTTAAGAACTGAAAACACTTTTCTCACTTTCAGCTGAATGATTCTAGATGCAGGAGAAAACCATAACAGTCCCAGTATTTTTAAAAACAGTACAGAATTTTGTTATGTCCGTGTCACTTAGAAACAATAAATCGAATGTAAAGCTTGCTAGCTGTTTAAGCACTTACCAGATATTCAAAAACAAGGGTCAAAGACTTGTCTGTATGCACAATATCGTGTAATGTAACAATATTTGCGTGCTTCAGATCTTTTAATAATGATACTGCAAAAGAGAATTTTAAGTATAAAATAAATGCAAACCACATAAGCAGTAAATGCATTTCTAGCAAGTTCGTATGTATAAGCTATTTATTTTTTTAAAAAATTAAAAAGCTATTTTTAAGAACATAGTACTCCTATAAAGTTAATAAGAAAGGTATTTAATCAAAACACCAAACAGACATTTGAGTAACAAACTGCAAATATTTCCTAAATCATACATTTCAGGCAGAAGTAGTCATTTATAAAAATGTATCCTGAATCTCTGAAAGTTACTCACTAATAATAGCCTAATTCAGTATGAAGTCACCCATTTATAATGCTGCATTTGAGAACACAACCACCCCCCATAAAGTAAACAAATTCAAAGCACTAACCCTTGAATACACGTAGACTAAAATTCTCCTCATTGAAACTAACACCAATTTCATTAATCTCCCATGTACCCTATGTATTTTCAAGTACCAACAGTACTTTGGTCAAAAAGAAAGCCAGAAGTATCTGAAATTCTAAGAAGTAAAAAAAAAAGTTACCACCTTCTCTTATGGCTGTGCATGGTGCTCCCTCTTCATGTTCCAGGCGGATTTCTTTCAGAGCTACCAGGTTCTCTGTCAGTTTACTTCTCCCCTTATAAACTGTTGCGTAAGTACCCTACAAAATGGCAAAAGAAGGAAAACTCTTACAAGTTGTTCCTTCATTGAAAGATCAGTTAAAAAAGAAAATATAAACTTCTGTCTGAGGTTTCATTTTGGATATAAATAGTTCTTACATTGTCTTCTTTTGATATATGTAAAACTACACAGGTATTTTGTAAGCACAGGTCTAAACACACAGAGGACACAAGGGATATGTATGCTTAACAACTCTGAAAATTACATGGAAAGCTATACACCGTATAGCTATCAAAGATGTCAGATCAGGTAGTGTTAAGTTCACTAAGTTCACTGCTGGGATCATTTATGGTCTTTGAAGTCTCTTATTTGATTAAACTAGCTCGGGTATCTCTACACTACGCTGCAGTTACGTTTCCGAAGGTTGCAGACATAGCTTCCATTGCTTTTATGAAAACATCTAACTTCTTTTGATAGCTTCTTGTTTTCCATTACGTATTTTACATGAGAATTATTATTTTTTTGGGGGGTGGGGGGAGTTGTCAAAGTTTAATTTTGGTTGACAAAGAAAAGTGAATTTTATGAAGCTGACCTTTCTCAATTTTTTTTTTTTTTTCCTGATACAGTAAGAGATTCAAAACATTCACGGCATGTTACACAAGGACAAGAAATGCCGACAAAACAGCAAGTAGGTACAACTAATCCCAGCAATTGCAAAAAGGAAGCAACAAAGTTACAGAAACTGCCCTAGGTTACAGTACATACCTGGAGTCGTCCACTACACTGTGTAAGCAAGTAAGATGATGTACACCCGCAACCATGACTTGATAGCTACTAGATTAACATTCCTCCAAAGATACCCAATATTATGTCATGTCTAGTGATTCATCTAACAAGAACTAGAGGCAAAATAAAAAAATAAATGCCTTTGAAACGCTGCAAATGGAGGACTGGCTGCAGTATTCACAGCAGAGATGCTGACCAGCCCTGCGCTCTTCTGCAATGCTCAGTGTGTCCCATTCTGGTGCTCCTTGTCCATTTTCAATCCTGCTGGCCAACCTCAATCAAATTGGACAGGACTGACACCCGGACCTTCCTGAATTATACTGTTTCTCCGGAAATCAGAGGCTGAGTGGAGGCAGAAAGCCGTACTACTGCCCTCCCAGGAGGAAAGGCAAACTCGGTGTCAGGTACTTCATTGGGCAGCACCTGGCTGGCTGCCCAGCTCCGCTGTTCAGGCTTCTCTACCAGAACCTGCATAGCTACTGCCTGCTCCCTGCAAGCGCCGGCTTCTTGTCCAGCATGAGTGTTCCCTAACACCTAAATCATTGGCAGGCTGAACTGGTTTTATTATCAACAGGATAATTTTGTCTGTCTGCACACAAATCCAGCCTAAGTGAGAAGGTCACGGATCATTTGCTAATGGAGTCTTGCTCTTCCCCAGCTCAGTGATGGTTTTCCTTCTTTTTCAGTTGCGTATTAGATAAGCATACAAATTCTGTGTGGTTGTGACATTGTTACACATGTTGCATTTGGTTTACTGAAAAGATAAATTCAATAGGTATTGTGAGGGATATGGAGATTTTCACTTAATATTTATGTAAAATTTTACACAAGACATTGTCATCAAAGCAGTAATCATCTCAAAAGTAAGCTATACATACCTCTCCAAGCTTTTCTAACTTGATATAGGTTTCCATTTTTCCAAATCCAATTTCTGACTGCAATGAAAAGAAATGGAAAACTGATCACTAAAACTGAACACTTTATTTATACATCATTTAATCAGCAAGCTAAACTTTTGTTTCAGAAAAACACCTGACAGTACTTGACCAAATACAGCAAAAGTCCGCTATTTTAAAAACAACATAGCATATTATGATATAAATGAGTCCCAGCATCCAAGCCTAATGCTCAGCCTGTTGGACAGTCTACTGTATATCCTGGAAGGACCAGGTACCGAGTTACACTTAGACCGAAACCCCACTTTACCCTACCTCCTACCTAAGTCCACTACACTCTTCCTGTTTGATTACTACTAATGAGGTTCTTACAGCTTAAAACACAGAAGTCATCTCAAACTATTCCATCCTTTCTCTTGCTCAGCATAACCATAGGCTGCTGCTTCTTTCAAAATAACTTTGCTTACTTGCTATGTTCAAGATCTCAGCTCCAGGTTTCCTCTCCCATTCTGACCTCTCAATGCTTTTCAGTCTGAAACTCTGCCAGTAAAGTCCCTAAACATCATTCCTCCACAAGCTTCAGCTTTGTCTCAACAATTTACGTTTCATGGCTCATAACTTAAAGTCTTTGTGTATTTTACTTGTATCTATTCACCTTCTCTTTTTTCGTCACCAACTCAGCTTTGCAATGCAAGCCAGGAGGGTTTGCCTGCCTATATAACACTTTTTTCTGAAGACTGCACGATCATTACTCTCTTCCTGTTCAAATCCACTGCTACGTTCATATTTAACACCATTATCTCTTACAGTTATTTTCATGTAAGACCACGTCAATTACACCAAAGACTTATATTGTTCTTATAGCGTAAAGAATACTGAAAGTAGACATGTAAAACACGTCAATTAATTAAAACTAGATCAGTTTTCAAAGTGCATGTAAGCCTGTACCCTGTCAAAACCCAAAATTCACAGGCTTCATGGGGTTTTGCTTTACTGACAATTGAACATCCACTAAGAAAAAAAAGCCACGTTTTTTCTCTCTAGCATCACCTACACCTTCCACTTCCTAACATAGCTCTCCACTTACTGTTTCTTTCTAAGGAACAATACTTTGACCCCAGACTGGCTTCAGCACCTATGTCAACAATTCAAAATATATTGATTTGCTCCTAAAATCCAATGGATATTATTCCATGGTAACACAGTGTAACAAACAGTGCTGACTGTATTAAGATTTGACAATATAATATGAAGGTATACTATGAAAAGTTGGATTAATTCTTAATTTTTAGAACACATGCATGAAAATACAACTGAAGTAACTGTTAAGATCTTGTCTGTAAAAATATTTGACATATCTAAGAGGAAAAAAGGACACATAATTACATTAATATAGTATTAAGAGTAATTCTGCTTTATTAAATTAGTGTTAGAATTGATATGTTTTAAAACTCCATAAGGATACTTTAGCATCAAGCATATTCAGGAGCTTGTTGAAGCCAAGCTATTCGTCCCAAAATTCAAGCAAAGTTGGTACTTGACAACCCTTATAACTCCAGTGAGATTTTAAATGTACTACTGATACAGGTACAGTGTTCGTAAAATAAATATTCGGTTTCCAAAGTGCATTTTGACCTACTTAAACAAACATAACTTGAAGTGAGTATTAGATGGTATTAGAATTAAAAAGATAGGCTGCTTAGTTTACAGGAGAAACTAAAGGAGAACTCATAGCCACTGGCCTTGTTATTGCCAGACAGTCTAGAATACAACATAGAAGTCTGATTTTTAAGAAACCTTGATGTTTTTCATCAAGACTAATAAACTTACTATCTTCTTTAGACAATAAAATCATACAATATTTCCTACATACAGAGGGCAGATATTCTTCAAGACCTGCCATTCAAAGTGTTTAATTTTTTAATCACATTTTGGTTGCCTACCACTCCATAAGAAAAACTAGTTTTTACATTCTTCAAACTAAGATCAGTTTCCTTGAAAAGAATTTCTGAACTATTTAATTTTTTTCTGCAAGACACATCTGTCTATCATGACTTACACAGAAACACTGATGCACCATATTTATGGTCTCTTACTTCTAATGGCTGGTGAGTAAGAGTTACACCTATGCTACTGTGCATGCAATACTGTACATGTATACACAAAACAGAATTACCATAAAAGCTATTTTTTTTTCCTGTATTTCAAAGAAAAACACCAGACCTAAAGTACAAGTCCTCGCTTGTTATACTTTTCATAGCCTTTTTCCTTTGATTCCGACTAAGCCTTAAAAAAAGGCATGCCTTTGAAGCAGAGCACAATATTCATAAATTGTAATTAACAGTCTGCTAGCAAGCTTTCAATGACAATCTCAGAATAATGAGTCCTTGAATTTCTTTTTTTTAAAGGTTAGTTTGAAATCATGAAAGGACAACGCAGCAAATGCATGCCTGCATACCACAGCACTGCTGGCAGGTTTTATTTTGGACTTTAAAGCCCTGAAAGCATTTTTAAAAGGCAAAACAAAACAACCTTGTGACAGGAAGCCGATTCCATACACACACCATATTCATTAGAGGGCACTGTTTTTCTGTCTGTCTTCTAGAAGGTGAAGAGAACTTCAACGGCTCTCAGGGCTCAACATTAAACGAGAAATGGGATTTAAGATATACAGGAAAATCCTCCCAGCCCCCAAATACTATATTCCACTGAAAAAGTTCTACTGAAAAGGTACTTCATCAGCATCTGAAAAGCGAAGGTTTGGGCAACTCTATTCCTCAGTTCAGTGCTACATCAGTAACTAAGTGGTTAAATGAGCTACAAAATTCTGGCACAAATATTTAAGCTTGCTACATTATTATTACTCCCAGTGCTTTGATCCAATCTTTTCTTAATATTTTTCTTGTAAAAGGCGACATGCAGATCAGAGCTTTAGTCTAGCAAACTAAATTGTATTTTTTCAGGGGAAAAATACTTGATAAAACTCAACCATTGCTTTGTTACAGACTATTAATTCACAAAGAATAAAATAAAGATTTTTCAAAGTTAATAAAACTAATTCACTACACATACTTTCACATTTATTTTTCAGTAAATAAGCCATTAAATAAATAAATAAACGCAGATTTCATAAACCTATCCAGTTTTTCTCTGCAGAGTTTCTTGCCAATGAATTTGCTCAGGAAGTCAGTAATGCTCTAGCAATTCTTATCTTGATTAACACTCAGAAAGCTGATGCATCAAATTATAATTGAAATGTAACAATTTTTGTAAAAAAAAAAGAAAATAATGGGGTTTTTTTTACTATTTCAGGGATGTGCATATTTTATATGAGCATCCAGGATTTCCAGCATTTACATTCTAATTACAGTATAGGAATCCTCATTCTGCCATCTTCAAGGAAAGACTTTATTTTTAAAATAATCCAATAATCTAAAAATGTTTATGTGAATTTATTCATTCATATGCTCAGGAATCCACATATGCTTTTTAAAAAAAATAATAATAAAAATCTATCATCTCAACAGCAATTTTGACAAAGAAAATTTGTTATCAAATACAAGAAGAGCAGTGAGGAGGACCTGCCTTCATATTATGCTGCTTCAGGGCCTTCCTACTATGTCACATGAGAGGCCCAGCCTTGACCTAAGGCTACGTGGCCTGTTTGCTGAAACAGATCATACCTGCTCTAAAAAGCGCAAGGATTTAAGTCTGCACTTTGGGAGCTGCGTTTAGCCACCAATTTCGACGGGTCAAGACCTTCACTGAGAAAAGACAGGGCCAAGTTTGCAGAAGAAAAAGAAAGAAAGAATGAAATTCTTCAATGGATTTTGACAAGCGCACACTGAAGTTCGGGGCATAAAAGCCAAGGTGTAAATGAAGGTGAGATGCACCTATGGTATACAGACATCTGCATTAAATGGAATCTTAAGACCCGAGAGGTGCGTTTAGCAAGGCAGATGCATTACACTTACTAGCGATGCTCTACGAGAACGTCGACTCATTGGCTGATCAAATGGCGGGCTGTTGATCTGCAACTTTTCAAGATAGCCATCAGGTATCCTGATGTCAGCAGGCAGGGACAAACGCTTGTTCAAATCCTGCAGTAAATCATGTTAAAAAGAGAAGGGTCAAGTATAATTCAGAAGTTCCTGAAACATCTTTTAACATCTGTAGTGTTACTGTGACTACAGTTTTGCTATTTAAAAATGAAAAATTTATATGAATGAAAAATAAGTAATTTCACAGAAATTGTTTTTAAAAACATTATCTTCCAAAAATACTGCACATTGCTTACATAACAGGTTCAAAAATTCAGTGCTTTACAAACTCATTACTTTAACAAGAGGAATGAAATATTAAAATGTAATTAACTACACTGTGGATAAATGAATTGAGTTTACTTGAATACAGACCTGGAATACCAGAAACTGAGAATTCAGAGGCTAGTAAATACATTTATTTTCATAGAATAATTACATTAGAATAACAAGAGATCTCCCTTTCTCTGACTACTGAAAGTTATAAACTTGCTTCAACTTCAAGTTTTCAGTCTTACAAAACAGAATCACTTTATTGAGCCAAACTATTACAAATGTTAATACATTTTTCTATTTCAAGCTCTTTAGTAAAACAAACCACCAATATATAAATGCAGTTTTCCCTACATCAGATTCTGTTTTTCACCAGTAAGCTTTTCCGACAATCTGTATAATTTCTAAGGCAAGAGTGAAATAAAATTACTTTACCTTTCACTAAACACAAAAAAAAGAGGTTTTTGGGGTGGCTGCACAGTCTCATCAGTTTTTTATTTTTAGTTTGGCTTTAATCTCAAACATGCCAGAAAATAAAACACCAAATATTCTCTTAAAGCAGCCAGTCAGCACCACAGAGATACCAGGGAAACATATCCAGATGCATAAAAAATTGAAAGTCATTTCCAGAACAGTAGAAATTATTTTTCAGTAAAGGTAGTTTATCCAAGAAAAACACGCTCAGCATCAAACTATACAATCCACCCCACTGTTTTCATGCTTTTCTCTAGCAGAAGAGGGAATCTCCAGATTTCTGCTGGTGGACCTCAGATTTAATCAATACTGACCTAAGGGCAGTAAGCTCTTCTTGATGTTACCCTATTTTATCTTACCTATCACCTCCAGCTTTGAATTCTGCGCATCCTGAGCTAACCTAAATGCTGGCAGCTACATCCCCATTCGGTTTCTCTCAGGCTTGGCCATGTGTTTCTACTCGTGTCTTTGCAGCAACTTTGAACTATTTCAGCAAGCTAAATCATCGAGAAACTATCTCAGGCGAAGTGCGTAGCTTCCTGCCAGCTTTGTGCTCCAAACAGGTTCAGTGTAAGGTCAGACACGCTCACAGTCTGAACACAGGACAGGAGAGGCAGCAGGGCAAGCCCGGGAAGCCGGCAGCTAAATTGGCTTAGGCTGCCAAACAACTGGATCATCAGACTTTTCAGGACTTGAAATCTTGGTGGACAACTTGCCAAGCTTTCAGTGTTGATAATGTATTTGAACTATGTACACATATGATCAGTACATGTACCTGGAGCAACAGCTAAGCCAAGAATATCGGTTAAAAATATATATATTTAAAAAATGAATGTAATTTGGCAATTAGTTGAATTTCAGGTAGGACTGAAGTGCTAATAAACATTGTCCAGATGATTGATCTGCATATGCTATTCATTACAGCCACTGGATACAGGCAGAAGTTTTTGGAGAGATGCCAGCAAAGCTTTAACTTCTGGCAGCTGACTCTCCTGTTTTGTTTTCGCTCCTCACACCTCCTTAGGTACAGAGCACAAAGTCTATTAGCTTCTACTTCACTGCCCAACATCAGCTTCTTTGCATAACTGGAAAAATCAGTGTCTGTATGTCTCATTTTGTACAGAATTTTTAACTTGTCTTTAAAACAAAAGAAGTACTGTTCACATAATGGCAGCTTTGACCAACATTTTGAAGTTCAATTAAAAGAAAACAAAAGGATGCCTCAGTTTTGGCAGCTTCCAACTTCTTTACAGATTTTCAACTTCAGTATTCCAAATTTTTCAAAACATTGGCAATTTTAAAACTGCCTCTGTGGTTTTCAGGAGAGTGGAGGAACTAATTAATTACAGTGGGAACTAACAGTAATCCCTACAATAAAACAGTATTTTCCACTAAAGAATTTTCCTTCTTTTTGACAGGTTTTGCTAATGCATTTTTGTAATAGGCAACTCAAATTCAGTGAGGTTAGAGCCATCTGAAAAGAGAAATGCCTCTCTCCTACTGAAGACGGTTTCAGATTATTAAAAATAAATAAAGTCACCCTATAATTTATTGTATTTTTCAGAAAATTCAGGTAACTCATCAAAACAGACGAGCACAAAGGAAAGAGCTCCACGTTGCCTTAAAGAAAGCAGCTTTGTCATCTCACTGCAGCAGAAAACCATGGAACTGCTGGAACAAGACAGAGACGGCAGGAAGAGGACCAGCATCAATCTCTACTCCAACTTCCTATTGTAATCCCAGATCAACAGTAGGGCAATATCCTGATTTTCTTTCTCCCGTTGCTCAAGAACATAAAATAAAGCAGAAATTTGATAAATTCCAAACCAGCAGAAGAAAACAGCATTGGGCTGAGTCATTCCATACAACTTCGTGAACACAGTAGATACCATAGTTTTCCTATATAGCATGTGGCAAAATAGCTTTCTCCCACTCCTATCTATTAACTATGGCATAGAAACCTGCTGTAGTGCTCTCTTCTTACTGTCCCATAGTCCTTGTTTGACAATAAGTACTTTATGAAGTCTCTTCATAGGTATACTGCAATCACAGATCACAACTCAAAGGCTTCATGAAATACTGAGTCGATTGTACCCCACAGCTCTCCATCTGTATGTTCTCTCCTCCCACAGCACTCATCCTTGGGGCATCCCACCTAGCTCTACAGCCTTGAAGAAGCGTTTCCAAGCATATAAAGTTGATGGGTATGTGTAGGAAGAAGGAAGCAAAGGCAGCCTTTAAGCTGTGATGGCAATCCAAAAACTATGCCATTAACTGTGCACAGCACCTGCCTTCAATAAACACACACTTTTTCAAATGGAGAGGAAGGGAAACAAAACAAGCCTAAGATGCTTTACAGCTACTAGGGATTCATTATTTTGGAGTCCCACTAGTGTAAAAACTGGAGATAACAATATCTTAGGTACCAGAAAATATTATTATGGGAGATAGTTGTAGTTCTATTAAAGAATTCCCCTTCCCTCATTCTTAAGAGCTCTGCCTATGCCATTTTTGCAACAGGTAATTGCAAAACCTCCCATGACTTCAGAGATCCATGTGACATCTTCAGTTCTAAACTGAGCTTAAGCTGCAAACTTAACATTTGGTGCTCCACAGTGCCTAATACAGATACTGTCTGAATGTAAGTACTTACTGATGCAAAGGCCAAAATCTATTCCAGTTAGGGAAGAAAAACCCAACCCTCGCACCAACCCCCCTGCAATGTCTTAAAAAAAACCCCAACAAAACAACAAAAAACCACAATGCAACCTGAGGGGAAAAGTAGGGAGAAGGTTTTTTCAGGATTGTACTATCTGTTTTTAATATAATTTCTCTATTTAAATTTGTACTATAATGGCCAACACATGACAGTAGTCACTTTTTTTCCCTCAGAAAATGAGTATTTAGTGCTGGAAGCCTAAATTTTTGTCATGTTGTAAATAAAATCAAAATACTATCTATCCCCCTTAACTTCTTAAAGCTGAAGAAAGTTTCTTTTCTGAGAAGAAAACATAATGATTTCATGGAAACTGCAGCACGTACTTTATAGACTTTTTTTCCTCCTAACGATCTACACTACTACTCTACTTGCAACTCTCACGCATATTTGCTGTGTTGAAACGTCAACCAAGCCAAGACTTCTTTTTTAAAACCATCTATTAAAATGACTTCTTAAAAAATCTGACTTAAAGTCACAAGCCTTTTATGACACCAATATTTGAAAGATTATATAGTTACGTATATGAAGTTACACATCTAAAAATCTTCTTTGTATTATAATTATCCTTTACCTAACTGCCTAAAATAGGCAAAATTAAAGTCATTTAGACTGCAAACCCAAATAGCTGAAAGATGGAAATTATTATGTTTTGTTTGCCTGTACCACCTTAATTCCTCCTAGTTTTTGCAATAATTGAAGCAACCATCTCTTGGGAAAAGAAAGCAATCATAATTAAATGCTATACAGCAACATGAAAGAGGATTCATTAGATGTGCATGAGAGAAATAAACACAACGTTTCCTAGTGGCTAAATAGAAAAATTGGAAACTAAAATTACATGAGTTTGATACAGTTGAAAACCCCAGTTAATTTAACGGCAATTATGTTAAAAAGAAAAGCAAGAACTCTGCCATACACCAACCAATTTTGAGCCATGAGTGTTGAAGACCAGGCAGTCTGCTGAGGCTCAGGCAACCTGTTCAGCTGACAGCAGCAAGAAACTTATTCCCTGCCATGGGCTGACCCCGGCAAATCCAGCTGAGGGCTCGCTCCGGCTCCCGCAGGATGCTGAGAAGACGGAAGGATGGTGAAGAGACTTGTGGGTGGAGGTAATGACAGTTTAATAGGGAAAGCAAAAGCTGTGTGCCCGAGCAGGGTGAAAAAGGAATTGATTCATCGCTTCCCATCGGCAGGTAGCTGTCCAGCTGCTTCCCGGAAAGCTGGACCTCAAGCACACTTGGTGGCAGCTCAGGGAATGGAAAAGAAATGCCATAGCCACACATGTCTCCCCTTCCTCCTCCTTCCCCCCAGCTTTCATCGCTGAGCACCACATCAGATGGTACAGAATAGCCCTTTGGCCAGTTCAGGTCGGCGGTCGAGCCTGGGGGCAGCAACTCGCTTCCCCGCTGGTGCTGAGCAGCTTTCACGGAGAGGACGCTCAGGCCGAGCGCTGGCCTTAGCGTATGAAGCCAGGAGTTGCATGTTAGAAGCAATCGCCATCTCCACTCCCTCACGCCGCTACTGCAGCCGTCCCACTGCGATCTCGCTATTGCGGCTCCGGCAGCAGCAAAACCTGCTCTCCTGAACCACACGGCTTGCTGCTGTTCTGGCATGAGGCCAGGCCAGAGTGCAAGCAAAAGTAGGGAAGGGTGATTTTTAAGAATTTCTGATTCTCTCAAACCTGTGTGGAATTCCGTGAAACAGTGAAAAAGACACTTTTGGGACCAAGGGCTTTGTCCATGCTAATTTCAATGACCAACTGAATCTAATTACGTGTTAGCATTTCTCAGAAAAAAAAGACAAGGAAAAAAAACCAAAACAACTTAAACCAAGGAAAACGACTAAAACCAAGAAGCCTTTTATAATGGAAATTATTAGCAGTCTGTTAGGAATGCAGGCCGTTACAAGATCCTGGTACAGTGTAATTTAAAGAAGTGATAAGGGAGCATGTAAAATTAATGGCAGGACTGATTATTTTCCCTACACTCTCGTTTTTGACACTTAACATTTTGAGCTTGTCAACACCACAGAGTTAAATGTCCATTTTTAACACTAATTAATTTTGCATCCCTTTATGAATCTTTTAAATTTTCATTTCATTTTTAAAGGCAGTAAATTACAGTAACTCCCTATGTTACCTTATGTATCTTTTTTTAAACGTAACAGCTGTATAAGTGGTTTACACAGACCCTCAACTATGCAGAGGGAATCTGGGTGCATTCCTTTGTAACTCTAACAAGCAAAGGTTTACTGGAATGCAAAGCCTTAGCTTTCCGGGACAACAAAGTACTTCAGGTAAAATAAACTATCTTTTAGAAAGTTAAAATGATAGTATTTTCTTGTATGTCACTTATGATTTTATTTTTCTAAATGAAGTCAATTCATAACATTTTCTAGTTTAATTCTTTTATGGTTATCTTTACGATCAACTTGCAACAGAATGTATCAGTGCTCAGTAAATGCTGTACTGTTAAATGCTCAAATGCCTACAGATAACTGTATGTTCCTTAATGAGCTATTTTTTGATCCAGTTCCAGAATATATTCTGGAGAACATATTCAGGCACCAGTTGCTTTGCTATGGTAGCCAGAATGCTCGTGGCATTTTCCCCCTCCTCTACATGTCAAAACCAGATTTTCTGTCTTCGTGTGCAATACTTATTCTCAGCCTTGCTTTATTACTGGCTGAGAAATGCAGACTATTTTAAAAATTTGCCTGAAATGAGAATCACATTTGTCCTACTCTGCTTGATGGCAGATAAACATGTAAGCACTTGTGACACTAAATATCACTTTATTTTCTGTGGAGATAAACTATCCCAATTCATGCTTATCTTTACCACCTATTTCTAATGCTAGCTACAGCAAATGCTCTGAGAAGAGCTCCACTTTGTCAAGCCTTTTCTCTCGCTGGCTAGTACCTGACCCTGTTGCTGTAACTTGATGTGTATGTTCTGTCTACCACCAACTACTTACACTTGGGCACAAGAAAAGGAGGCAGGTGTTTCAACTTACATCCTGCAGGTCCTGTGAGCTGAGTAATTTAACATCATAAGTAAACAAACAGGTCTTCCAAATAAAAAAACCAAAACATCTCCTGTTGTCCACATATACCTGGAAGTAAAAACCAAAACGCCAACCTTTTTGGTATCTTTACTTCTGGTCCCCTTTTGGATGTCCCAAAATACTCTCAAACAACTCTATTCCTTTTCTACCTATCCTATTCTGATCTCCTACTCTCCGTAATACAAGCTTCCCAGCTATTCCTCTTTCTAATTGCTTGCCTTGGCCTTTATAATATTCTTTAGTGTCACAGTGTGATGCATTTCAGAAAGTCTCATTCCTAGTCAACAGATCTATTTTCACTTCTCAAACCCTGTCAAAAAAAGTACATTTTCTCATAGAATAAACCTATTCCTATTTGTGAAAGCAACACCGATAACTTTTTGCACTTTAAATCAGATATTAAAATCAACAACTTCTGTTTTTCCTTAACTCACGATTTATTTTTTGCCAAGATGCACTACACACTTCAGTAAATTTCACTGAAGTGAAATAAAGATGATTCTAACTCAGGATATAGAATTAACTCTACATGTTAAAAAAGCTCTAAAAAGAAGTAATTTGAAACACACACTTTAGTCTGTCTTTTGATGACTCAAGTCATTGTCTTTGACTTATATAGCATATTTAGATAATAATCACTACGATCTTTTGCACAAAACAGAGTAACAATAATTAATAAATAACCAGAAAATTGCCCTAGGGATGGATCTGTTTAGGTGTTCCCAAGTACAATCCTCACTATGCTACAAAAAGCAGAAAAATAAAAACTAAGACTACTTTTATTTCTACCCTTTAACAAATGTGCCAATTTGCAGACTGTTTCTTTCTTGCTGGAGTAGCAACAATAAATCTTTCCCAAATCCACTGGGCTACAAATGCTATCGATCTTTCAACTGCTAGGCTGCTTCAGGCTGCTACTGCACTCACAACTGCTGCAAGAGAAGAAAGATTAAGGCTTCTGCCAGTGAAGCAGTAGGAGGCCAAAAAAAAAAAAAAACGAAAGGAGGGGGGGCAATCCTATAGTACCAAACGACTCGTCAGAAAAACTGGAAGGGAAATCCATGATAGCATCAGCCTCAGTTCACTGTTCCTTGAATGTTTCATTTAGCTAATCTAACAGCTGACTACCTCCAAACCTGGTATTTCATTGCCTGTGGCCAGACGTTTCCATCACTTCTTGGAGCAGAACAGGCTCTAAGCTAACAACGCAGTGATGTGGTGTAAGAAAGTCAACTAGCAGAAAACTACTCCTTCAAAATAAAGTGAGTAATTATCTGCTGATGCAAGTTTAGGAGCCAAGAGGAGAAGGAAGCTGGCTCGGTCCAGAGCAGGTAGTCAGTGGACAACACCAACTATATTGCTAAGCCAGATCATTATATACCAATCCTTATTGCTTTGGTTCTTCAGTTTATTGGTAAGTTACATTTCCAGACCAACCACTACTTAAGGTATGTACTTTCTATATGGCAGCAAACAAGCCCTCCATCTATCCCTGAAATTTTAGCTTATCTTTTAAGAGTTAATATTGTTAAATTCCATCAATAAAATTTTGTTACAGCCTCACAAAGAATTGTTCTTCTAAGTCCACAGACATCAGTCTGACAGTCCAAACAATCCACTATAGAGCAAACGAAAATGCTTTGCTGTCTTGTATAAGCATGGGTCTGAATTAGTCTTCTCACCAGTTTTAGCAAATACCAGCAAGACATGTCAGCTGCAACCACAAGCTGTTCACTAATAAGTCATAGTGCTTTTGTTCACTGGAGAATGCTTAATGAGACTTAAAATGCTACATCACATAACCCTCTATGCAAGACAGTTCAACTTCATGGCATGCTTACTGTAAAAAAAGAAAACCCACTTTTTGCAGTATTCTTTCCTTGCATATTTTAAATGAAAATGTGTATTACGTGCTACTTTATGATATGCAAACAAATTAATTGAAAAACATTTACTTATGCCGATGAGAATTTAAACATTCTAATATACAACCTTATATGCATACACTTACTGTACCATTTTAAGTACCAAATACCACGTGGAGTTTTTTCTGAAGGTTGCCTTACTGAATTTCAGTGCATTTTTGTCAAATGACAGAGTTAGCACAGTTGAAGCCAACTGGATCCTTTACAGAATTATGACATACAACAAGACTGCTAGAGGCAAAAGCAAATAGAAAAAAAACAAAACAAAACACAAACCACCACCAATCAGAGAATATATTTATAGGGAATTTTGTTGTTTGGTTACAGCCCTGTAGACCTCCAAACCTAGCATCCTTGCAGCATGCTATTTTAACATCTTTATAAATAAGCCTTAATTACTGTAACCAAAACCACTATTTTAACAGCTGGTAAGATTTACCTATACCAGTTTTCCTATTAAGTATACAAAACCATCATCATTCCCCCACTCAACTGACAGATGTAAATATAATTTCATTCTTTTTTTTCTGCCTTCTGCAGAATGGTTCATATCTGAACATTCACTTGAAAAGGAAAAATGTGATATTGTTGTTATTTTACTGAAAACACTAAATTACAATGAATCAATTATTATTCTGCTAAATCTGAAGAAAGGGTCTTCAAAGAACCCCTTCTTCTGTTAGAAGCAGTAATGAAAACATAATCTTAAGACCCATTTACAAAGGATCACTGCTACCTCGCACTCCATAAATCCACGCTGGTTTTCAGCAAGCCTATGAAACGCAACACAATTCAAAAAAACATAAATTTTGAGCACTGAATCAGGTGGATTTTGATATTTGGGACAGAAATGACCCAAGATATGAAATTTATTTATCAATTAAATTAAGAAGGGTTTTATCAATATGCTAATCAAATCAAGTACACAAAATAATTTCAAGGATTTTATCATGAGATTGAGCCCACTGGTTGTTTCATATCCTGGAGAAATATCAATGACCACAGATATTCCATTTCAATATCCATTCCAATATCAATTCTGAGCAATTTCTTCTTCAAAATACTTTTAATAAGAATGTTAATTTTAAGGATATGCTGTTTAGGCTACTGACTAACTGAATAAAAACTGTTCTTTCATTCTTTTTTCAAAAAAACCCTGACAGTTTTTTATTTACTTCCTATCTCGCAGCAGTTTTAAGGTGAGAGGCTGAAACTGTTCAGCACAAATACAGTATTCGGAAACTGCATTCCAGGAGCTTCTATTCACAACCAATGAAACCACACCAAACCAAATACATGTGACACATAAAAACATTTTTGAAAAACCTGAGAAAGGGGAAATTAAACTCAAATGTGAGATATTTCTTTTCAACAAGTGTATTGTGACAAATTATGCCAGAAATACTTCAAAATTCTTCTTGGGTCTTTTATTTGTTTTGTTATTATTTTATTGTATCTCAGAGAGCTTGTAAGGAAGTGAACTTAGAGAGTATAAGGAAGAATAAGAAAAATAATAACCATAAAAAGATTATGTCTGATTTTTTTTGTCTGGCTAAATTATCACCTAGTGAGACATCACACTGTGATGTCAGCTTCTTAACATAAACCTGGCTGAAATCTGGGGTTTGATGGCTGTTTGATTCAGTGCTAGGTGCTGGCCAGCAACAGATGCTAATAAAGCAAGTTCTGCCTCATTTACTATTACACCTTCCTGATTTTTAAACACAGATTTATGTATGCTTTCATCAGTTTGTGTAACAGAGTAGTAGGAGAAACTGCCCAAAAGGAAAAGGTAACATAAATTGATCAGCTTACAAGAAGAATGAGGTGGAGGGGAAGGGAATTGGAAAAAATACCATGAGAAACAAAACAGAATATATCACTGCAAAAATGAAAGCTTGGACCGTTAGAACAGCTCTCTAATGTTAATTACTAACACAAAACATTCACATCAACACAAAGTTGCAACTACCAGACGGAAAGTCCCATGAAGAAGTGGGCTAATCCAAAATAAACCAACTTCTTGAATACGGAAACTGGAAATCTGACCTTCCTGGACACGACAGCGAGGCTGGAGTGCAGGGTGTGAAACTGCACCCAAGTACTGACTTCTCATCTGCTGCATTCCAGTGATTACTGGAGATGTGTTCTGTAGATGGCTGAATACTTCCACTATGACAGCAGACTACTCTTAAATGGAACTTAAAAGAAAACCCATGTTATTAAAAAGCAAAACCAAACAAGCAGATACTCCATCCTCATAGAAACGGTACTGCCTAGTGCAGTAACTTTTCTAAGGGAAGTGGCATTAGCAAGTGGACTGCAAGAACTTCAGCATCAGGATTACAAAGGTTCCTAACAGAAGGGCAAAAAAGCATCAATTGCTGATAACAGTTACCCCTAGAAAATCTCATAAAAGGAAGGTTAACAAAGTCTGTCTGTTATCCAAGCTGAAATTATTTTTCTTGTTGCAGTGTCAGTTTTCTTCTGTAGAAGAAATGAAAGTCTGCTAATCAAATAGATCAAAAGGGGGTCCCATCAGTTTCGTCAAAACCATACTAGCAATTTAGAACATACACTTGCGTTTTCAGAAGAGGGATTTCAAAAACATCAGGCTTCACGTGAACTTGAAAGCAGAAGCCTACAAAAATAGCATATTTTCTAGTGTTACTTTGCGAAAGGTTGAGACAGCTGACAAGCATGACTGAACGGAGAGAATACAGCGACCACTGAAAACCAAAAAGTCTTGATTGTATTCAGCTTTAATTTTCTTACGTCTAGTACCGAAATCTTCTCGTAGGTGAACACGTGCTTAGATTCACAGAAGACACAAGCAGAAGAAAAGCTACACATTCTCAGGAGGTGCAGAGAAGGAAATTAGACAACATCCAGTAAATAAGGCAGAAAGAGTTCTACATACAGCTGCCAAGCACAGAGGGAAGGGCGAAGGAAAAACTTTTGCTCAGAGGAGTCACTGTGTAGTAAAGTAATGCCTGCTGGGGATCCAAGGGAGCCTCTTGAGTGGCAAGAGATGCAGGGCTTAAAGTTCAGGCTCTCTTTGATACAGCGCTTCCTGCCTCCAAAACTAATGACAGGAGAAAATACTGTACTGGCTCTTACTGAAAGCCTGGATCAGTACTGCCATCCAGTCTGCTGTTTAAGAACATAAACAATTGAGTAAGAGTGACCTATTTGCACATGTGAATGGGAACCTACAAACCACATTCCAGTTTGAAGCCTACAAACAGAAAATCTTAACACTACATCAGTTGAAACACCAATTGATTTTGTGTTTTTTTTTCTCTGGAGAAGGTACATTTGTCCAGCCTGGACCAACAGCAGATCAAATTATTCAAGCTCTGTCAAGACCCCTGAAACAGTCACATCCCTGGTAAAGAGTGGAGCTAACCAAAAACTTACTTCCCATCTACGTTCTTTCTTTCGGAAAGCGACCAGTACAATGCACACATGGCTACAGGATCACTTCATAGCCTTTGTATTTCTCCCTGTTCAGCTAAAAGCACTATCCCTGCAGCTAATCCTCCCCCCAGGGGAGAATTATACCCTGTAGCAGTGTGGTAGGAGCAGCCTGATCTGGAACACTCTCCTATCATTAATGTGACAGTCAGACGGATAAGAACTGTTTCTCAGGATAAAATATCTGGGAAACAGGCTGGTGAACAGTGGGTTATGGCCCTCTGCCAGTTCACATGTGAAGACAGCTTACAGACCTTGGACTTCTGGGAAAGGGAAACAGATGTTTCAATTTGCACAGACAGTATCTCCCTATTTTTTTATCCACCACAGTTCTTAATGAAACATTCACTATCCAGTACACAGGTATGGGGCCCCCAGTGAACACTTAGAGCTTGAAACGTGAATTTATATTAATGCATTACTGCGCATGGCTTCTTTTCCAGCAAATCAAAGTGAAAATGCCTTAGGCTGTAACTCCATGATTTGGAGAAGTGCTTCTCATTACACGATGAAAGCACCTACACTCAAAATACAGACACACGTGTATCCACTTTTAGGCTGTATTGCTTCTGGCACTTGAAAAAAAGATTCCATACATCTGTTTTGATAAACAGTTTTACTGATTTACTAAGTAATCAGTAATATTAGCATGAGATTAGTAGACATTTTAATTAAAACCTAACAGCTGTTTGAAGCCAAACTCCTCGCACAATAGATGCTCGCACCTACTGTCAGCATGGTTCCTGAATGAGAGGAAGGAAGGTGGGGGGTGGTGGGGAAGGCAACTGCTTTATGGACCATTTGTAGCCTGTGGATTACGGGCAAAATAAACTTTATCTAGGCAACACAATGAGATTCTGGTATGTTCTCTTTGTTTTCTACACACACGATAACAATGAACAATCATTTTAAAAAAATAATCTAGTCCCACAACTGCAGTGCTCTCGAATTCAGAAGCAAACACGTATTGTCTGTCTGTCTGTAACAGTCATGCTGGCCTAAATTTTGTCATTTAGAGGGGATGATAGATTGAAAGCTGGTATCTCTGTGGCTGCTACTGTGGATGGAAAGTTTTCATCCCAGCAGATTTTTCACTGCAGAGCAGGATTCTTTCTCATTGCAGTATCACCACTTCATATCTAAAATGCTTTTTATTTAGTTTATAATACGAATTAGTACCTATTTAGGTTGCCATATGGTGATTTCCTATCTAAACCAGGTCAACTTAAGGTTATGAAATTTCAGCATTCTATTGCTATGGAGATTCTGCTACAACAAACAGATTTTCTAGTTCCATCTCCATTGTCTATTTTGCATTTCTCTATCTTCCAGGATATCTCTATATGAAAATTTTAGAAAGATCAAGTTTTCTTTCCCAACAAAAACCTTCATATACTCTGAACAAGAGAATCTGTCTGCTCTTCAACAATGTTATGATTTTATTTGTAGCTCTGAATTGTTTAACCATTACAGAGAAGGCAGCTTTATTATATGATTCACTGCAGTGGGGATGGACACTAAGAATCAAAATGTGTATTCTAATGTACAAAACATCCCAGGAATACTAATACTCAGTATTGGTAATCAGCACTTTGATTACAGTATGCATGTTTTCAGCAACCATTTTTAAAAAATTGGTTGAATTTTTTTTTGCTGGGCTGCTAATATTCAAAATTCTAGAGGAAGCTCAAGCTGAGCATGAAAAATTTGGTTATACACGCAAAGTTCTTAGAAGTAAAAAAGACCGTTCCAAGGTTTCAGCTTTACCTGATTAGCTACCTTCAAAACAAATCAGGACTTCTGTCAATTCAGCAGAGAGAAAGAAACATATATAACCAAGAAATTATGTACAAAAATATTACAAGTACAATGAATACTGGCCAAACTAAACACAAAAAAAGATACGGTCACAGTGTGACAGGCACATTCATCTTAAAGCAGAGGAATGAGGAATATTGCGTTACTGAGTTTATCCAACTTTGTATATTTAATCAAGTACATTCTACAATGGATTTCAAGTGTGACTAATGACTTCAGCAGACTACAGCAAAAACATACTATCACACACATACTAATTTATTCCAACCTGTATGTATAGCATACAGCTGTAACTCATCCTAAATTACTATAAAGGGAATATGGCCTCAGGCTACCCAATGATGTCTAGAGATGACAGATACCCACAAACCAGCAAAATAAAACTGAAATAACAAACTTACTTCACAAAAAAGATTGTTCCTTTCTCTTTATATAATCAAATTACTACTACTGAACCGGCCAGCTCCATGGCACAAATCACCCAAGGCATGCAGGCAAGATCTGGTACAAGAGGAAATCTTTATTTGGTTCCCTCAAAGGCCAAGGAAGCAAATGATCCTACTCCACGAACAGCAAAACCAGTAAAACCTGGTTTTCTATGGATGTACATCTTGAGATTTAACTTGTATACTGTGGTGTTTAATAAAGGCTGCATCTTTCCTAGCAGTGGATGCATTAGCAATCTCTCCTGATGCAGAGCTTTTTTCACAGAAATTAATAGAAAATTAGAATCTGAGATTTCTATCCATCTGTCAAAACTGACAGCAAATGACCCATGGGAAAAAGAGGAGGGAAAGGCAGGCAGACGATGTAATCACTTAAGGCCTTTTCACTTAGGAAACGATACAGTCAACTGAAAAGATTATGATCAGAAAGGTATTTTAACCAAAGCTACAGAGATTGTTGCAGGCTTTTTTTCCTCTGGAATACACAGACAGGTAAAAACCCCACCTACTCTGCTACAAAGTACTTCTTAAGAAGTAAACTTAGTGTCAACCAAAATATCTCTCAATGACAGAATTCTTAAAATTCTGAAGTGAGAGTGTTCACAGATATTAGCTTGAAACCTTACTAGAAAAGTCAGCATATCAATACTGAAGCGATTTGAGGGAAATATTACAATCCTTACAGAATATACATGAATAGATGCCAAGAAATTAGTGCTCTCATTGACTGAGCCAGCCAATGAAGAAATAACGTTAATTTCAACAGTCAGAAACAAGGATTTGGAATTTGGAGAAAAATGAGAAAATTAGCATTGGATAAACAAAACTTAAATAAAATCTTCCCAAAGCCTCTTAAACAGTAATATTAGAATTGTTTCAAAATTAAAAAGGCCAATGAAAAGACACTTTTTATTTCACCTTCTGAAAAATCACACAGGAATTTCCTGAATTTTAATGACTATTCCTGAGTTCTTTTGTAATTTCTTTAATCCTAATCTAAAAGAGAATCCTTCAATGGTTCTTAGCCCTCTCTGGAAGACTTCACACATTTCCATTTCAGTTTCTTAATTTCATTATGTATCATTAATTTCCTTACTTCTTTCCTCTTCTAAATGTGCATTTCAAAATGCAGAGGAAACAGACAATGAGCAAAAAGTAAATAACCCTTTTAAATAATTTCCTTGATTATTAGTTTCTCCAGCATATATTCTGATGTGCAAGTTTCCGAAATGACTTTTTTTTTTTTCCTTAATTTAAACATCCTGCATGAATCAATAGACCCATCTTAGTTCCCCCAAGTAAACGGGTTAACAGTCTTTAGATCAAACCTGGGATTAACATACAAATTTAGGAATTTGAAGACAAAACCCCCCAGGTGCAAGAAACTATATAAATAATTAATACAGCTAATTCAAAATTCTTGGAATCATATCAGCATTACATGCTTGGAATTCCAAGACGCCAAGCATAACGGAACGCCTCACAAATAAAAAATTTTTGGCACATACACCCTACTGTAATTTATCCAGATCTGTTTCCCCAGTACTGTATTTGACATCAGGCTTTGAATGAAGATTTAAAATCTTATGAACAATTCTTATTGGTATGTATGCTATAAAGCAGCAACTACAAAATTTTACATGGTTCTGTAACAAAGGCATCATTGTAACTGTAACTTTTATACGGTCAAGAAACAGGGAAGTGTTCTGTTTTTCTTCTCCAAGGGAAATGACAACAAAGCAAGCACAAGGGTGGCTAGTATTCATAATGAGACTCATAAATAAAGGAAATTATGTGCACAGTTATTCATAAGGTACTTTTCCTCCTTTTGTTTACCATCCTGTAAAGTTCCGTTCATTAAAAAACAGGAAGAGAGGGAAAGGCTCAAGCAGGCAGGACCATCACTGCTGTAGCATTAGTTTTACAAAGATTAGAAAACAGTCTTAAGTAAAAAATGTCTAAACAGTGTATCTTCTTGAATACACTCAGTGAATTGGACAGAATGTGACAGAACACTGAAATGCTACGCTTAACAAATTCTTCCCAAAAATCCAAGTTTCAAAACATATTTAGATTTTCAAAATTAACAGCTCACAAACAATGCAAGATAACCATCTGATTTCTGTGTGACAAAAGGAGACAGAAAGTAATATTAAGTAATATTAAATTTTAATAATTACTAATTAATATTAAAATAATGCTCATTGCACAAAATATATGTCAGAACGGTTACAGTTAATTGAGAAGACAACCAGTTATAATGAACAATTAAGACAACCCCCAACTCTCTTGTCAATTTAAATGATCCTTATATGAAAAGTAAATTACCTCCATTGAGATTCGTCTGTGTATCCGGTTTCTGAGACAAACACCTGTGGGAGACTGAACTTCATCAGATGACGTTCCAGAAGCCTGGTCACTTTCACCATCTGACCCCATTTTGAGATTTTCATGAACAATATCTTAAAAATAATCCAAATTGAAAACAGTTAATCAGTATCCCACCAAATATGTCTCTTGTACAGATGGAAAACAACTGTATCATTATGGTGTGTTGGGTTATGTGGCAGAGTCAAAGACTCGTCACAGCCATGGTAGTCTTCACCTATTTTTTTACAGCTCAGGAATCACAAAATGAACATGATTACTTCATAGGACTTCTACACATTATCATTATTTTTCTTATCTGGCTTGCAGCAGAACTCAATTTTCCAAAACAAAAGACAGACAGTCCAATCCAAATTTTAATTCCTACAAGCCACCTTCCCCCTCACAGCTTCAGTTCCCAAACTCCTCCACTAC
Organism: Burhinus oedicnemus; assembly: GCA_008921705.1. Lineage (NCBI taxonomy): Eukaryota > Metazoa > Chordata > Aves > Charadriiformes > Burhinidae > Burhinus > Burhinus oedicnemus. The sequence goes on from VFFE01007694.1 coordinate 106,710, forward strand.
GTCTTCTCTTTTAGCTGCTCTTGGATATAAAACATTACTGAAAATATTTAACTTTTTCAAAATCAGACTACCTGATGTTAGCAACCTAAATTTATTCTCAGAAAGCTTATAAAAACCTAAGAGGTATAGGTGTTGTTTTCAGAAAGGCCAAATATGGAAGCTTTGGATATAAAAACCACTGCTGTGCATGCGTGGAGGAAGGGGATGTGTTCCGACCATTTAAATAGAGGCCTACAATGTCTAAGTAGATTCAGCACCGGACGTGATATTTAGGAGCAATTAAGTGAAATTTGTGACCTTATGAAGGAATTCAGGTTAACAGACTGCCTGAGTTACATGATGTTGTAGGATCTTCATGTGAACTGAAGTTGGTACTTTTAACACAATCCTGTAGATTCACCCACACAAAAGAGTTCATGTAAATTGTGTCGATACATATACATTACTTAAGCATCCCAGGATCTTCCAGACTTTGGAAGACAAAGACCGTAATGAATGAAGAGAAGATCAAGGCGGTGTCATTAATAGCATAAAGAGCCAAATGACTTGCAAAAGGACACACAATGGGAAATTGGTCATCCAAGCAATTCACTGTGAGTAATGCTCCATCATCATCTCTGAAATACTTGGACTCCAAATTACTATATAGATTAAATACTTACATATGTAAAGGAGGTGCATCAAAAGACACCAATTTCCCTGCCCTTGTACAGGGTAAAAGACAACCTGACGACCAACTAAATATCTCTGAACTCTACCCCTAAAAAACGCTAATATTAGCAAAACACAGAGCTCAGTTCAACCTTACCACCAACATAACTGAAAATATTTAACATTTGCACAGCATTACAGCAATAAAAAAAAAGAAAGAGAAAATGCAAGTTTTATCACTATCAACAAGCAAGAAAGCTGGATTTTCTAAGGGAAAAAAAACACCTTTAGGCCAATATTTGGTTATCAGCAGATCTTCTAAAATGTTTGTCTAGTTTGGCTCACAGGATCATGTAGACTTCAAAGGTTCAAATTCTTGCTCAGTACAAAGAATTTCCTTTCACGGAAAACAGAATGGATATAAAGAGATTAACTCGTAAGATATTGGCACCATGTACTTTAAGTGCTGTAATTAAACACACAAACTAAGCATGCATCCCATGCACAAAGCAAATTTTCCAGCAGTAATGTGGATCTAAATTGGATTTCAATTAAAAATCCACATTGCATCAGAATTTTCCCTGCCAGTCATGCTCAGATTTGGACTGAATGAGAAAAAAAAATAAGCAGCGCTCCTTGCATAATAAGAAGCAATCTTCTGGTTTCAAACAAGGTAAATACTCATCAGTGCTTTTAAAGGCATGATAGTTTGAACCAGAGAAAAACATTTTCAGAAAGTGGTCCCTAAAGATCAGCCTTAACCTTAAGCTAAGCAGACAAAATGTGACTCTTTTTTTGCCAAATTTCTAAGAACTCTCTCTTATTCTTTGTAGTGACTTGATAGCTGTCTTTTTTACAATCCCTAACAAACTGTAGGAAATTAATTTTTAGTAATACAAAAGCATTATTGAAAACACTATTTGCAGCAAAGCTGTTATGCCACCATTGTCGTACCTGGTAAACAGCACATTCACCATGTCAGTTCTTCAATAAAGACCCTCTTTTAAAACACTTTTCTGAGAGGTCACGTAATCCATTTTAACAATTACAGGTCTCAAGATTCTGTTCATAAAATTAAGTGTAACAGCTACTGACAATCGTTCCCCAATCTATTTATCCTCATGTTATTACAAGCCCACTGATGGGGCCCCAAAGTCTGTTTTCTTTAGAGAAGCTAGACAAGAGACAGTTACCTGAGCAACCTCACAAAGTAAGACTGACAAAATTAAAGTAGTATTGTATTTTAATCCATGGAGCAATTACATCATTTCTTTTTAAAAAAAGACTGACACTTATTAAAGTAATGGTGATTGATACTGTCATACTTTTTATCTTAAAGTACAATGTTCAATTCACAAAAGTGTACGTACTATGAAATTACTATAAAAAAAGGGCACTTTAAAATGCAATGCTCAGAACTACAAAGCTCATCCTAATTGACAAAGATGATTATTCTACTAAGACAACCACATATGCACTAATACACAACTAAGGACTATTTCAAGAACTAGTAACACAAACCCATACATGTAGGGCAGATAGCGTAGCTGCGAGGAGATTCTGCTCTTTATACATCAGGAATGAGAAGACAAAGCGGGTGTGTACCACTCAAGTCTAAAAATGTAGTATTTCAGACTTAAATAAGGTGTCGGTCAGTCTATTTTGAATACTGCTGTGATATGATTAATTCTCATTTGCAGATGTTTTAATTATATTCTAAATAGGGATACATTTAAGCCTTTTAAAAATATCTCGACTGTGTTACCTAATATAAATGCGTCCTTTTATTTTTATTCAATTAAAAAGGCATTAATAGAGCCTTATGCCCATTATTTTAATAGTATAAACTCAGGAATAAGGCATTAACCTAGTCATTTTAATCATTTTACACAGGTGCACGATGACAACATTTGATTAATCAGTGATGAAAATCATGCAGATATTTCCTTAATTTCACTAAGCTTTTCTATAGGCAAGTTCACCTGCACCAAACCCAGCTTACACAGTCTTCAGAGGTTTTAATGGTTTGGCAATTTATTGAATTGCTATCACTGAATATCCAAGCCATTGTCTTACACAGATGTTTATTTTAATGTACTCTACATATCTAATTACATATCCAGTATGGACATGTAATGAAAAGCTGTAGATGACTACAATGTAACAGGAAAACTATGGAAGTACATTTAAGAGAAAAGGCTGTCCTCATTTCAGCTGTGAGGTATGCACCAGAGAAGAAATTCATACAGAGAACCTACAGTGCAGCAAATGAGAACTCCCCCAAGTCAGCTAAAAAAATACCCACTAATTAGTCAGTAGTGAGTCAGACTGCATGATCTTTCCATCTTATTTCAAATTATTACAAAAATAATCACGTGACTTGCATGCTGGACAAAAGTGCGCTTTTCCAAAAGCTTACTTTTCTGTGAAGTGGCTAGATTTTATGATTAGTTTCACCAATACCGATTAAAATTGAGGAAGGCCACAGCCTTTGCTGTTAGCATTACCACACTATGAAAGCTGTATGGGAACACCATTCCTTTCAATTCCAATATTTACGATAAAGAAACAAGACTTCTCCAAAACTATATCAACACAACTGGCAAAAGCAGGGATAAACTCTCCCCTGGTTGCTGCTGAGATTCACCAGGAGGGTCAGCTTCAGTTGGCTTTGCACATTCCAAGCGCCTCTCCAGCGTTCCCAGTAATATAAATATGGAACAAGGACAAATAAGTTGGCTCTGCATTCAGCCAGGTCAGATCCAAACAGGGTTCGTTAGCTCTGGCTCCATCATGGACGGCAGTAGTTAAGTGTTTCTGGAGGTGCAAGACTTTAGAAGCTGTACAGATATGCGTGAGCTAAAACACCCACAGCTAGACCTTCATTCACATCAGTGGCACAGCTGATTCACAATTTGGCCCAAGAATCACCTATGTTATTTAAAATCATCATGATAACTGTATACTAAATTAAAAATGACTACAAAATTTTAAACAAAGGCACACCTTTTAGAGATCAGTTCAGAATTTGTCTTTACAAAACATTTCACAAAATTTAAAGCTAGCAGAGATGGCTCCAAGTAGAAATTATTTTTAAAATATTTTGGGATTTTACATGTTATCACAACAGCAGGAACTCATGTTCAGTCCTCAGAAAGCAAACAAAACTCCAAAACCTCCTGGGCTTCTCAACCAATTTTTATATTGATGATATCATTCAAAAGCAAGCAGCATGAAGATGCACCTGTGTCAGGTCTCATTTTAATCTGTTTTTTAACGAAATAACCATCCTTTAACTGCCATCATTTTGTAGTATGTCAAGGATATCTGTCTGATAGCATTTTTCCACCATTGGAACAGAGGAAAAAGTGGAGAGAAAAGAGGATGAATGAAGAAAGCAAAGAAAATGAAAAGTGTCATATAGTGTGCATATTTGACCATTTCATTTCATAGAATCATAGAATCGTTTAGGTTGGAAAAGACCTTTAAGATCATCCAGTCCAACCACTGACCCTACCCTACCAGGTCTGCCACTGAGGTCATAACCCCTATGGAGAAAACCTCAGCATCCTGCTGAGTAACAACCATTCTCATATGGCAGGAACAAAAGGAAGAGAGATGTGAAGAAGGAGCAAAAAGAGCATTAGTAATTATGCTTGTACTTGTGTTATCTACCACTAGATAACATGTACAAATAGCTTAAATTTTCATCAAATGAGGAATAAAAAAAAAGGCATCATTAATGGCATCACTGCATCCAAAGCACAAAGAGGTGTTTAACATATATGTACATACATTCATTAAATCTATTCCATATTACTTAAATGAAATTAAAAATTCTACAGGAATCCGTAGCTTTTAAAAACATGTTATTATAACACTTCCTACAGACTAACATATTAAAATTGTGAGTGCTATTTAAACACTTGATCACCTGAGAAAAATAAAAGTAATGACATTCTTCTGCAATACTTATATATTAGTATTTTTTTCAGGTGAAAAATAAAGCTTTGAGAAAACTGGAAAATCATTAAAAGAAATAAAAAACTGTTTATGAATTTTCCTTTTGCAAAGCTGATTTGAAGTTCATAGTGAAATTTTGAAGAGGATTAAGTTATTGTTAAATGTACATTTTAAAATTCTAATGTTTTTAAAGGCAACACATAAGAAGAGTACAGAAGTATACATATCTGCTGGTCCTGTACACAGTTGGTACATATCTGATTTGACAAATAATCCATAAATGACTAAGTATTCCTAACCAGAGATTTCTTTAAGTACACAGTTATTTTTTTTTAAACTTTGTCTTCCTGTTAGCTTCTTGGCAACTTACACAAAGCTTGGCTAGGCAAAAAAGAGAAAAATGAAGTGCATAGGACTTGAGTAAAATCAGGAATTGATATAGTAGTCAAACTGTGCACACTAAAACCTGGTTTCTTCTGTGATAACAATAGCTGCTAAAGTCCATTCAAGAGGACAGAATTCTTTTTTAGTTTGAGTGGTAGCACAAACACAAAAAAGGCAAGGATTTGAACATGATGAGTGGTATTAAGCAGAGGAGGGTAAGTGGTTTGACTACTATCTTGAAGACTCATAGCTTAATCTTGAAGATCAGTTTAGCACACACTGCTAGATGACAGCAGCACATTGAAAAATTCATAAAATTCTAATTAAACTGTGACGGTCTCATTTTCTAGTATCAATTAATTAAGCATAATTTAACACAACATAAAAGCAGGGCAAAACATTAATGGTGACTGGAGGCAGCAACATGACAAATTACTTGAAGAAGGAAAAAAATTTTGTAACTTATTTGCCCCACAGAACCACAAATATAGCTTGGGACCACAACAAAAAGATAATTATAGTTGAGTGGCCTTAATTTATCACTAAAAAAAGCAATTTTTTTTCTTATAATAATCAAACGCCTAAGTAATACACCAGTTCTTTTTAAATTCCACATGTAGGATGATCATAATCTGTTTTTATCATATTCAATTTATTGTAGTTCTCACCAATGTTTAACTGAGATGAACACACAGGCTTCTTGCAGAGTATTAAGAAAGAATATTGCGTAACTTTGCAACTTGTAAAAAATTCATGGGTGATTTCTGTGTGTTCTTGTAATTACTTTCTTCCTGAAAATCTTAGACAGACATTCAATACCTTAAAAACAAGTTTCTCTAACAACTCCAGAAAAAGATTACTGCATTCCCAGAGATTTATTAAAGCATTAGAATAACCGTATCTCTTGCTAAGAATTAATACAGACATTATCCTTCATAGAAAAATGAACTTAAACAAACAACGTAGTAAATTACCTAATCTGCTCCCATTTCTGGGCATTGCCATGAAAGAGCCGAGGCTGCCCCCTATGACGCTATGTGGTCTCCGTAAAGGGGGCTTCTTGAAAGATCCTGTGTATTGGTGGAGAAATGAGTGCATGCTGTGAGACGTTGGAGGCCTGCCATTCTTCACAATAGGCTCTACAATTCACAAGGATCAAAATATTCATTCCCACAAGCAAGTAGGAGTGTCAGGAACGTGCCAGAAGAAAAAAAAAGAAAAAAGAAAAAAAACAGTTACTAGACAGGAAATCACCACTCTGGTATGATTCTCTTTCATACTAACAGTAGACCATCATACTACTGCCATTTGTCTATTAACAAATTAATACAAAACATGGCATTAAGTATTACCCCAATTTCATTTTATTAAATTCTGTCACTCTGCTGCTGGATCAGTAAATGACCTGAATATACAGTCTAAAAATGTGAATAAAACCAGAATGTAGCTTTTAATATCAGTATAATTATTTTCTTCTGAATTACTGATTATTAATTAATGATTTTGCAGAATGTTTCATTTTTACTATAATTTAAACAGACCAGCTGTTAGATCAACTCGCATGATGAGCAAATTCAACCACAAAGCTTTGGAAATATTCCCCCTTTCAAAATTCTTGAGGGTCACTAGTAGCAAGGCCTTGCTAGTGGAAGTCCTTACAAGGAAATATACCTGTCTCCACCCCCCAGAACTGTCATGCCATAATAAAGGCGATTAACTCAAAGGATATAAGAATAATTAAGTATTCAATGAGTTATTTTGGCTTTCTATTGGATTGTGGCTCAAACAGTTCACTGTACTTAGACTTAAAACCAGGATTGTAAGATTTGTAAAAAAATTATTGTTATTGATAAACACTTTCTAACAAAGATGAAACTTTAGAAATTTTAAAATCTTATATAGAAATGTGCACAGAAATTGAGTGTTCATGTTCTCTCAGCAACTTGACTCTGCACACATGGACTAGCACTCAATCATTGCCATGGTACTAGAAGCAGTCTAACTCTAGAAACACAGAGGATTTTTTTTACCCCAGCAAGAAGAATAGATGTCAACTTGTACCGACTGTCACAAAACTGAGCTTATTAGAACCACTAATGAAGTCATTCATACAAGGAAGTAAAGAAGAAATACTCTCACTACAGAAAAAGTACCCAGAGGTCAGAGTCACCCAGCAGCTACACAGAAGCACTGTGCCCATAGTAGGAAAAAAACCAGAAGATATGGCCAAACACTTTAGATTAGTCATTTTATTTTTCCTTAAGTCGATTCTTATTACCATTACAGATGCATGTTGTTCGGTATTATTCAGGAGACAGAAAAAGGAGCAGCCACACATTGAGCAACTGCAGCGTTAGTGCTGCTGGATGGAGTGGCACCTCCCGAGGCATTTCTGGAGCCACTGTTCCCAGGGCGTAACACAACCGGGATCTGCTCAGAGCTCCACGCACGCCTAGTGGGACAGGGAGCAATCTGGGCTGCTATTTCATCACCCCAACTTACATTCTTACACACGGGGACCCCAAAATCTTGCTTCCCCTTTGAAAATAAAATAAGAATATAGCTAGGAGAACTTATTTTACGGAAAGCAGAATTCCAATGGTGAAGTAAAGTAACAGCAACACATACCTAATAACTTAAGTAAGGAAAACAGGATCCTGAAGGGAACTCTCTCCCACCTGACATGTACAAAAACCTCCTGGATATATTATGATTGGTCTGAAGCAAAAAGACAGAAGTACACAGACAGAACTACCCAAGGACAGGCCAGTGACTTTAAAAAATAATTATGCAAGGAAATTTTGCATAAAAACATGAATAATACAGTAAGACAAAAATAATCACTACCTCAGTTGCTGCAGGAAAAAAAATAAAAGCAAAAAAAAAAAGCTTCAGGCAGAAAAAAAGGCTGTGGAAGGACACATCAGCACTGTTATGAACCTGCCTACATCTTTCAATTAGCATCTTTCATAAACACAGCTTCAAAGCGGGTTAACATGAGGAAAAAATACACCATACGTCTGTGTATATGTTCATGAAGTATGATCAATGTAATCACCTTCAAAACTTTGCCCATCTCTGTCCCAAATCCTTATTTGTAATACACTGCATCATCCCTTTTGATTTAAGAGTGGTACCAGCTTCCGTGTTGTGAGCCTTCAACAGTAGATTTATCCTAGGGCAGTAGGTAGCAAATTCCTCATCAATTTTTGGACAGAATCTGTTACTACTTCCACGTGACAGGAAACAGGTTCACATATAGCACAACTACTGCTTTTGCTTTTCACATATTAAAATCTGCTTTCTGCTTTCCAACTATCATACTAATCTTTGGTTTGAACTTGATCTAGTTTCTAGACTAAAAACCTCACACTGAATTTACACACAGTACTGAACAAAGAAATGTTAACAGTGAAAATCCAAATACCTGATGAGTACATAGTTTGTTCTGTTGAGACAGTCATCACCGTTTATGATGCTTGGTGGATTTTAGTGGGTAGTTTGCATAATTTTAAAGTTAGTACTTCATTTGTATTCCTTACATAAGCAATGTAATTCTACTTCATTTTAATTGTTTCTAAAACGATTCTTATGAAAAAAAGAGAGTCTAGTCAAAGAGATTTTTTTTCAGGAAAAGTCTAGGAAAGAAAACTCTCCTTCTTTTGACCAAGCCCTATTATACCAAGCAAAGCCGAAGTCCCTCAGTTTTTTGTTTTGTTTTAAAGCCCTAATAACAAACCTAGGAAGAAAGTTCTCAGTTTGTTTGGGGGTTTTTTTGTTAGTATAGAAATGTAGTTCTAAAAAAAAAAAATCACTCAAATATTTTTTAGCTCTGCCACTAGTGTCAACAGCCTTTACACTTTGGAAGGTAACAAACCCTGAACAAAGTGCTGAGACAGACTGATGCTTGGTAACTGAAAATGCATCTCCCATGGCAAGATTATTGTCTCGCTCACAAAAATGCAAATTATGTATTAAAGTAAACATTACTTTTCTCATCCTAATGAGAAACTGAAGATGCCAGGATACATCCCAACAAAGGTCAGAGAAGCACCAAAGGCAGGACAGGAAAGGGGCAGGGCCATGCAGCTGGAAGTAGAACTCTGCCTTGAGCCTGACAGTACACGGCCTCAGCCATCCTGGCCACCCACACCCACCTCTATACATTCGGAGTCGCTGAGGATTCCAGTACCATTAACCACACTGGAGTGTTTGCACACATGTGGCCTATAGCTGCATTCAGAGAGCATGTAGTCAATAATTTCGCTTGTATGTTATGGGTTTTGTCTACTCATGCTAAAATTAATCTATCTCCATGAACTGTGTAGCATGTAAAAAAGTCCAGAGTTTATGAATACACCGAATGACTAGGTAGAGATTGAGTTTTATGTTCATCACTAATATAGCAGTGTGATGAACAGAGATGATCCTTTGAAAAATTTGTTTTTCTCATGGCACTAGTAGATTTGCACATATTTTACAGTTTAAAACAAAGTTCCTAAAATACCCTAACATGAAAAGTTCAGCCCAAATATAAGGATAAACACAGACCACATTAATAAGAAAACAGCAAATTCATATAAAAATGAAAGACAAATGGTTGACATAATAAGATCCAATTATATAGAAATAACTTCTGCCATCATAGGCAACTATTACCTTCCTGCACTGTCGTAAGTACTGTTCTAAATTATGGAGCCTATTATAAAATTTAGCAACAATAATTTAGGTCATCTAGTAGGACAGGCATAACTACCAACAGGCAATGAAATGAAGGTTACAGAAACTCTGAGATTAACAGTATACTTCTGACTAAGAAAGTATTTAGTACTTGCTTACACATGTTTTTTTAAAATCCTAGTACACATTAATTCACAGAGAGGAGGGATCAAATGGCATTTTATGATGGTATAACATATAGACTTATGGTCTGGAAGAGTATTTTTGTTATACAGAGTTAAGTTTGCATTGTCATATGCTAAAAACTTTTAAAGAAATGTTCACGTGACTTCTGCATTGTGTGCTGCCTCCTCCCAGCAAAGAACTGGAACAAATACTAAAAATGATCAAGCAAACTCTTGCTGGAAATCAATTTACAAGACTCTTTATTATAATTTTTTTGCATTTATAAGACCCACGATTTAAAGAAAATGCTTTTGAAAAAAGTATTTAACTCCCTCTGTCCAAAGATCCCCAAGTACTTCTTCCAAAGTTACAATTTCATTTAATTCCCTTAAAGAATTCATTTTTTTCAGGATTTTTAATATGTTGAATGACTACATTTAAAGGGTAATGCTGCAGTTTTTAAAGTGTGAATTTAGTGAACCGCTTGGTCTTGAGTAAGATGAGTCAAAACTGTAAGAGTTAAATGCCTTTACTACATATATGTATAAACTGCTTCTTGTAATTTTATCTCTGTGATTATAGGTTTGGTTTATCTTTAAAAAAATGTTTCCCTGTATAAAACTCACAAACGTTCCTTACATTAGTGTCACTATACTTGGTAAATATGACTAAGCAACCACTGAAAGGCTTAGCTGACATGATGGAGGTGCTTCCGGTAGCCCAGTAGGTATTTTCATGGTGCTATTGGTTTAATACTCAGCCACAGCCAAAATGAATGATAGAATTTAAGAGGGGAGTAGAAAACCACCAGAAAATCACTATGCCACTATGCAAGTATATGGATCTACGGTATTTTGAGTATTGTGCACAGTTCTGGTCTTTCCCTCTCAAACAGATTAAAATTGCAGAAGTATGATACAACCCACAGACTTGTAGGAGGGCTGAAGAGGGCACCTAGGAATCAGCTGCATCCACCAGCTCCTCCAGCACAAGAGTGAGGGTCACTGACAAAAGCCAGCTGTGGCAGGTTGCATATGGCACACGGAAGCGGTTCTTCACACCATGCAGTCTGTGGAAACTCCTCACTACAGGATGTTACATTACAAGACTCAAGGGGAGACCGAACAAGAGATCTGCGCAGGGTTACTAACTGTGCAGAGACTTGCCTAGTTCAGGAAGTCTCTGAACTAGAAACCAGCACAGTACTCTGGGGAAATGGTGTTATATTTTGGGCTCTAATCTTAGACTTGCCCTCAAATGTCATCCTCAGAGACTGGAGAACAGGCAGGCAGAATTCCAGCCGATCTTGGGGCACAAGACTTCTACAGCACCTGGGCAGTTTGCTCATGCTGACACAACCATTCCAGCAAGGGCTTTATTAATGATTTATCTCTAGCTCTCTTTCCTCACTCTGCTTTATAATCTGTAATTCCAAACTGATAAAACTTATAAATATGGAAAGCGAGCTGAAAGAGAGACTTCTCAGTGGTTCTTGAAACTGTATTTGGTCAGTTGCTATTATATTCTCTTCTTATTTTGGCTACAAAATCACTTCATCTTTGACTCATCTTTTCAAGGACTGTGATTTCAATTCTTATATTTCTTATGCAACCTACTAAGCTATCATGCAAATCTGGTCTTTAAATGTGAAAAAAGTTAACTCAAGCATTATGAATGAGACTATTTGTAAAAATTATACCGGTGTACAGGATGCACATATGGTTTTCTTTTCAATGCCCCTGAACACTTCTTGAAATATAAACACGTCCTGCTTTTTATAAAATTTTTTATATATATGTACACACACATATATATACACACTTTTTTTTAATGCCACATCCATGTTACCTTCAGCAAGGTTTAAAATTGGGCAATGCATGGTGACTGAGCACTGTTCTATTACTTGATTTTCGAGTTTGGCTAATGCTGAGCTGCCAGTTTATTTCATTTGGATCATTTTCTTGTATTCCTTGCATGCTATCATTCAAATTTCTGTTATTATTGGCATAATGCAAAATAACTACAACAGCACTATTCAAAGAAAATACAACCAGCCTGGCTTACTAATGTTGTAAAAGTTGCTAGACCATGTTGGTGATCTGTCTTAGAATACACACATACATTTTAAGAAAATACAGTACCCAGTAAGGTACTGCTGCTTTGCTAAGTTTGAAATAATGCCAATACCAATGCTAAGAAACATACAAGAACAGAAAGTAAATCAAATGAGCTGCTGAAATCTTTCAATTGTGAAGTGACAGAAATTTATGCGTGAACATAAGTGGAACTGATTTTTTTATTTCATACTTATGAGAACTGCCAGAGCCAAGCAGAACAACAGTGTATATAACCGAGAAGCTTGTCCAAGGAATTAGTTAAAACCAACTATTTCATGAGGTTATAAAGATGTCTCCTCTTTTTCCTTTAACTGCAGTTCAAATTAACCACAAACCATGATCTGAAATTACTCCCAAGTTAAGCAATTTTTCAATAAATCCCCAATGTTTTTTTTCCTTGTCCATCTATCTTAACAAAGAGCCACACTACCACTTTCTTTCCAGTACTGGATTTACTTAACTGGATTTACTTAATCTGAGCTCTAGAGAGCCTGCAGAATTGCCTGGCATTTCTATGCAAGGCCTCAGCAACTGACATACTGTCACACGTCAGTCAGCTGGTGGATTAAAGAAAGAAAGTTTTCATTAGGAATGTAAATGCATTTTAAAACACATTTTATGAATATATAATACCACATATTAAACTACCTCTTTTTCTTTTTTTATGTCCCATGAGTGTCTCTATTATGTGACAGAAAGACCAAGCTGGCTTTCAGATTTCACTGCCTAAATTTTGGAATGATACTTGCTTCAGCTAGTTTTAATAAAGAATCAAAATCAGCTGTCAGACATCGTGACATTTTCCCTTAAATCAAGCATCTCTGATAGAGCTGAGTAAGTTTGCAAGAATATGTATTATTCAGTAACCACTATCCATTCTGGACATGAAAAACATATAAATACATAAATAGAGATTTTAATTTCATACAAATCAAGTGCACCCAAGAGGAGTTTTTTCTGATCAAAATAAGGCAGCTGTTGGAGACATAGCATTTATGATCTCTGATTTGGGAATATAATAGGGATTGAACCCAGGCATGCTCCATATTGTGAGTAAGGATGAACTTTTGTGCAATAGCAAGCCTGCCACAATTCACTGCCGCTACCAAAAAGGTGGCTTAAGGTCCTCCCCCAGCAAAAAAAGAAGTGTAATTTTGATTTAGGTTTTTGAACTAGATCATCACAGGGCACGCAGACTGTGGGTGCTGACAGAAGGGTAGAGGCAGAACCTCACTCGCCCCTTTTAGCTGCAGCTTGACTTTGGACCAGCTCAACTATAACAAAATCTCACTAAACACCCCACAAATCAGCTACCGGTTTTTATAGGACAGGACTCTATGCAGTTTCTTTTCCACCCACCTTGACCTCACCCTTGCTCCAGAAAACTTACAAGGTTGTTTGTTTGTTTTTTTTTTTTTTCCTTTTCATTTTAATAGAGAATGGGGAAGTTCAAGATTCTACAGGTGTGAAACTAAATATTCACTCTCTAAACAGCCTTGCATTCATGAAGCTTGCGATACATCATGATAACCTTTCAACGTTATTTACATCATTGCCTCAAATGCTACTGTCATGAAGCTTAATCATATTTTGGCATCATCTACTACACATTCATTTAACTAATCTGAATATATGCTCTATTAATGATTACCCTATTTTTATATGCCTATTGGCAATAAAGACTGATATTTTTTTTTTTTGGACTTCCAATACAAAGTATTTTAAACAAACTGGTTTCCTGAAGAAGCTGTTGTCAAGAAGCCCTTATTTCAGAAATCACAGAATGTAAGCAGGTGATTTTCTGACATTTTGGAGCTGGTATGCTGCACTGTACAATATTTAATTACACTGCTGTAAGGCTGTCAGACCCACTCAGTAAAATTAGCTGATTGCAGGTGATGTCTCCCATAGAAGACATATTTAAATAACCCAAAGCAGCTATACTTTTTCTGTATCTGTAATCTCAGGGAGCTGCACATCAGAATCACTATATAAAATACCGTATATTTATACATTATTTTACAGTGTTGTTTCCTTGGACTCCATTATGTGATACCCAGGAAAACATTAAGTCACTCTAAAAATAGAGCAATCACTCAATACCACTTAAAACTGTATTTATTCATTAAATAATAAGATGAAACCTTCAAACTATTGACTATTACCATATTAAAAACTTAGCAGAACCTCAAGGTATTCCTCCCATTGCTCAAAATCAATCCATTTGAGTACAGCAGTCATGTCCAGAGCAAATGTTTTTCACTTGGAAAATACAGGGCAAAAAGTATTGGTAGCACATTCGAAGAAATATGCCGACAGAAACCTAAAGAAACACTGTCTTCAAGTTTCTCCAAGAAATGAAGTACCTCAATGATTAAAATGGCACAGTAACATCCTATAAACTTTTTTTTTTTTTTTTAAATTTGGGACAAAAAGGACATAAATTTTTCCAAGGAGTCTGCTTAATCTACAAAACCAGGAGACAACACACAAGGCAAAAAATGAGATCAAGAGATCTAAAACACTACAAAAAGCCTTCAAAGTTGACTTCACATACAATGAGGTTTTGCCTTCAGTCTACGTACCAAGACAAAGAAGATCACAATCAAATGAAATTTTTTCAAAGCCGAAAACCTGCCTTTGAGATTTATGTATTTCGTACTGTTTAAAAGATAATTCTCAAGATAGTACTTTTGGTCATCAGAACATGTATTGGAACATAAGCATGGTATTCCTGTACCTCCAATCATATATGCATGACACACCACTCCCAGTTACTAAACTTCCCTTTAAAAAGTGTAACTCCAGAAGACATTGCACTACACCAAATCCTTCAGAACACTGTTTCAGGTACACTTTAAATCAATGTGAGTCTGCATCATAGCCAAATACAAATATCCCTGGTCTCCGTCCTTGCATCCCAACACACAACCACCCTGTAGCTTCCAACGCAAACATCTGTGAGGCCACACTGCCAACCACATCAGGAAACAGAAGATCTGGCTCCTTTTTCCCCTACTTTCTAGAAATTACTGTGTTGGCTACTTACGCATATTTTACTTTTCTGTATTTAAGTCCATCTGAATGCCATTTGAGAATAAATCTCTATATATCCATCAGTGAGCCTACGCTAGCAGAAATCTGGTCTATCCACAGAGTCTACTTCTGCATCTAAGCATTATGGTCTCCTGCCAAACCTGCGTTCTGCTTGTGAAGAAAAACACTTATGAGTGGACAATCTGTCCCCCCCACCCCAATACTACAGGTCTCTGCAGCATGCTTTCAGGCACTGAACGTTCATGCTCATTTCACTTTATAAGCACTTCCACACATGAATAGAGCCTCCAGGTTTTGTGGAAAGAAGCAAATTAAAACAGAAGGGAAGAAAGAACACTATGTTGTGCAGCGTACGTGGGATGGAGAAACCATACTCAACAGTAATAACAAAAATTGACGTATGCCACAGCACAGAAGGGTACATACAGACTATAATAAAAACATCGTCAGTACGGTGTAAGGGACAGTACAAGGTTCAATATTTAGCTTGGACAACTGCCAGTTACTTGCACTAATCTGCAGCTCTAGAATGAGCTCTAGCACTTCTGGGGACTTCTCCCCTCCCCCCCGTTATTTTTATATTGATACTTTCCTCCAGTATCAACACAGATATTTTATTGATTTATTACCACTAAGTATTTCTGTGCTCATATTTTCAATTCAAGAACATTGTCTTGAAAATATGTTGCAACACACTGTTTTCCTTCCATACTCAAGGAATCACACGTAGCAGATGGAATGGGAGTTTCTCAGCTGTACTGAAGATGATATGAAATGACTACAACTACAAAGACATTTGGATGTTCTGAGGCAGTACTGCAATGTATCAGTTTTTACAAACATTCATTCCTCTTATCAGAGTATTAACTAGTCATTAAGGCCTTAAACCTAAAAAACACTTACGCACTTTACTGTAGCTGATCCTTCCATTATTACTCACACCTGTAAAATTACAAAAAAATTATGCAAGTGTTTGTGAGACTGGATCCTGTGATCACATCACTGAGCTAAAACAGACCAAATGGAGATAAATACTATTCTAGAAATTCATGAAGCCATTTCTATCAGAACCTCACTTGTTTTGGTTTATTATGCACATGTTTATGTATCTATATTTAAAACAAAAACTGGCAATGTAGAATGGCTTTCCAAGTTACTTATATATTAATGCAAGAGCTGTGGACGTATTTTTGAACACATCTTGTAATTATTCTTAAAAGCATGCTTGGAGTTTGTGATAATATATTTTATGATATTAGACAATACGGCCACATTTTTCGCTTTCATTAGCGAGCATATTCTTACGTATTTAAAGTATTTGCATAAATTTTACAGTTAATTGGGCTTTAAATATGCATGAATTGGATGTTACTTCTAGCCAATTTTCATTAGTATGTCACTGGCAGGAAAAATTTCAGCAGCAAATTTAGTTGTCACCTGCTACAAATTACCATTTAGTATTTTTAATATTAATCTGAATACATATATTAAGGTAGAACCTAGAAGGAAAAGAGCAAGCTGGCACATTGTTAGTGTGCTTGAATCAAGACAGAATGAAAAATAAACAACAAATCCAACTAATTCATTTTATATGTTGAAACATTAGAGACCATGAAAAGCTTCTGTATTTAGGTAGAAGAACAGCCCAAAGTATACTTCATACAGTCCACAGTTCATAAGGCTTCAGATGTATGTTAGGCATTTCACTAGTCCCTCTATTTTTATGGCTTATGCATTTGATTTGGTGATGCCTTCTCACCCAGAAACCAATTATGATGAACATAATTTGTAAGGCATATTTAATTATATATAGGTTTCTGGTCACTAAATAATTTGGCGATGTTCCAAAAAAAACCCCAAAACACTCTGCTACTGCATTGAACAATACATGTTGATCCCTGCTAATCCCATTTTGCTGCTGATGGAGGAGTGCTGCATACTGAGATTGTACTGACATCACGCGATGAAGGAGGCTGTGTATGAAATGAGATTGCATACAAAAGGTTAGCTGATTCAGTGGTATCAATGCACTGCAAAGAAACCAAAGTTACCTATCTATTTTTATGTCTCTGAACTACAAACGGGACAATTTGTTCTGAATTAGGAGTACTGCTCTTTAAAAGTAAATCTTCAAACAACCCACTCAAAGCTGGAGCTAATGACAAGGTGGGTCTCTGCAGCAGAGCAGCAGTTATTTGAAATCAGAGGCAATTGTTCTGGGATAGGAAACATTTGGCAGGGGGCTCAACAAGATAGGTTATCGCAAAAGGATGACCATGAGGAAAGGCCCCTGGTACTATGTGCATGCGATCTACATCTGGAATCGCAGTGCTGAACTGGAACTTTATAATAAAGATTTTACAGGACATGTATATGAAAATCAGGTAGAGATGAGCGTGGATCCTAGGTCAGCACTGATGTGGCATTTTATGGATGCAGCCTCTACAACCTCTATGGTCCAGTAACACTGCCAGTTTCCAGGAAGAAAAAAAAGCTAGCATGTGTAAAATTATATCCTTCAGTGAACAAAATCATCAGAATGGAATGACAGGAGACAAGATGGGTGATTTGCTAGGAAGAAGAAAAAAATAAAACCAAATTGGAAAACAACAATGGAAGAAAATTGTGCTGTAAAGTCCTTCAGTGTTCAGGGTCTATCCGTGCCTTCTGGCATGAAAACAGTTGCAACACCCTTCAACTCTCATTTCTCAAGTTCATGATGTAATATTTGAAAATAAACCACCTATGAAAAACCACTTTCTGAAGACTGTTTGTATCCTGACTTTGATTCTCTGTAGATACTGGCTTTGATCTACTAGATTGTGCTTTTTAAGTTCTTGTAAGAACAGATCCAAAGCCTGCAAACTGGGCACATTTGTATTTCTCTGTTCCACAGGGTAAAGGAGCTGTTTATTCTTCTTAAAAGCAAAACTAGGGAGATGGTTACTCTGGTCTTCTGAGATCAGCACCATCACAGTAAGAGATGCACTTCTGAGATCTTAATGCTGCTATCACTTTATAAACCATTCTTCAAGAGACTACATCCTCTCATGTGTCCCAGCTGGATATTTACAGTTAGAACAGGCTTCTTAACACCCTGATTTTGTAAGATGCCAAGGCAAACCATTCTCAAACCTCCCCTGGGGAGATACTACACCTGGGGAGGAATAACCCCATGCTCCAGCACAGGGGTTGACCTGCTGGAAAGGGATCTGGGAGTCCTGGTGGACAACAGGATGCCCATGAGCCAGCAATGTGCCCTTGTGGCCAAGAAGGCCGATGGCATCCTGGGGTGCATCAAGAGGTGTGTGGCAAGCAGGTCGTGGGAGGTTATCCTCCCCCTCTACTCTGCCCTGGTGAGGCTGCACCTGGAGTACTGTGTCCAGTTCTGGGATCCCCAGTTCAAGAAGGACAGGGAACTGCTGGAGAGGGTACAGCAGAGGGCTACAAAGATGATTAGGGGGCTGGAACATCTTTCTTATGAGGAAAGGCTGAGGGACTTGGGTCTTTTTAGTCTGCAGAAGAGAAGACTGAGGGGGGATCTCATCAATGCTTATAAATACTTAGAGGGAGGGTGCCGGGAGGATGGGACCAGTCTTTTTTCAGTGGTGTCCAGTGATAGGACAAGAGGTAATGGGCACAAACTTGAACATAGGAAGGTCCATCTAAACATGAGGAGGAACTTCTATTACTTTGAGAGTAGCAGAACACTGGAATAGGCTGCCAGAGAGGTGGTGGAGTCTCCGACTCTGGGGACATTCAAAACCGCCTGGACACCGTCCTGTGCAACGTGCTGTAGGTGACCCTGCTCTGGCAGGGGGGTTGGACTAGATGATCTCCAGAGGTCCCTTCTAACCTCTGTGATTCTGTGATTTAAGCACTCCCCTGTAAGTTATTTTTTAAAACAATGTCCACTGAAGGATTTTTTCCCAGGCTATGTTCTCTACCAAACCTGTCTTTCACCAAAAGAGAGAACTCATTTCCTGACTGTTTATTCCAGCAGTTGTTGTTGCCCAAACTCTCATTCCTGCAGTCTGTCTGAAAACTACTCCTTCCAAAACATCTTGATCTATGGGAAAGTTAGAGCTTCCTTTAGAAAAGCAGGACTAGCTGGTGTAGCAAGCATTTTCCAACCCTACTTTCTAAGAAAAGTAGGGTTGGAAAGGAAAGGAAAAATAAAGGAAAACAAAAATCCACAAAGTAGTATCCTGTTCATCTCTGCAAGATCAAAGATAGGACAGATACTAATACCTGCATTCTAAGAAGTATCAGGAAAAGGAAGCAAATGTCAGTAAACCTTTTTTAAATGCCATAAAATTATGAGTTAAAGATTACGCATAGCAAAAGTACTGTTCATATTTATCATTCTTCCTCTTTCAAGAGGACCAGCAACACCTCAGGGTATCCAAAGATACTCTACTAAGGCATTAACAACATTTTGCAGTTGTAAGCATAGCATGTATTGTATCACACAATATTAGCATATAAGCTTCCTTTCGGCCAATGAAACAATGCGGAAAGCAAAATAAAAGGAGTACTAAAAGCTAAATAACTAATTTGTCATTAGAAACATTTTCTTGAATTGTACTTTTATTACTTTAAGTATCTACTGAAAAGCTAAGTTTGTCAAAGTTCGGCAACAAGCATGCAGAAGACATCTAAGTATTGCTGTTTGAGATAATTCTCAGATAAATACTACAAACTGCAAACAGATTCATAAATGGTTTAAGATGGCGTAAGCTCATGCTTCTGTAAACAAGTTATTGTGTCCTCTGTCCCTTGAGCTGGCACCCAGAACATGGTCCAGGTTAAAGTAAAATCTTTTTATTCTTCCTGGATCCAGTTTTCAACTGAATCAATTCAGCAACCCAGTTCACTACATTCACTGATGCTGGTAACAATTTTTCACGCTCATTTCCCAGCGTGAAAGTAATATTCTTAGCACTGATTTGCATAATGAAATCAATCTGTCAGAAGCATATACAGGTCTGAACAAAATATGTATCAGTAACAAAGGCTAATACAAGTGAAACCATGTGGGACAACTGTTCAGTGTCTCAGAAAGTACTTGGTAGATATCAGTACAAAAAATAGGGTTTTTTGTAAAAAACCCAAAATTATCGTTTCAGATTAGACCTGTTGTATCAACACATAAACAGTTGTAATAAACACCATTTTCCGAACTATTGGGCAGGGCCCATGATGAAGACAGGACAATAGCAATGAAAATACCAGGCATTAAGGGTAAAAATGAAAAACATTAATAGCTTTGTTTTGCCAAAGGTAAATTTAGCTTTCAAAAGCTTGGTATGCAACAGACCTTGGATGGAGTTTTAAAAGTCTGCAGGGCAAATTCCATGGCCTGTAATTCTGCTGAAATTTGCCAGCCCTGTCAGTTTTCAGTGGGAAAATTCAGAATCATTTACTGGTGTGAAGTGGGGGGAAAAAAATTCCGATCAGTTGATACTTGAGAAAACCTTAGATGTCAGCAGAGCAAGAAATAACACTAATCAGCATAGAAGATGAAATATGATTTAAATGCTGCAGCCCAGGAAACAGAACAAAGCAACAAAATCTCTTCCAGTCATTATTACTGCAGATTGCATTCAAAAGCGGCATTGTCATTAATGTGGACTTCACAGCAGCCAGTATATTTATGGGATCAGCCAAAGACTTGCGTAAGAATACACAGGCAAGCTGGTTATCCTGAACGTTTCTAGTCGTCTTCATATTGCTGAAGAGAAGAACTATTCAGAGACATGAAGAGGTGACAGAATTCTCAGACTGCACTGCATCACCAAGATAAGGTAAAGGTTTTTTTTTTTAAATAATACTTAAGCAATTACTATCAACCGTATTACCAAATAATGATTTTGAGAAAAAACTGAATTTGAAGCCATATGAAGTTAATGTGAGACCCACTAAATTCATACAATAATGGGTTTGTTTACTGAAAGAGCATCTACGATCCTTGCTGCACACCACATTAAAATATCAATTTTTATAAACAGCTGTATAATAGTTCATTATCAAAGCAAACCAAACCAATACATAACAACATATCAACCTGTTAGAAGAACTAGGGCAGTCAAATGTAAGATAAATCAAAACAAAAGGTTAGTGAGGAAGTCCATGCTACTGTGAAAACTGAAATAAACCCCAACAACGGTCCCTTTAGTGGGGCCTGGCAAAACTCTTACATTTTCTGGAAAGTGAAAGATATGCTTACCGTTATCTTTGCTGCTGTTTTCTTCAATTGTCATTTGTTCTGCTAGCTCAGACAGAGATTCATCAATGGTCTGGCTTCCACGCAAGGTTAAGGAAAGTCTCCTCTTAAACTTTTTCATTCTATCAGTATTAAGTCTGGCTTCAGGAAGCCTGAAAAAAAAGATTAAAAAGCAAGAAGTGAGTATAATTTAGTTCATCAGAAAACAAAATTTAATCACTTCACATAAAAATGCAGGAAGGCTTACAGAAAATTTAGTCAATATGCAAGTTATCCTTAAAATAATATCCTTACAGCAAGATTCCTCTACTGGACTGAAGAGTATCTTAAAAGTTAGGTGCCCATACGTTTTTGGCATTTTTATTTCTGTTAGGGAAAATGAGAATCTTTGTTTTTTAAGAAAACAAAACAAAAAAGCTAATTTGATCACTAATTTTACAATCCAATAATAAAACAAACAGTCATCTGAAAACTTGATGAGTGTGCACTCAATTGTCTCCTCCGCAGTGTTTTTCACCAAAACCACTGAGGAAGAGGAGGAGGCTGGAACCTTCTCTCTCTTTCAGCCTGTTTGTTTATGGATGAGAAGTTACTGAACTTTGCTATATTTTGCCCTTTTCACAAAAGGAGGAAGGGGACAACACTAAAAGTCTTAAAGACAAAAGCAATTCTCAAACCTGATCCCACCTAGGGAAATACATAGCCAGGGCTTGATAACGACGGCTAGAATGGATGTTTCTCTACAGTCAGGCAACAAGACTAAACTGGGAACAAAGCAGGAGGCACTTTCTCCATGGAAAGCGGTAAGCAAACAAGGAATAATAACAAAGGTCCAGGCCAATAAACATGTTGCCACCAGTCTAAGCTGGTAAGTGAACTCTGCAATGTGCCATATGTTTGCCCTTACATGACAAGAAGCACAACTCTGTCCTTCGTTACTCCATATGGACAATTCACCCTAGATGTTAGTTCACAATAACTTGTTTATCTGCTCAAAGCCTCCAAGAATCACATAGGCAGGGTCAAACACAAGCACAGCATCGTTTTAAGTCTGAGCTGCTCATATATTTTTTTCCTGCATTAGCCTCCTGGCACTCCAAAACACAATTCCAATACAAAACTGAAGAAAATCTAATTTTCCTGAATGTCCTCCTCTAAACAGAGAAATGCAAGAAGCAGTACGCTGAAGATCTACATTTAATAACAAATTGTGAATATGATTACTTTTATATTGACATCGTTCCTTTAAGTATACACTTTTCAACTGCATAGCTTACTCTTTGTTTAGATGCTACATAATAAAAAGGAGAACAAATTGGTGGAACAAATTGGAAGCGGTTGTTGGTGGTAGGAGAATGCATACATAGGCTAAACCATCACGAGACTAGATTGCCCAGGACAGTAAGTAACACGTAAGGATGGATAAAAGACGACCTTTGGGATTTGAGCCCCAAAGTCTGAGATGAACAGCACAATCACTGGCAAAGCAGCAGCTGCATCCAAGTGGAAAAGGGTAGATTACAAAACAGCATAATGTCTTAGACAACCACAGCTACTATAGGCAGAAATAGGCACTGGGTAAAGGTATGTAGGAAATAAAAATATAACTACTGGAGATACAGTTAAGCTAGCAGTTTCAAAACTGCCCTTTTAATGCGTTGCTGTATGTGCAATAAAGCCACACCTTAGTACGAATAATTTTGCTCTCTCTCACTCAAAAGCAGGATATTCTTATTGTTAAGAAACTGCATTCAGAGAACATTCCAAGAGGAACATTTACTTTTCCTGTTCAGGACCTACTTTAAAGACCTTACTTGAAACTGCTTTATTTCTGCATTTATTTTAACTTTTCCAAAATGATGGCTTATGTCTCTCTTAAAAACCTAGTTTTTTCAAAAAAACTGGAAGGACACATCCTTTATATGTGCTATTACTCAATTCTCCTATAGTGTTCTTTGAAACCTGCATCTTCCTACGTGTATTATTCTCAAAAAGGATACATGCAATTTTTAGCTATGTAATGCCCTAAAGCTACCTGACAGCACGATTTCTTTCCAATTTTCCACTTGGGCAGTAACTGAAAAAACAGATGCCTTTATATGGAAACAGGCTGTTCCTGGCTTTTGATCTTGCAAATATTTAAGCCTACACAATTTTTTAATCAAAAAGAAGGTCTACTGATGAAGAATATTACATATAAATTAACAGAGGCATGGATTAGAAAATCCAAGAGACATTCTAAATCTCAAGCTAATATAAAAGCAAATATTTTGCTAACTATAGTTACAAATTTCTCCTGTTAAAGGGAAGTTTCATGGACTGCTGAAGCACCACTTTTACTCAGATTCTGAATTAAGTTCAGGGTTTGATTTTGAAAGGATTGAACAGTAAAAAGGAACCAGGAGTGGGAATCCATGTTTGAGTGAATGCTTCCTTCTATTGAAATGTAATTCAGTTTTTTTAAAGGAAAAGATGCTTACTGATACGAAACTGAATTTTCCTCCCTTAAAGCATAAGTATTCCTGCTAATCCAGATGTGTAAAGGATGCATATATTTAAAAAATAAAAGGGGGGGGGGGAGAAAAAAAAGAAGGAGAAGGAGTGACCAGTATCTAGCACTTGGAAATGCCCTATCTTTTTGACTTCTTTATTCTCACTTCTGGACAAAGTTGCAGAATCTGCTAAATCTTGGTAGTCTGAGACAGGGTCTCAGTGAACAGAACTTTGAAAATACGATCTATACAAGCCAAAGCTACCATTGGTTCTCTAAAATGACACCAATTTCACAGAAAATTTTAATTCTGTTTAACAAAATTAAAGGGAAATCGTTTGATATTCATTTTCACCAATTCATAACAGATGCAGATTTTCTCCATTTAACAGTAAATCTAATTTAAATCCAAAATGGAGTTGTTTGATTAGGAGTACATCTCTAATGACTATGATTAGATGCAGCGAGACTCCTGATGTTCCCCCAAATTCTTATCAGTTGTGAGAAGAATATGCAGTTGGGTTTTTTTATTTTTGAGCTTTAGAACAGAGCCCAGGACTTGACTATGCTATTCTATAAATTTAATCTACTCTAAATAAACTGTACCCAAATCAACTATTTCAGATGTCCCAGCAGATAGATGCATACACCTGAATGCAACCAATGCAAATTCTAGTCTTCTGCAGACAGAATAAGGACAAGCAACCTGATACAATACTACCCGGTACAACCCAGAAAAGCTGGCAGAGACATACTTGTTCACTTGTTATATTGATATGAAATGAAGGAAGCGACAATGTATTAAAGGAACTGCTGCTTCTTACAAACGATTTCCATGCTAACCCTGAAAAGCTGGTATTGTTGTCTTCAAAAGCAACACAAGTTAATCCTTGAAAACTATGCTAAAATTTACCTTTCGTACATATTTTTCTCTTTAAAACCTATAGAAAAAGTATTTTCCAACATTCATTGTCATTAACTCAGTTTGCTTCAGTAGTCTTAAACTCCCACTTTGCTCTCAATGTCATTTAAAAGTTGTGACACAGTTCTGAAAACAAACTCCACGGTTTTTAAATCATTCAGGTAAGATCGGATTTAAACAAGTGGGTTCTGGCTCCCTTTCTCTGTATCAGGCCAATCCTTTCCACAGCACCTGTAGTAGAGCACTTCTCATTTAGCAAACACAGATGTCCACAACACCCTGGATATGTACCAGACAGACATTAAAGCATTTTCATTCCAAAGTAATAACTCAACTAGATTCTGCAATCATCTATCCATCAAAAATCAAAGGCCTTACAATGCTGAGAGCTAAAATTCCCAAAAAAACCCATCACTCCCTTCACGCTCCCAGACCCCTGGTACCTTGAAAGTGAAAAAAGGAATGCATAAGATCTGTATACAAAATTAAACGCATGCTGTGCATGTAATCCTTGTAAGTTCAAAAAAATTCAGCTAAAATTTTCAAAAGCAATTGAGTTATTTAATAGCTTAAATTTTAGCCAGTTTATTTCAGAAGGGTCACGAATACCAAAACCTCATGAAGATTTTGCTGATTAAAGTCAGTCCCTTTAAAGTCAATGGGAACCTGTCCTTCAACTTCAATACGCTCTGGATCAAACTAAGTGCTGACTCTTGTGTTTCCAGATGTTATACTGTGTTAAGATGCATCTACATAGAGATTAAGCATTTTAAAATTACTTTTCCACTTAGATACACACTGAGGTTGCTATTCGACTGTCTTTACAAGCTGCTTTACAGGGCCGTAGGTGTTTTCCAAGCATCTAAAGGCAGTTCTTGTTCTGAAAAACTCATTAGCTGAAGATAACAGCTAAAGCAGGAGGAAAGGACGGGAACAGAAACCCTATGTAACAGCAGCACTTGAACGACAGCGTGTACACAGCATGGCCCTTAAGGACGGCTTAACAAACTAAAGCCACAGGTGTAACACATCAAGGAAAGCAGGTAACAGCACTCTGTATAAACTCCTTGGACAGGAGGAGGTGCAAACATCCGTGGGACACTCAGCCTGACTTTAAAATCGCTACAATCAAATGGGTACATGTTCATAGCATTGGACCAAACTGCGTAAAGGTGGTTAAAAAAAATGTAGAAAAGTATACTGTGACAGAGCTTCGAAGAGATTTGAAGATTCTGTCAAGAGACTTACATTTTTTAGGATCTAAGATGGAAAAATCAAGTAAGGTATTATCAATTGACGAATAAAACCAGTCTACACAACTAGAAAGAAGAGTAACAATAATCATGAAATTCTCTCTCATATGGTCCTTGGCATTACAGTTGTTAAAGATTCTAAAAATCCATGGTGTCATTCACTGTATGATTCAAATCTGAACAGATAATAATTTAACATTCCACTAGCATTTTAATTGCACCAGTTAGAGGTCCGTTAAATATTTTCAAGCATGTAATATACTATGCATCATTCATTTGTTTGGCTGCATTAATAATTTTAGATGCAGCTAACTTAAGAGTAAGTATTTCTGAAAGTGGTGGTAATCCAAGCTTGTGTCAGAAAGAGAGGTCTGAAAAGCTTAGAATACTGCAAACAATATTAATTAAAAACAGAAACAGGAAACACCTGCCAAGGACATTGTCCCCTTAATCTAAAAAGTCGGCTTTCCACAGTGTTTATATTTATTAAACTGTTCTCAGTCTACCTGAATTAAGAAAAAACAAACAAACAAACAAACAGCTATTGATCACATAAGCATGTTACACATCAAATACAGAGCAAACTATTTACACTAATGAGAAATAGATGGATAATTTATCTAAGATCATAAACCACCAGTTTGAGTATTTGTAAAATTCACATCTAATACAAATGCACTTCTGTACAGTCACAATTCTACTCTACAAGAATGGATTATAAATATGGCATCTTACTCATTGCATCTGTTCTTTGTATTTGTCTCAACCCACATTTGTTCCCACTGGTAAAAAAAAAATTTCTGCTGCATTTTTCCATACTTGGTCTTTAGAAACAACAGACAACTGGACAACTAGACTCTCTTGTCAGGAACTGAACTACTTAGAAGTTATTAGCTTTTATGCTGCATTAGGTCAAAGAACTGACACTGTACAGATATAAGCAACATCTGACAAACAAGGCCTTCGTTACTGATGGAAGAAAAATAACTGTAAAGCGAAATATCACATCCTAGTTTGACGTTCTGGTGAAAAAAGGGCAGAAGGACTCTCACAGCCTTTTCCTTATGAATAAAACAATATTCAATATGGAATTAAACTTTTGAGGTGAAGCCCCTTTTTACCATATTTATAGAATCATAGCCCATCAATTACTGAAAACTGGAAGCAGAAAGGCATTCACAAAGGTTAACTTCCCATCCGAGGCTAGTTTTCCTAGTTAATACAGGCAAAGAGGCTCCTCCGAAAGTGAATAAGAGCATCTATATTCAGCTACTGATCTAGATCATCAACTGAAAGAACCTCTACAAACAGAGGAAATATATGGAAATTAGTCTGTCCTAATTTAATTTAGATTGTGAATACTTTTCCTTATCTTTACCCCTCCAATTCCTTTGCCTTTAGAGAGTAATGAAGGACAAATCAAAAGAACCTGGTTTTTTTCAAATAATCCTTTAAGTTAAAGAATATATTCATCATTACTACAGGCGTATTTAACTATACTACTAGTACAGAATTTAAAAGAAAGAAAAAATCCAATCTGTCAAAAGGGTCAGACCTTGCAGTTGTTTTTTCATATCCTATGCTTACCTTCTTTCTCTTGGACTCAAAAAGCTTTACTTAGGTAATCACTGCAAGTTTACATTCTTTAAAATGTACACATGTATTCTCCCTCATATAGATACAAGCAATATCAAATAGCAAAATCAACAGAGACATTCTATTTGATAGATCTCCCTAGATTACATAGATTGTACTGATGAATAGCTCCACATTAATTATCAAAGGTTCTGTTCTCTCAACAGCCAAGTGAAAAAACACAGTATGACTCTGGTTAAATTGGCTGACATTTAAGGCAACAAAATGAATGAGCTGACTGGCAAAGCTCCTTGCATTTGCTGTCAGACCCATAAACTGAAAGTCTTTTTTCTCTTGAAGAGGAAGGGAAAAACCAGAAGGTTACGTGGATGTAGCATATATACTACCAACGAGCAATGGAACTTTCCACCTGAAAAGATATAATGAGCACTGGAAACCAAAAGCAATGTCTGCAATTTTACTAGCTTTGATTAATAAGCATAAAGCCTTAATACAGCTTTCACACACACACACAAAAATCTTAAAAAAAAAAAAAAGAAAAAGTTGTGCACACAGAGTTTGCTGATCCCTAATACTGAGATTATGTTACTGACAGATTTACAACGTTGCAGTCATCACTTCTGCGACCATCTTCCAGTGTCTTCCAAATGAGCCAGCCTTTGGAAGAAAACTGAGAGGAAAACCTCTTCTAGGTTTAGGACAACAATGTTAGTTCTAAGACTGAAAAACATCTGCAATCTTTTGAGAGCCTGAGCAATGTTGTCAATAAAAGGCATGGACTTTCAAAAACTAAAGGCTTGCTTTTTTCTTTCCCCCGCTACGATTCAGGCACCAAATCAAAGACTCTGATACTGAAGAACCTTCTCTCAACTTCCAGTAGCTCTCAGCCCAGCACCATCTGTGCGGTAAGCATCTGAATGTCCAGGACCAGAGTCTTCAACATTTGCTTCTTGTTGTGCTGATGAAAAATTGTATTTAAAACCCAACACTTAAGGCAATGAAGAGCTTTCAACTTATTTCCATATTCTTCAATCAAGTACCAAGAGACACAAAAGTACACCACAGCAATATAAACAAAGAAAAAAACTAAAGAGCTCCTGATTTGGATAAACAAAGAACTGGGGTACAAGTTTCTTAACTAAATAAAAAAAGGTTCTGGCCCACTGGGGTATCTGTTGAGGAAACCTGGAAATAAACCACCAAGTGAGAGCTGTAATAGAGCCCATCCCAGGAAAAAAGCTTTGTAATTATTAAAACTGCAGACAAAACAAAGGCCACCATAAAAAAAATTATTTTCTACAGTTATTGGTACAATCACTGTAAATTTACAGCTCACAATTTTTCTTCCAAATGTCAAATTTTCGGGTTCATTACTTGTTGAACCTCAATACATATTCTGTATATGTGAACAACAACAACAAAAAAACCCCCATCAAACAACCCAGAGAGAAAGGCCTTACATTAAAACCTACAAGGCAAAAGTAAAACCAAACCCTTCCATAATTGTTGTATGCATACATGTCTATGCATATGCGTAATACCAAAGAGTCAGGAATGGTTTAAAAACAGACAGCTTTGGATGCATCTCTCAAGACTTCTACGCACATGCAGAAGACAACGAAAAAAAGTGCAAGACACACAGTAATTTCACAGTAATTGAGGGGTTTGTTTTGTTGGTTATTTAGAAGAAAGCACAATATAGCAATACAGGAAGACTTTTCAATTAGTGAATAACAGACACTATAAGCACCGTAATATAACCACTTTCTACAGGACTGACAACGTACATGCATATTTTTCCTATGAATAACAGGCTGCATTTAAGATCTGATGCACTGAAGGCATTACATTGAGACACAAAACAAGACATCAAGAAAAAAATGGTACGATAAACCAGACTCTTTGGAGACTTATTTAATGCATAAGATTTATCAGTCTCTTCTGTATTCTCTACTTTTCTAGACATTTCTGACAATAATATGCTGTGGTACAATTACTATTTCTGAAATAATAGAGAGATGGAATACCTTGGCTACATCTAAGAAAGTAACTACTGACAGAAACAACAGCCTAAACAAGTTTCTTATAGTCAGGCTGAGTATGTGTAATACCTCCACTGAAATATTTAAAGATAATTCCGAAGGGGCAGTAAATAAACTCATTCTTGCAATAAACAATTTTTGAACTATGGTTCAAAAATTTGTTTGAATTAATTAATGTCTTTTACCTAAAGTTATAAATTGCTCTGATTCGGTATTTTTAAAAAACTCACAAATTATTGTCATTGCCCCCCTTCTCGAATTCTGAAATTGGTACAAATTCAGAGATTCCTCACTAACAGAAAAATCTCTGAACAATAAGTCAATTATAAATTTTTCTGCTGTATTAATTTTTTCATAGCAGTCAAGATGTCCCAGCATGGGACCAATTTGTTCTGTTACAACATTCAGACAAATGTTGTTACATCTGTCTGAAGTGTTCATGCTGCCATTTAATGGTCAACTGGATATGCACACATGGATCATTTCAGTATCCATCGCCAAGGATACTAAACACATAAGACAGGCACTATTCTTAATGCAAACGATTATCTAGCTGACAACCTGGGAAAGAAAGAAGTTTTGACATACATTTGACAAGTGGCTGCGCAAATAGTTATGTTGGCAACAAAAAGGTGGTGGCAATATGCTCTACAAGGCAGAGAAGCAAGCATGAGCCTGCTTAAGCCAATTTAATACCTCCACAGAAGTAGAGCACTGATCAATCACTAGTGCACATCAAATGCAAGGTAAGACTGTCCTCACTGGGAACAGTGTGATACAACTGTTGTGTACCAGGAAAGTAGCCTGAAAAACTGCAGTTTTGCCTTAAGCTTATTTAGCCTAGCTAAACAAAAACTGAGATCTGAAATAAATGCAATCTGTGAACAAAATAAAGGACAACAGCAAATGCTGTTAAGGAAAGATGACATGAGAAAACAAGAACAAATGGATATGAAATAAAGTAAAAGCATTCAGCACAAGTGCCTTCATCCTCTGCAATAGGTTCAGGCCATTATAATTCCCAACGCACAACAACCACATGCAGGTTCTTCTTTTCTGTCTCTATACTTCTCCTGGAGCAACATCCCACTCCCAAATTAAGTCATTCTGCCAAGCCTCACAAAAGGTATTTTTCAGGGTACTTTCAAGGAGGGGGGGGG
>VFFE01007694.1:137436-162442 GCA_008921705.1 Burhinus oedicnemus
TATATTTCCTTCCTTCCTCTACTGCAGTCAAAAACTCCTTAGCTTGGAACTTTGTCAGGATCACCTTACCTTAAGTTATTTTCTCTGCTGCACACAAAACGCAAGCGAGCCAATTTCAACAGCTAAAAGGGGGTACTACAGATACTATAGTCAGTTCTGTTAATTCTTGAGACTATCCCAACAACTATACTTTCCACCTCTATGAACGTATTGGAGAGGCTCCAACAAAATGCAGATGAAGAGCTCAGGATATCAACTGAATTATAAAAACCTAAAAGTAGAGAATAGAATCCACCACAGAACGAAAACAATGTCATAATATAGTAAGATGATGAAGGCTTACAAAACTGTTTCAAAAATCAAGAGAGCTTTGGTTCTTTACAACTTAGCTATCTCTGCTGTTGGAAGCAGAGTCCAAAATGTAGTTAATGACCACGAAG
Source organism: Burhinus oedicnemus (assembly GCA_008921705.1). Taxonomy (NCBI): domain Eukaryota; kingdom Metazoa; phylum Chordata; class Aves; order Charadriiformes; family Burhinidae; genus Burhinus; species Burhinus oedicnemus. The sequence goes on from VFFE01007694.1 coordinate 137,877, forward strand.
AAATTAAAAACAGCTACAAATTTTTACATGATTATGAAATATTTCCCTTCTGAATTCCTTTACTTTATTGAGAAAAGAGCTGTAGAAGAAACTTGATGATGGCAGCAAACGTGGTAGGCATGAAAAGCCTTCTGTCTGAATAAAATTGCAGTAGAAGCACATTTACTTTTGCTTTACACAAAACATATAAAACATATTCAAGTTAATGAAAGCAAAGGTGGTTTCCAAGAATCAAGACTGAATTTGCTTAATTAAAGAGGGGTTGCTAAAAAAATCCATTTCAATTTTCAGAGAAGTAACAAGTAAAAATATGTATTACCTTGGTATATTGTTACTGAAACCAAACAGACATAAAAGAAACTGATAGCAAAATATCATACAGAAATCTCTGAAGGTGGCAAGCAACCAAGTAAACATGCAAGAGCTGCACAGGTTATAAAGATCAAACCACAACCCTAACCTCATTTTGATGATTACTGTTTAACAGTTTAACCTGTACTTTGCTGTCCACGTTATAATTTATATAAAAGCTACTTCAATTGTCTGTTTATCTTATCAGTGTTCAACTATATTAAAGCATATGAGCTACTGAAGAGAAATTATGTTCTCTCATCATGCAGCCCTAGGGGGAAAAAAAAGTATCAGTTATTTTTCATTGCTAGTATCCCACCAATATTTAAACATCTACTGAAAAAGACTGTTAGCAAATTACATGTCAGAAGCAGTACATACAAGCTTGTTCTTGTTAGGGAAGTTACTCTGGAATGTACAATTTAAAAAGTTACAACCAAAAAATTTTTAAGGCTAAAATTACATTGATGTTTCCATGATAAAGCAACTAGAGCCATCGGAGAATGAAGTTTGAGCAAGGAACTGCAATGGGGAATGAATGACAGATGGACACTATGAAATAACAAGAGAGGAGAAACCGAAGTAGAGCAAAGACTCACAAGGTATTGAAAAGAAAAGAAAGAGAAAGGACTGAAGTAAGCTGTATACAACAAGTTCTCCCACCAATAAAAAGGGAAAATTATGACAGAGACTTGATCTACATCTCAAGAGAGTATTAGGCTGCCTAGTTACTAGATCAAAACCCCATACATTCACACAATGCAAAGCACCAGAGCCCTCTGGCTTCTATGAATGAATCTGTTCAAAAAACTTCGCAAGTGTAATTCTGTTCCAAACCTATGCTGAACAGAGGATCAGCTGTCCTACTCAACCACCACAAAGCTGAAAAGCAGCATTGTATATTCTGATCAAGTCAACAGAAGTGTTATTATTTGCTTATACTTGATCTGGATCAAGTTTGTACTGATGGGTAATCCTGCAGTTCGAGTAATGAACAAATCCGCTATTTCTAGACGTGAAGCTGTGATCTGAGGTACAGGAGCCCACATAAAACTAGCCATACAGACAGCTTTCCAGTGCAAAACAGCAACCAAAAAAACCATACAGCCTCCTAAACAATCTTACTGCAGGCATGAAAGAAACAAGTGTTTTCAAGAAGTCCAGTTACAGGTTAATATTCTTACTTTGTATTTTGTTTAAAGAAATCTTTTCTACCACTACTTGATTTAGTAAATTTTTTTTTTTCCCTTCTTATTTCTACCGTTGACCTAATTACTCTCCCACCGAAGATGTTAAAACTCCCACCAACTTCCAGGACAACCATTAGGCCAATGTAACACACCTCAGAGACTAAAAGGCTTGCTTTAAATTCCATTTGCGAATGAAAGTTTTCCAATATTTACACCAGCTCAAGAAAGTTGACAGGAAAATAAGAAATCTTCTATTTTCCAAACCTTCACTTTCCCAGTTGTCAAGCATTTTCAAGAAAGGAAAGTTTAAGGACCATCTTGAAACTAAGGCTTTGTCTTCATAGGAGGAAGAATTGAAGCATTCAGTCGAGATACCATTCTCCTCTTTACTCAATGTCATGATTATTACTTTTTACTTAACTTAGCAAAATAAACCAGGTATCTATAAAGTGTCTAGTCTCAAGGGGTTGTTCCTTCAGAAACAACTCCTAACAAGGACATGCAAGAATAAAGGACAAAGTTTTGGCCAGTGTGTAGTTGTGAAGTCTTCTTACAATAATAATGCAAGGAAGGTTGAAGATTTATCATCACTTTTGCTCTATCACAAATTACAGTAATGATTTGCAACATCCCGTTAGTGAACCCTTAAGAGCCTATGGCAGGTTTTAATCTTTAAAGGGAATGAGACACAAGATCTCCAGAGCTTCAGAGATCTCTGGTTTCCTTTACTGTTCACAGGAAGCCTTAAGACAATGTAGTGTTACTATCTGAAAATCATTTGAACATTTAGTCAAAGGAATGATGCCTACCAATACCACAAGAATTGGTCTCATTCCCCAGAGACACAACTACACTATGCAAGCTCTATTTTGGTACTCTCTTCACTTATCTCATCTTCAAAGGTGGAAAGACCAGAAGTCTGATGAAAACAGAAGTCAGGCCATGAGAAACTGAAGAATAAAGTCTAAGAACAGATTTATCAAAAGTCCTCAATACCCAAAAAGAAATCTTGTTTTATTCAGAAATTCAGAAATTCTTTAACAGAATTAATTTTAACTCATCCCCTGCAGGTAAACCAACAACAATTTCTTTCCTTTTCAGAAACAGCAAAAGACACATGGCATGATTTATGTGAGGATGCTAGCATAAAAACAAATGACAACCCTTACACAGAGTAAGAAACAGAGCGATATGCCAACTTCTTACTTAGACAGTCTAGCTAACATTTTCAATGCGTGCTGCAAAAAAATGTACTATATTAAATCAGATATATCTTAAAGCAAAGGCAAACCACTTGAATTTATGAGTTCAGTTTTAATATCATGTATTCTACTGCTCTTAAACAGCTTGTTCTGAAAAAATTTTAATTGTTCCAGTCTATGTTTTTAAAACTGTATTTCCTTGCCTGTAAAATTACAGTAGCCCTTTCAACTATGAAGTAGATCACTAGCCAGCCATTACTCTGCCATCTGTGTTCAGCCCCTTAGCCTACATGGCCAATTTAAATTTTATGCAGCTGAAACTATTCAAGTAAAAATACTGAAGTGTGCTATTATTTCTAATTATCTTGTACTCTGCACAGCAGTTTCTTAAATTTGAAATAGCTTAAAAAAAAAGAAAAGTTGAGAGAAATATGTGACTCAGCCAATTTGACAGGAAGGTTTGATATTTTACATAATTCAGAGTTGTCACAATGCATATTCATAACCAGTTTTTAAGCAATTACAACTAAAATTTCCAATATAATAAACCACTAGCCTGCAACATTTTTTTTTTTAAGTCCTTAAAATAATAGCAATACACTAACAGCTGTACAATAAGACAGTCCTTAAGCCTAAGTGTTAATGACAGAATTGACTTCTTGGGAGCAAAAAGGATTCTTCTTTACTATGAAAAGGCTATACACTACAGTTAAAGGCTATATGGTGATTAGTGTTTATTTTTCTTTTCATTTTCTGAATGCTTAATATTTTTTTAAACTATTTTAACTTCAGTGAACAGCAAGAGACAAAACAAGACTTCTTGGGAATAAATGTATTGTTACTGAAGGTACAGTTATTTAAAACATTTGCTGTATTTGACTATACAGAAGAGCAGGTATGGCTAACCAATAGATATCTGATAGAATGGAAAAAATGTAAAGCGATACAGACACTTACATTAACGAGCTACTTGATGCTTTCATCCCTGAGGGTGAACAGTCTCACCATTTTGCCCAAAATGGATAAATTTAACAAGAAAACTTCCTTCACTGTATTTGCATGGCTACTGTTGAAAAGTATGTAATCAAAAACAGTACTTTTGGAAAGAAAATAATGTAAACAATATACCTATATACTACTCTTGAAAAAAGGATTTGCTCTGGACAAATGTACATAGCAATCTTCAGTTCTCTGTAGGGATCATTTAAGTCATGCAGTAGACAAATTTGGATTCAATGCTGGGATGAAAAGTTTTCAAGCAGTTGAAACATGAAACATGTTCAGAATAGTTAAGCATCAAAATCAAACAAGGAACAGTATAAAGTGGTTAGTCAATACTACAGAAACATACTCATTTTTCCTGACAATTTTCAGGACAGTTTACCGTGTTACAGATTCAACTAAAATCACTAAAATCCTGACGTCAAAGCATAACATATGAACATGGTTTTAGAATCCATTTTTCCATCTTTTTCTCTATGATTATTTTATCTTACGTAATAGTATAATCAAATATTAAAGCCAGATTTAGAAGTTCACATCTTGCTATTCTAACAATGGAAGGAAGTAAATGCATTTTACAGTTGCTTCTGGTCTGATCCAAGTTCCATTATGATGGGCACTGCTCAGAAAAGCATTTTCAGAATCTTGAGTATGCCTTAGAGGTAGCAGGATTTTTTTGGGTGTGTTTATCTGTGTTTGTCCTTTTTTTTTTTTTTTTTTTTAATAAAAGCATTAAACCAGGAAAATGTGAAAGCTCTTGCAAACTGTGTGCAAGCTGAATCTGGCTCTGAAGTAAAAACAACAAAAAAACCCCAAATAAACAAAAAAACCCCCCAAACCTTTCAAACAAAATAAGAAAGAGCACTGACAATGGATTTAGCCTCTCAGCCCTGCACAATCACTAGCGAATCAGAAGTCTCATGCTCAAGATAAGACTGTCTTGTTTTTTAACTGCATGTGTTTACAAGACCATATGAGAGTGTCTTTACAAAATAAGACGCTAAGCCAGCATAGGTTAACAATGTTCTCCTTATATAAGTATACTTTAATATGCATTTCTGCTCTTTGGTTTACTCTGGTGTGTCACAGCTTATTCCTGATTGCACTACATAGGCGAGAGATAAGTTCTCTTGCTCTGCCCAAGATAACCTTTCTGCATGTAAAGAGATACATACACACACAGCCAAATAAGCAAAGCTGCAATGAAGATCTGAAATCTGAAGAACAAAATTGTAACTTGTGACTGAGGCTTCTACTGAAAGCATCAGAAATTATTTACTATAAGGCTGAAATAGTGACAAAACCTTTTGGTACGGTTTTTTCCTCTTCTAGCATTGATTTTAAAAATTTCCACTTTCAAGCCAGGCTAAAGTTTGTTTAAACATCGGCTGTAATTTTTATTAGAAATGAAAATATCCAACACTGCACATTTACAATGAGAAATTGCCAAAAAATTGAAAGTATTTCGCAGATCTATTTGTAATGTTAAGAGATGCTGAGTGAATTATGTAGGAAACCCTATCCTTTTCAGGACACATAAAAAATATGTAAGAAATCGTATCATTTTTCTAAGTTCCCAAACTTGAGTCAAGTAACTCATCTTGAGGAAAAGCTGAAGAAATGAACAGGGATCATAGCAAAGATACATAGTCAAGCCCTCTGAAAAATAAAGATCACATTTGCTTTAGCTTTTCTGGCTAAGCTCCGTAATTTGCACATCAACAGCAAATCTGAAATATTGCATCAATTTCTTCATCAACCATCAAAATATTCACTGCAAGTACTGATCCCCAAGAGTCAATACTTACCTATCATATAGTCTGCAGAATCAACACAAATGTATTAACCTTAAAAATCTTAGGAGTCATCTGAATTTAAACAAACAAACTTCGTACTCTTCACACTTAAAAATACTTGACTTTTCTTCCCTCTCTATTTTTGGTAAGTATTATTTGTCTTTTCCACATGAACTTATATTTCAATCTTGCCATTAGACTGATAATGTGAAAGTCAATTAATGCTAACAGTCATCATGCTTGTGGACATCTTTTGTCTAGGGAATAGGCAAAATAATCAAGCTATTAAAGAAATAAAGAAGAAAAAACGCAAAAGGGACTTCCTGAGAACCAATTACCTGACCTTCCAGATGCAGGGGAAAAAAAGAAGGCTTGGTCTAAAAGCAAGAAGGTGCAAGTGATTTTCTAGTTCAGTAGAATAAAGTGTCAGTAATGCCACACAACCTGTTTTATAACATAACTCTTACTGATGATTCAAACAGAGATCGTGACCACTTAAACTCATACACTTCTCTGAACACATAAGGAAGTTATAAGCTGTCTACCCGCACAAGAAAAAAAAACCCTACTAGCATGGCATCAGTGGAGGGAAGGGAATATTACAAGAACTGTCAGATATTATCCCCCATAAGACATTTTATTATTGCATATTTCAGTACTCGTAACATGACAACAGGTGATGACACTCCAACAAAACACACGGTTTCCAAACAAGCTCCTGCTTGCACAGCCTCAGCAAACATCTCAACTTCAGCATGACATGGACTATTTTTATTCTGTATATTTAGATCGTATTTTCAAATTGTATCACAAATTCTTGGGGCAAGGGGAAAATAAACATTCACTGATCGCTCACAATCACAGACTGAGAAACAGATTAATTGTTGAAAAAACATTTACTCCAGTCGCTGAACGCTGCAGTTAAATGGAATGTGGGAAAGGGAAAGGTTTTTAACGTGCAGGGAATAAAAAACTGCAAGTCACGGAGGGAGGTGACTGGAAGACTTCATAGCAAGCTTTATAACATTTTTCGTAACTAATTCCAACAAACTGGAGCTGCCAGTAGCAGTATGCAAACCAATTACTTTATAGCCAGCTCAGGTATCGCAGCTGCTGTGACCGCAGTGCAGACAGAAGCTGAGATAATGGAAAAGATATGCAACCACCACATTAGAGTTGTGACAAACTACTTCCTCCCATGTTTTTGTTTGAAGTGTTACTACTACCTATACCATCCTCACAATATGCTGAAGCACAAAGAGAATTATAAGCTTTCACAGTTTAAATTTTTACTAAGTTTTAGAAGTGCCTTGACCTCTTGCTGTGAGGTAACCAGGGTACCAGATGCAACCGCTTCTGAATTGCAGGTGGCTTTCCACTTAGAAATGCCTTAGTCAAACGTGTAACGTCAATACATGCCAGCTAGTCCAAGTACAAGGAGATGACCTATGTGGAAATACTCTCTGCCCAGCAACATTGGTGTTGCCTGGCCCCTTAAAGATACCACTATCAAGGAAAGAATGATTTTTTCACCTAAAATCTAAAAAGAATTGCTGTCTTACAAAATTTGAGATTAACCTGGCCTATTTCTTCTCAGATTTATTTTAATTTTAGCCTCTATCACTATCTAATTTTCTTTTTTTTTTTTTTCCTGGGTGTAGGAGGAAATCCTACCCCCTGCTGACAAAAGAGATGGTAGGAGGTAGTAATTACGAATGAACTATGAAGACAAGCTCTTCATTATAAAGCAAGAATTTAAGATAATCTGAGTAAGGAGAGAAATACCCACACTTTCCTTCAGTGGCAATAAGGATGAAAATACATTTTGGACTCCCCAAGAGCTCTAGCTACATTTCCAGAATGATGTTTCTGCTGCCACATATCTTGCATGCTGGAAATCTGGGTAAGAAAGCATAAACACTTGTACGTGTATTCAGAGCACGATTTCCAGACTCATACCAATTAGTTCCTTCCCTTCTGTTTCCTATCACTTGAATAAAAACATTGGGAAAGATCCAAATAATGACATTTTGACAGCAAAAAAGCAAAGGCATTCAAACATTACTGAGGCAAATCTGAAACAAACCAAGCATGGAGGTACCTCTTTTCGCAACACCTAATTCCCCATGACATGCTTACATGAACTCTAATCAGCTCCTTAACAAAGATCATACTCTTCCCACATGCAACATAAATTCTGCAGGTACAGATCGACTACCTTCCCAAGAATCAGTCTGCACCTGGAATAATCTTGAGGAACTTTATGAAGTGTTAAAGACTAGAAAAAAGACAACAAACAACAATAATCAAAAAACTGAACATGCAAACATAACTTTATGCAGCTTGCATGCCTACACACATACGAGATCTTAGCCTCATGTAGAGAATAGGACTCAGGCTGACACATTTATCCTGCACCCGATAAAGTGATGCCGGAAGAGCACCTTCTCCCTTCAAGAGGGAACAAATTAACATATTTGCATATTTAACTTCTGAGCTGAAGTAACTAAACATACAACTACCTGACAACCTGCTAGAAAAAGCTCTAAATATCGAATTTGAAAGATTTTTAAATTAGCATGAAATTTACTACTTGTCCCATATTAGACATCAGAGGGAACAAATGCTCAACGTCAGAGACTCACACGCAGTCAGGATGCCCTAGGGATGAGACTGACTGGCCCACATGAGCTGTCCTTTTTCCCATGTTCATCTTCCACACCTCTTGCTCACTCTAACCTATCACCCCATTAAAGAATCTCCTATCAACAGGGTTAATAAAATTAGCATTGATTTGTTTTTCAAGTATATATTTATCATTAAATTTGCATGCTAAACATTCAAATCTGATTTACAAAGCAAAGAAAGGTTCAGACAAATGCTTTTTAAGCATATTCTTGCTACATATACTATCTGCATGTTGCACAATTCTATTACAAGTTACATAAACCAGGTATCCTGCTTCTTTCCAGACTAGCTTAGCTCTTGCTTACCATTCAAACATGACAGTGTAAGAGACAAGTAAGAAAGCCAAGCAGAAGACTTCTAGTTGATTAGAAATTTCAATATAAAAGAAAATTAATCTTTTAAAGGCTCACGTGTATCCCAGCAAGATGACGTAAGATCTCAAAATATAGTAGGTCAGACTAAACTCTTTTATTTGGTAGAAGGAACACAGCTTTTGGGAGAAAAAACAAACTGGAATCTAAAGTCTAAAACTAAGCTACACACATCTGGTATCCTAATGCAGCTGGTATAAGCAGAGGCCAAGTATGCGTTTTAAGCCAAATCTGATTATTTCTGAACACTTGAAACATACTCTACATCTTGTATCATCTCTTCAAAATACACATTATTATATTTTCTTCACAGTAGCACACAGCAAACTGAACGTAAAAAAAATAAGGGGAGGCAAAGAATTGAAACACAGATACTGCCTTTCATACCAGCAACAAGCCTTACTGAATTTTCCCTTTCCAGGTATAGCAAAAACACATCCAGTTTAAGTACCATGCCGAACCCCTCGTACTCAAACACTCAGTCTTCACAATAAAAAAAACCCAAGAGTAAGGATTGAAGTCTTTCTACTACTATCAAAACAGTATTAATCTATCTACTGCTCTACAAACTTCTGGAACTTCATTTCTACTGCAGTTCATGTTTTGCAAACCACCAGCAAAAATTCTTCTTGACTATATTTCCTTAAGACAGCCCAATAAGCTCAAAAAGCAGCTTGTTTTGCTATGACTTACACGACTGACATAATTTGTTTCACAATTTATTATGATACTTGAGAAATTGTTCAAAATGTTTTAATTATGTATTATCCTAACTGACACTTAGTAAAACATGATGAGGATATGAGGGGTAAGTGTGGAATAAATATTTCTTATTATTTAGGCTTGTAACAAACAGGTTTTATGTGATCATGTAACTTATGACCAGTGTCAAAGTATCCTCTGTGAGAATTACCTAATTTAGTCACCAAGACAACTGAAAGACCTAACCATCTCCCTTCATTATGTAAACACTACATGTACTTTGCAGAGCATCTTGGAGGATGAATTGAAAACTTGCAATTTTTTGGAACGTACATGTTTGACAAACAGCAGTTCAACACGTTAATGTTTAGGTCGACGAGCATATACAGCAGATAGCTTCACAGCAAATAACTGACGTAAGAGAAAGATGACTCATCATGAACTCCTCTAAACAGCATTAAATTAAACTACCACCCAGACAGAAAAGCACTACATATTTAGCACCCTGTTTGCAGTCCCATTGTGGGAACCCTCCTTTGGTGAGGTCTGCAGAGCAGGAGAGCTCTTCTGGAGCACCAGGCGATTTCTACTCCAGCCTCACGACCACCACGTTGCATGGAAAACACAGTGTGGGGACAAGGGGTAAAGCAACTGGAGTTAGTGTTATGCATGGTCATTTCCAGTTTACTTTTTCAAAAGTCTACTGTTATTTTCAACCTTGTCTACAGTACAACAGGAGGAAAAAAAAGAATCCATTCAAGCTGGTTCGGCTTCAGAACAGCCTGGTACTGAACATGCACAAATCTATCCTATATAGAAAGACATTTACCAGTGCCACCAGAGCTGGCTTACAGTCAGTTTTTCCACTGAACCTGTAGAATAGCAAGGCACAAATCTTCAGTTCAAGCACCCTTTTTATAGTATCAAAGCAAAGTTTTTGTTTGTGCCTCACATTACAACTTTATGAACTCAAAATAACTATCAGAAAACCACACAGATTTACTAGCTTTTATATGGACAGGCAGAGTTAACTAAGGAAATACCTTACCACAAAAGGATCCCGTCCATACTGGTATATAATCTAGTCAGTAATGACTTTCAGAGGTGACAGTAAATACATATTCACTTCAAAGCTTTTTTTACTCTTAAATTGCAACTTCTTTTTATCCTTAAAACAGATATGGCACAAACAGGTGAAAAATTCACCCTGCAAATGAAATGTTCATTCCCCTGTAGCTCACAATATACTCAACCTAATCTCTTCCCTAGAGACAGAAACTTTTACCCTCGGCACCAAAATTAAGTTTTATTAGAGTTTAAGTCTGCCGACTAAGAAGACCAAATGCCAAAGTCAGTGAGAATACAGAAAGGAAGAGCAACACAGGAATTTACCAAACACTGCTTTTAGAAAGAAAAGGATTAATGCAGCAATCTAAGACGCTTTTCTGAGTTTTGAGGTAGAAAGCTAGTTTCATCATTAAAGAACGCACCCGCTAGACCCACCGGAAGGGGAGCGGGCAACGGTGGCCACGTCACTCTCCCTGGGACAGCCAGGCTATGAAGAGCCCAGTCCCTGCCATGCCCTGATCCCTGTCAGCCTTACACCCTCTGGGACAGGAATGCAACTCCCAGCCACCTGGACTCCTAGAAAGGTAAAACCTTTTGTAAAAAAAGCATCAAACTTTGTTTTTAACTCAAATAATTTATGTTGATCTGGTTGTATAAATAAAAACACCTTGAAGCTATTGCTGTTTTCATTAAACGATCCTAAATTACTGTGCATCATTTTGATAAACAGTACATCACATGCTACAGATCAGGTTAATTTTAGCACTGTACACCATTTCAATACAAAGAAAGCTCACTTCCCCCTTTAAAATAAACAACTAACTTTCAATAATTACAAAGAGCTGTTAAAAAGACACTTTCTCTTTTAACCCTACTAAATGATTAATACTGTTGTTTTGAGACAGGATGTCTAAATTTGAGAGACAGTTTCACTATCAAAAAAACCCAGTAGTTTTAATTGATTTAGTGCTTGTATTAAACTTTACTTTAGCATGACAGAGATTTGAATATTCTTTATTCAGACAGAGGATTATTTCAAGAAGTGGTCCATGTACAGCCCATGCAGTTGAGAATGTACACATGTAGATATTGCTGACGACAGCATTTAGGTCTTAAGAGAATTCATTTACTCTCTCAAGTGCTGCTAGACAATTCTGTGTAATGAGCAGTGAAATTACTGAATAAAGTATTTATGATTTACACAGTATAAATCATATTCTGATATGCCAGACATGCATTTATAACATGCTCAATGTACATTAACTACTCATGAAGTGTGCAAAGGTAACTGCAGAAATTGCTTACAGAACATGCTCTTGCACATGTGAAGAAAATACGGTTGCATTTCTTTACATCTCATTTGCTATATACAAATTTCACCCAGCCATAAAATTGCAATTTTAATCTCCTCCTCTCAATGTATGTGAATGTTTCGCTAAAGAAATATCTGGAACTTACATTGCATCTTTCAAGTAAAACCAGTTCCAAATACATCCTAAGCAGGATTTTCAATAGTCCAAAAGACAAACTAAATCTGAAAATAGGTCAAATTAATTAAAGTTACTTCCAGATCTCTTAAACAAAATATACAAAGGCCTATGGTACAGAAAGCCTACTAATGCTTATTATAATCCTAAATACCTTCTGTTTTCGACAAGGTCACAATGTCCTTCTATCAATCAGTTGCCTTTCTATTTTCTATTAATTTAATTAACATTTAATATAGATCATGTTTTGTCTTTTTATTTGTTTGAATTTAGAGTTGGATTGCACACCACTTTTAAAACAGAATTCAACATTTAAAAAAACTTCAATAGAATAGATAGGTTGTCTCTAAGTAGTGTCTGAAAATGCCACAGAATTAAATCATTCTGCAGGGCAATCTTCTATTGTTTTCAAACACAACTTCCCCATTCTATGAAAATTACATAAGGTAGAAGAAATACACATAATCAATTTTAAACTTAGTTTAAAATACATAATTTTCAGATGAAGACTCCAGTCTTCCTCAATACTATTAAAAGCATATGTACCAGTAAAGTTTCAAACAGGATCTATGAAGAAAATTAAAGATCGTATTATACATTTTGTTATACTGTAGAAAAATATTGTATTATTGCATACTGAAACATCAGTATCCTTTTAAAATGAATAATTTAAAAGAAATCAAACAAAAAATTAAGCTAGCAAAGCTACAGATCAGAAGTTACAAGTATCAATCTTTATTACAGCAATACAAATTCTTACAGCTAATCTGGAATGATTTGAGTAAATAAATTTCTGCACCACGTATGTAGAAAAGAGCAAGGAAAACCTGGGCTGAGAATAAGATCCTATGACTAACTTTGCCACTTTGCCATTCAGTGATCTTGGATGCTTGAAGTAACAAAAACATCAGCTTTGCCATATGATGATCAAGGCAGATGAAAATTATTCTAAGGGCCCTTAAAAAAAATAATATCTAAAGTTCAATGTAAAAGAAAAATCTAAAATTCAAGTATTAATCACTTCTAGTAGCATCCCACTTCCTAAAAATGGACAAAAAAACAGATAAGCTGCAAAGATTTAAGTGCATAAAAATATCCAATAACAACAGGGCATGCCTCTTGTGATGTTCCCTACTGACAGCTTTTAGGAAACACAGCACATTCCAAATTATTGATGGACAAAAAAAAGATAACAAATCTATATTGGACATTAAGGAGAAAAGCTGCTTTTTGCCTTTAGGAAGTTTAAACCCTATTACTGGACTTTCCAGAATTTAAATTTCATACACTTAAAGCTTCAAGGAATTAAAAAAAAGAAAAAAAAAAAAGTAGTACAAGGCATTTCGTAGTATAATTCTGAGACCAGCACTCCATACATAGGTACAGAGGTGCAGAAGTGAACAGTGTTCTACTGAAGGGCTGGTCAATAAAAAATTGTGTCAGAACCACAGAAAAGATCAAACTGGTATCACTACAAGACAGCGCATTAGTACACTTGAAACATTTCTTAGCTTCAACTCAATCTCCATAAAACTTCTGGTGCTGCAAAGTATGTGTTAGAAAGCAATGAACAGCACCATTCAGTAATCACCTCTAGCTTTTCTACATTATATTACTCAATCTACAGCATTTCACAACTGGAATTTAAAAAAAAAACCCTATATACCTGGATACAATCCCTATGGCCTATTAAAGTTCAAAACATTTAATTATCCTTAGAACATATAATCAGCATGTACCATGAATAACACTGTACACAGCATCTCTCAAAGAAAACCTGCAGTACAGGGATCTAATAGCAGATTTACATACTCTGTGCTTCACCACATTAACACAGATGTCTGACTTTTTAGATCAAAATATTCTTGACAGCACAGACAGCAGAGTCCTAAGCCAACCCCTAGGCCTTCCTCTGGCTTAAAACCAAAACAAAAACCCCACCAGATTCCCAATATTTCACAGGAACGCACTCCAGTAATACCTGATTCCAGATGCAGTGTGCCAGAATGCCATGCCCTACCTGTAAAGCTCTCCTTTGGTCCTAGCTATGCACTCCTGCCCTCACTTCTGACACCTGAATTCATCCCCTTTGCTACCCAACAAAACCACTGCTAACCCTAAGGTTTGGTGCAAAAATACAGCAAAGATCAGAGGAGGGGAAAGGGACATTACTAAAACTAAAAGTTCACCTCTATGCTGTAAAACAGGAGTGCAGCTTCTCTGTATTTCAGACTGCTTAATCAAAAAGCTTCCTAGATTTTATGACAAAGAGCCATGATAACTCAATCCAACTGATATTACTACCTACCAGAAAAAGCAAGGCTTGCGTACACTGTGGAAGGAGCTTTGTCAGGAGTTATGAGAGGTGAAAGGGCCATCAAAAAACATCTCCCGCTTTTGCACAAAACGGGACATGTTGTTCTTGTGAAGCCTCTTACAGTCATAAAGAGGAAGATACTTATAAATTGGAACGTAACACAAACAACGTGGCAACCACATAATTTTCTTTATCCCTTTTAGACCTCTGAATACAAGGGAAAAAAATTCTATTATGTCACTAGGATCCAATAACAGTTAAATACATTACCTTTGGGGTGTGGCTCTTCTCACAGAAGTGACTATACAGAAAAGGAATTTTCTCTGTCAACGATTTTGCTTCCTGTGCTTTATCAGAGGTCTGAGCAATTTTTCCTCCTTAAGTGACAAAGACCTTTGTTTTAGTTTTTGTTTTTGTAATAGTCTACTACTGGAAGCTCTGTATACTCGATGCAGTTAAGAGAGAATATTCCCTGTAGAAGACAGGACTGCTTTCCAAGTCTGTGTTTCAGGCCTGTCTGGAAGCAGTGATGTTACTTATATGTTAGTTCTGTCTGATGTACAACTGGAAAAGGCACCAGTGCAAACACCTAGAATGAGACGTAAGGCATTAATATAGGTTAAATAGTGCAGGATAGAGTCATTTACCTCGGTATAAAAAAACCTGAGAGCAAGATACCACTTAGCCATAGAAAAGAGGAAAGCTATCCTATTGCATCAGTATAAAGCTGACTTACTAGTATTTTATAGATATATCATCTCTGCTTCGCCTCCAGTTGTTTCTGAGAAATGTTTACCAGAATCTATACCACTAGGTTTCAGATACTATTGGAGTATTATTTCTGTTAACAGGTCTCTGCAGCCAACACTGTTAAGGCTGATTCTCAAAATGTCCTCAGCACTCACACCCTGAGCATCAGTATCTTAAAGAACCCTCAAGTTAAGCAATCAAAAATTGACATAATCTGTCCCTACATACTTCTTTAGCTAGTGATGCACTGCTTTCCATGAAAACTGGCCAATGTCACTACACAAAACCTGTTGCAGTTATATCCTAAAATAACATCTCCAACAGGCTATCTAAACTAGCATAAAACTTCGCAAATAATGTCAACCAACCCACGGAAATCATTCTCAATATACAAGTAAAACAGAGATTTCTCATCCTATCCTCCAAACAGAAACAAAAAACAAGCTCTGAATTAAGATACAATTTCAGTTACCAAAAGCAGACATGGCAATCTAATCACGTAAAGATATAAATTTACAACTAACTTTATGCAATGTAATATAATTAAAAAGTCAGTAGTGAATATCAACTGCAGGTGTAGTATACGCTCAAATCTTCACTAGGCTTATTTTATTATGGAGCATATACATTCTAAGAACCAGGTTCTCACAATACAAAAAACCAGATCCTTGCAACCCTAGTTTCTGAAATTGCCATGAGACATAAAATGAAAACAGATCATTCAGCAATCTATTTCAATATTAAAATATCCTATCACTTCTACTCACATGACTTGAATTTTAATTCATGCTAAGCACCCACAAGCAGAAGTGAAGACTACAGAAAAATCTGCATGTTTTCTTGCTTACATATTAAAGACCCAATTGCATAAACTGGGGTGTGGGTGGGATTCACACTATTCATGTTTAGGCACCTGAGGCACTTAGGAGAAAGTTTCACACCAGTTCTGGGGTCAATTAACAGTTTCCCACCACCAGTTAGAAAATGCTTGGCTCCATCCCCCAGCCACCCTCTCTTCCTTCTTCACCATCAACCGTGTAATTCCTGCCCTCCCTCTTCCCTCCAGTACTTTCCAGATAGTAGTGGAAACGTATTCAGTTTACTGAGGAAGCAAAAATTACTCTGAAGCAAGCGCTTAATTCACCTCAAACTGTAATGCTGTAGTACAAAAACGATGACTGTGATGGGCTCCCTCCAAGGTAAATGTGGAAAGAGAGGCAGCTCTATATTAAGCTCTTTGGATTACCCTCTGAACCTGTTTCTCTCTACTGATTCTAGCCATGAGCACTTAAAAAAAAAAAAAAAGGCAAAATCTAAATCAGTCAATTTGGAACAGTTTGCATTTTATATGTGCATAAATTATTTGCTGAAAAAAATTTCAGGTTTTATCTACCCACTTGTAGAAAGAGAAGATTAAAAAAATACAGATATCTTGTTAAGATGCAGCTACAGATGCAAATAGTTGCTGGCTATCCATTCATCCCCCAAAATAACTTTTAACAATGACAAACAACTTATGACTTAAATCCTTCAACTACTGTCTACTTCTTCCACTACCAGAAATATTCACAAATACCAGGAAACCAAAATTCCTATTATGTAAGGCCACCAAAAAAAAAAAAAGGCCCATTTGAAAGGAAGCAGGTTCAGAACACGTTGTTAAAAACACTCAACACTTGACATTTCATACACAAACTAAAACCAAACGCATTTTAAAATGCAGTAACTAAGCTTACTACCAAAGCATATCAAATCCATACATTCAGAACTCATCACCTACTTGGTACTGTTCCTAAAATACTAAAATTGCATAATTCAAGATGAAAAGCATATACCTACTGAGCAAACTAATTAATATACACCATTATGTTGTTTCTCCTGTTCTACCCAGGGAAAAAAAAAACAAAACAAAACAAAACAAAAGAGAGAGTATGCTTAACAGCAAAAGGCCTTCTTCTGCCTAAATACATTTTAAAGCTTTTTTTTTGGCTTATGGATCAAATATTTTGCTTTTGAGAATTTTATTGAGATGTATCAGAAAAAAAGCCACAACAAAACATTTATGTTAACTGCATTCCCTGATAAACAACCCAGAATTACAAGCAGAGGGTTTAAAAATACTGTGACTTGTGCAAATGGGAACACTGTAAGCTGTTTATCATGTTTAATCCTGAAGGTAAATAGCATAAGCTTTAAAATATTTTGCTTCTTTGCCATAACCTACTGAATCATGTTGACAAAGGTAATGAAATACTATTGAGAATCTTAAATTTTTGGGATTGCCTCTGAAATAGCTTTATCTGAGTATTGTACAGGACTTTATTCTCAAGAACACTCAATTCAGTGATTTAAATCCAAACTGTAGCTTCAGTGAAACCAAAGATCTCACTTTGTTTCTCCTGAGGTGATAATTTCTTCAGAAAGAAAAAAAAAAGGACCCCACACAACTCCCCTACTCAACCCTGTTAAAATATGACCACTCTAGTTATTAACTGATTTTTTTTATTGTTGCATATTCCAAAATTTTTTGAACTTCTACCATGGCTCAATTTCAGCTTATGCAGTTCAGTTTTCAAACATTATTTTCAAGAAAAAAATATTATTTTCAGCTTCCTTAGGTTTCTTTCATCCAACACTAACAATTTCCACACCAAAAATCCTATTTCCTTTCATAACTCCCACTTCAAAGATGCACCCATTTTTAAAAAATTAAGAACATATTTTATAAGATTTATCAGTAATTTTCTCCACTGTCCCGTCTTATTCAGTACCAAAATAAGTTTCTGAGCTGCTGTTTTACACATCATTTTTAGAAGACTTTAATACAACATATATGTTTGATATATTTAGCAATTGAGGACCTCCTTTCCTCTCTGTACAATAGGAAGTTTCCCCTCCCATCTGCTCAGGATATTTAAAAAAATAAATAATTACAAACTGTTGTTTTTCCACTGACTCTGCAGAAAGTGACTATTATTTACTCGTAAAAAGAAAAGTAAAGTTGAACCCAAATGCCTATTTTAGCCTCCATCAGTTCCCTGGCATAGTCAAATGGTCACAAAACACCTGCTGGTACAAAGGCAGGAGCGTGGGGAGCAGCAGCCAGCGAAGGGGAAAACCACCACAGCTTTAAGCAATACTGCCAAAGTTGCGCCAGTTTAAACTGTCTGTGGAGCAACAAAGTTATTCACAGGCAGCACCAGCCCAAGTTTAGTCTCCCACAGTCATACAGGAAGACTTAAGTTTTATATTTAGTTTTCAGAGCCAGGCATAAATAAGGCAAATTATGAAATAGTTTCACATTTTACAAGCAGACACTTAAACAATTTAGTAAGATATTTATGACAGAGCCTTAAGACTGAGTAGTACTTAAGAAGGAAACAAGCCTCCTGCATATGTAAATACTCTACTGCTGTTTATGACAACCAGATCTTGACGAAGAGAGAAAGAACAGAGGAAGCTGCTCTGGCAATAAACTAAGGACAGACTAAAAAAATGGCTTTTAATTTACCCTAGTTAAACATATATATGACCACAACTTTTCTGGCTTACATAGAATGTTTATGAATTCTACGTTTAGAAATTCAACTTTGCTTCAAGATATACATAAAAATGGTGGAAATATAACAAATGTAATCTATTATTTCATAACCGATTCTGCTCCTCTTGTATATTATTAATGATTAATTATATTATTAATATATTTTAAAAATAAAAGCTTTCCCTAAACCCCACATACTGGAATGCAGATCAACACTTAATATCTGCTCTGTATTATACATGAAAAGCTATTCCAAAGCTTTACAAAATAAATTCGCAAACTAAGATAATATTAATCGCTGCTTACATTTGATTTGTTTCAATTACAAAATATCATTCATTTATTTAAAAAGTTAATATAATGTATTCAGCCTTTTAAAGCCAGATACAAAATGCCACATCAAGTAAACAATCAGGAAACTGTCGTTTTTCCAAGCATCCACCCTGCGCTAATGACCCGGTCTGCAGTCTCTATTGTTTCCCCAATTTTCTGCAAGCTACAGAACCGATCAGCAATTTTCACCTGCTTTCACTTCACTAGTGGCAATGCCCAAGAGTGGGCACTGAGCAGGTTTCCCACTGCTCCTTCATTAACGCACTTGGACGACGAAGAGCCCTCATCACACGCAGTTACGTAACGGCAACTATTTATAGTTAACCACTTGATTCACATTATCCGCCAGGTTTTAAACCATTTCATATGTAGACACTCGATCTATCATTTTAGCTCCTTAATCAAAATGTCACATAACAGCCAAGCAAAAGGTTTCAGAGAAGCCTATCTGCAACATCAACAACATTGTACCACACAAAGTTTTTAATCTTACCAAGAGAACCAGAAGTTAATTTCACAGGATCAGCCTCTATAAATATACGCTGAACAGTTATTTCCTCTACTTGAACTCCTGTTCAGCCAATATCCATCACTATGCATATTACTAACTTTTAAAACCACTGAAGGAAACTTTAAGTTGTGCTAAAATTACAGAATTTCTCAATGTTCTGAGACCTACTGAAAAACATCATAAGAAGAAAGCGCCCTATCAACAATTCTTACTGTACCACTTCAGTGGCTGCTGTTTCACACCCTCAGGTTCTCTTAAGCAGTGTTTCAGAGCGTCACACGTGACTATCATCCGGTTTTACTTCTGAATAGCAGTATTTAATGAACATCGACCTCTTCTGACGATCATCAAATGCTAGTATTTTCTTTAGTATTTGTAACAAGCTAATGGCTTTGTTAGAATTTCCTCCTGAAACACACCCTGCCTTACTGTCATAGTCTGTGAAAGCATGGGTTTTCCTCATCACAGTCTTCGGCTTCCCTTATCAATCATGTTCACTTAATTCAAATTCAACCTTACATTTTTGTAAACTAGCTTCTTTACTCCTATAGGCCACTGTAACTTTTTAACCCAAACAGTTTTCTGCCAATTACAAGGACAATGGGTTTGCTGATAAGTAATATTCTTTGATAATTCTTGGTAATCCCTATTTCCCAAAGATCTTTATTTTAGTGAGCACCTGTTAGTACCCATTCCTGTAAACCTCATTAAATTTTACCTTCAATGATTCCTGTATAAAAATATCTTGCACATACCTGAACAAAATGCAAACAAATCAAGATACTTTTCTATCAGTAAGGTAAGAGTAGGATGCCAGAAATACCTGGAGAGACATTCCTTAAAGGAAGACTGTGCAGGTTATGGCAGTTCACTATGATATAAGCATATCAGTACAGCTGCATGCCTGCAAAATGCCCTAATCCACTGAGCACAGAAGAGAAAGTCATGATCCTGACAACTTTAACACAAACTGAAAGCATGCAAGTATCCTTAGTGAAGCTGACAAAGCGCAGATGTTAAAAATCAAAGACCATCATGTAACTCTACCAACCCTTAAAAACAGCAGCAGGCAGAGAAAGGAGTACAATTATGAGGTATAGATTATAATTAAATGAAATATGATTAGAGGGCACAGAGTAACATTCACTTATGTAAGATACCTAGCAAGTCCAACCTAAAATACAAAGGCAGGCAAGAACTGTAGCTAGGAGTGTGAATGAAAGACATGTCGTTTCTTTGTTCTGGTGTAATAACACACCCTTGTTCATCATAAGAGATGCACAACCAGTTGTTCCAGAGAAGATTCAAAAAAATAAGAAATAAAGGTCATAATCAAAACCTAGGATAAAATGGTTCTTCAGCTTACTTCTGTAATACCTTGAAAATACAGTAAGCAAGCAGAAAATTGTCATGAAATTCACAGAAGCTTTCGAGTGTGTATTTAAAAATGTTATAAGTTGGTATTTTCCTTTTTCTTAAAATCATTATGGCCAGTTCTGCCCCACCACACAAAAAAATAAAATGTGATTCAACAGTTATTTCTTCTTCTGTTGCATTTTTTGACGATCCTACTCACATGTTTCTTTTTTCTTTAACACTCATGCTTACACATAGCACCTCTGATAACCTGATGTTCCCTACTGAAAGAAATTTCTAATCTTTTATAAGCAGGCACTAGACCACAAAAGCCCAAATATCCCAGTAAAGCACAGAGTTACAATGATTTCCAGTATCAGTGTGTCTATGGCATTTTATAATACAGTCAGATATAGGGTACAACGATCTCCAAGGAAGTGGCAAAAGCCTTATTACCTGAGGACTGATGTATCAAAAGCCGGCCTGATGTAAATTACCTGATCTATGTATCCATTAAGGTTATTGTTTTCCATATAACCAGATCACAGAACTGAAAGAGAAATCTTTTTTTTTTTTAATGTTCTTGTGCTCCAAGTCGGCAAAATAGCTCAAGTTCCAGTTTTGTTTATTCCTTGTAACTATCAACATCAGTGGTTAAATGCTTGAGGTTTAAACCACTCTTTGTAGATGTTCTAATCAGCCAATTCTACTGAACACTGGAGTTGACATCTCTGCTAAAATGAGTCCAGGAAACCAACAACTCCAGAAGAATTGGTTAGTTAGAATCAGAATCTTACTTAAGACTGCGCATGTATGGATTTGTATTGGATACAGAATTAGAATTACATTTTTGGCCAAACAGCACTAACTCTCACTCTTCAGAGAAACAGTTGTCTAAAGTACGTCACAACTCTTCACAAATAGACATGAAAAATAAAGCATTTCACATCATTAACGGGCAGTTCTGGGAATCTAGTATTTCTGGAAGAAGCAGTATCTGTTCTTCCCTGCTTAATGAGGAAAAACATTACTAGGCCCCAAAAGGTATACACAGCAGGATAGAAAACTTCTGTAAAGTTTTTTTTTTTTAAAAAACTTGTCTTAGATTTCTTAAAGGTTTTTAATAAGTAAATTGAAACTATTAGCTAGTGATCAAAATATTTAAATACAAAATGCTTTTACCTCTAACATCCAAGTAAGATAGTCTCTACATCAGCATGTGAATAGGCACCAAAAAAAATTTCTAGTTCTTACACTAAGAAGGAAAAAGTCATTGCTAGTCATGTGCATTGCAAAAAAGACAATGATTACAAGCAATACACTAGTTTAATCTGTTCTTTAGATGTGAAGCATAACTGTTGAGTAAACATTTGGCATTTTAAAAGCATTTTTACAAGTTACAGCTGTTGACTAGTGTTTTACATCAAATTCCGAAGTGCCAGTAGTTCCAGTGGTGTCCAGCTGCCTTAGTAGATATACATTGAGAGCTTGCTGTAAAAATAAAAAAGCAAGCATTAAAAAGCATGCAGCTAAGAACTTAAGATTCCCATAACTTATGAACTGTTAGCAACATTTAGTGAGTTCACAAACGGTGAGTTTATGCTAAAAAAAGCTTTATTATTATTGATCTTGGTTTTTAGTCATGATCTTGTCCATTTTCACATCACACCAGATTACACATTCAATAAGGACACAACTAGTATATACACCTTTTAAGAAGCAGCTGATCACCTTTCTTAGGCAAAAAATTAAAGCCGATCAGTGTGTAAAATATCAACAGCTTCCTTTAAATGTTAAAAGAGGGTAAAGAGCAAATTCCCAGAAAGGTTTTAATGCAGACTGTTCAATGAATCAGTCTCCAACGAAGCCTTTCGTGACTGCACTTTTTAGGTGCAATTACTCAAATATACTGTACTGAACCAAAACTTATTAACTACTGAAACTTTTTTTTTCCCCTTCTAGCAGCAATTAGAAGAAATTTAAGCAATTAGAAGACTTTGTATGTTAGTAAGCCATTCAAAAAATTCTGCACAGTTTTACTGTAAGAGCTCCGCATCGTAACAATAACACAGGCATACAGAATACCTCAACATGCATGTCATAAGCTATATCATATTTTCACACTGCAGCGTTAGGCAGAAATTGAAGCCAGAGTCATTCAGAGGAAAAACACGGCCCTGTTCTGGTTTTCAGTTATTCTCAATCTAATTATGTTTGGAATTATAAATCAAGTATTTCGCTACACATTAGTGGCATTTTACATATTAAAAAGATAAATTAATGCACTACATCCTTAGCCAAGCTTAAAATAAATGACTCGCCACTTTCAAACTATAATTTGCTTCAGACTACACAGGCTCCAATTTGCAAACTGTTCAGTATGGATGTAGGCAGACCCCACCTACTGATTTGTGTAGAGCTCCATCCCGGGTAAACACAGGGCTACACCACACAACATGCAAATACAAGGTATGAGCTTCACTGTGTTATCCTTACTAAAGATTTTTGTAAGCCAGACTCATTATTGTCAAAGCAGTATTTAAATAACGCCATCAAAAAAGATGCTGTCATCTTTCAAATTTAAGTGGCCCTTTTAATGCCAAGTTAACATTATAATGGTTTCTCTATGTCGGAGAAGTAAATTCAGTTTGTTCTTTCAAGTACAGATAATTTTTAAGGAAATTTTTCACTATGCATTTCAAACGTGATTTCATGTTTTCATATCTGTTACTTTTGTCTTAATTATTCAAAACAATTCTCTCTCACATCACTTGTATTTACATCAGCACTCCAATAAGAGCTGCGTATGATACAGAATTCCTACAACGAAGCAATACGGGAAATTCTTTAACATCTTAAGCACATAATATACCAGATCACCTACTTCACTTTTACCCAATTTAACAAGAAAACAAACCTGAAGTTGGTACTGTGTCTAATTTAATAAATGTTTTCTTCTGCCCCACATCTTCCAAGTATTTAACCTTTGGTCATCTAGTTTCCAGTTCAATTAATACAATTAAAAAAGGAGGGAGCAGGGAGAATGGAAGAATGTCAAACCAGGCTCTCTCTCCTCCTATCTATGCCATGATATCTACAAGAAAGTTGCTATTGATCTTCTGTTAAATTACAAAAAGAAAAAAACACATATAAATTATTCATCAAAATATATTAAAAAAAAAAGAAACAGATGCTTTTTAAATTATTTAGTTTGGATTATGATATACCTCAGCCCTGTTTCCCTCAACCACCATTAGCAAAGTGCCAAAAGCACCAATGAGTTTAAAGCAACTCCAGCCAGCTACTGAAATTGTTGCAGGAGACAAAGGGGATCAAGGTCAGAATTCTCCTAACGCAGCAGCTAAACCACTCCTATGAACACGGTACTGGAACTGGTGGGTGTAGTAAATTTCCACAAAATATAAAATATACCTAATGCCACCTAATTTCCCCCGTCCTTGCAAGAGAAGAACCATTTTGCTCTCACTGGACTCAAGCCATTACACATCTGAGGGAGGAAGGGGAGGGAGAAGAGGAGTTCACAGAAGTTCAGGGTCAGCAAATGTTCACGTATCCTGTCATCCACGAACTCAAAGCTCAGGGCGCAAAAAAACTACTTATGCCACGCACAGAAACCTACATATTTTGGGTGTGCGGGGGGGTGGGGGGAGACCTGCAATAGGACGGAATGTGTCATACGTGCGGAGGCTGCGAGGCGAAGAGCTGTCAGGAGAAAGCAGCCTCGCTTGAAGGGGAGGAGGCGGTGGGGAAAGGACGGTTACGAACACAGGATCACCACAAAATCCGGCGGCGCTCACCGGCTGCAAGCCCCGGCTCACCCCTCAGGCCCGGCTACCCTCGGCTCCCCCCACAGAGGAGGCTCAGCGCCACCCCCCCACCC
>VFFE01007694.1:162462-339089 GCA_008921705.1 Burhinus oedicnemus
CCCCCCGCTTCCCCTCGCTGCCCCGAGACCCGCCGCCTCCGCCGGGCCGCCGGCCGCGCTCTCTCCCCGGGGAAAGTCACTTTATTCCCCGCTCCAACATGGCTGCTCCCCCCGCCGCCGCCGCAGCCTTCGCCTTGCCGCGGCTCCCCGCCGCCGTTGCCGGAGTGCGGCCCGGGGCGCTGGTGGTGCGGAGAGCGGCGCGGGGGGCTTCGTGTCAGCCGGGCCGGGTTGCGCGGGGAAGTGGGGAGCCGAGCCGAACCCGGCTGCGCGTCTCCGCTGCGGACTGACGCCTCCACCCGCTCGCAGCGCGGAGGCTCGCACTGAGACAGCCCCGCCGGCAGCCGGAGCGCAGGAGGGGCCGCGGGGGAGGCCCGAGCGCCGGCGACACCTAGCGGCCGCGGCGGCCCCGACGCCGGCTGAGCCGCTGGCTGCGAGGGGAGCGGGGTAGCCCGGCGGGGCAGGGGGAGCGCCGAGGGCGGAGCGCGGGGCCTGCGCCGCGGGGAATGCCCCGGGCGGCGGAGGGAGGGGGGGGCTCCCGCCGCAGCCCTTCCCCGGGCCGCTCTCCCTGCGGGGGAACTCCTGGCCCAGCCGAGCTGAGGGGGCGCTGCTGCTCCCTCCTCAGCGGCCCTGCGCAGCCGCCGCCTCCCGCGGGAGGAAGCGGATCTTCCCAGCGGAGGCTCCCGAGGCCCAGGAGGCCGCCCCGAGGTCCTGCCCGCTGCTGGCCGTCCGAGGGGTCTCCCCGAGCGGTTCCGGGGAGGGCGGTGTGGGAAGAGGCGTTTGCTTCGCTTCATGTGTTCCGCTTCCTGGCAGTGTTTCCTCTTGGGCTTGCGGCGTGATGTAGCCCATCTCGGAGGTAGCAGGCATCCCTCCCTGCTCCCCCCCCTGCCCCCCCGGCTGGCAAGTCAGCAACTGAAGGGAAGCCATGTGGCTTTTTAGATCGATTTCTAACTCAGTAGCTACAAAAACATCCTTTCCATATTTATTCTTGTGGTATTTTCTTTCCTTTGTCTCCTGCATTCACAGTCCCCGCAGCATCCCTCTTCCTTGCGCTCGCTCTGCCAGCACCAACTGTGCTTCCTTCCTGCACTTAGAATCTTTTTTCCCCTCACTTCTCAGCCCTTTCCATCCCTAAATTTCTGCTACTGAACAAGACCTAAAAGATAAAAATTAGTGTTGCAAGCAAGTTATTCTGCACTATCCGTTGTTTTCGTATTTCCATCACACAAAGAACAAAATAGAATAAGCAGGCCAAATCTTAAGTGAGTTTAGTGACATGGGTTTGAACTTCCAAGTACCAGGTCATAGGTACACTTAAGGCAGAATTTGGCAAATTGTGTTTTTTTTTCTTTTTGGCCACTGCAGATCCTTGCTGCCTGCCTGCTTACTCCCTCTTACTTTGTTGGCTGAAGTTCAGTGTCACGACCACAGGGCCCTTTCTCAAAACGGGTCTCCCGTCGTCGTCGGTTGTCGTGCAGACCAGGGTCACAGGCTATTAAGAGGAACTCACTGACAGGTCTTTCGAGTCTTCGCTTCGCCACGCTCTTGGATACGCTGAAGGAGGGCAAAGCTCCATCCCTCTGCAGGCGGGTCTGCGCTATGCTGTGTCTAGGTGGAGACCAGAGGATGTTCTGATTTGCAGCAGCAGCAAGCTCCTGATCTTGAGGAACTCCCATGTGCAGCTTATTCTAGCCAGTCCTTCTCCACAGTAGGGCCAAGTGGGAGCTGCGTTTGCAGGAGCACTGCCAGCTGAAAATTCCCCTGCTTCCAGCTCCGTTGCACCCTTCCAGCAGCACAAGTGAACCAGAACACAGACAAATATGTTTCCCAGTAAACAGAAGTCACTTGCTCTTGCCTAAAAAAGGAGTGCAAGCATGAAACCACTTCTTACATGCACACAAATTCACTTTGCTTATGCTGATACAGACTTTTGGTGAAATCAGTTTAGGATAAAAAGCAATAAATATGACTCAGAAACAAACTTGGCCGTTCATAGAGACAAAACATGATTACTGAGGTCTTTCTGAATGTTTTCAAGATGTAGGATAGCTACCTTACCTTTGCAAAACTTGTGGGATTTTTAATAACACAGAGAAAGCAGACATTCAAGCTTTGAACTTCCTGGTAATGCAAAGATATCCCTTGCAGACCTCCTTTAAAGCTCAGGACCTACCTTGCTAGACCTACCAGTTCTCCTGATCTTTGAATGCTAACAAGATGGTGTGTGTTTTGTTTTATCTTATTCAATTTGAAGGCTATTTTGGGTAAGTAATATCATTATAAATGATTGTGTGCAAGTTTGTTATTATATACATGATTTGTAAAACAAGTTCTTGAGACGGCGCAGCAGTGAGTGCATTTCTTGCAGCACGTCCAAGTAAATTATGTTTCATAAATGAATTACTGGGAGAAGGTGGGTTGGAAGTTTATGAAGCTGTGCTTTTGTTTTCCAGTATTAAAAATATCAGTAAAATATGCCTGTTTTACTTTATACATATTAATGTCTGCCATTGATACCTCTGTTATGACAGGGAAAGTAATTATGACAAACAAAAGAAGAAACTAAAAAATGAGCAGTTAGGATAAGTCACCCAAGAAACAAGGGGTCAACACTGATTGCAGTGCAATGAGAATATTTTAAGGTTTTCCACTCATAATGGGGAGAATAATGAGTTGTTAAGAAGGAAGAGTCTGTAACAGTGTAACACTTGATATCCATTTGGCCTTTGTATCTACCACTACCTGGTGCCTTCACAGAAAGATTTTCACATCTGGGCAAAAGACAGTACAGAAGCAAGACAGAGTGACAGATATAAGTTTGAAATGTAGGCACTGATTTTGATTAATTTATCCCATGAGTCTGGTTTTATAACTATAGCTATTGATTTGTTTTATTATTTAGTGGAATATGTAGCAATCAATCATATTTCCATCTAGCTAACCATGATTATTAATATTTTAAACTAGTTTTAAGATGGATTGGCTGGTGAGTGCAATAGTTCTGCTCTCTAAGCCAGCGAGAACAGAGTATACCCAGGTTACATGGAATGAATTAATGCCACCGGACAATCTGATGAAATCTACATCAGCCATTAGAATATAAATCCAGCCATAGGAATACCGTGCTGTCAGGGGA
Organism: Burhinus oedicnemus; assembly: GCA_008921705.1. Classification (NCBI taxonomy): domain Eukaryota; kingdom Metazoa; phylum Chordata; class Aves; order Charadriiformes; family Burhinidae; genus Burhinus; species Burhinus oedicnemus. Next base: position 165,596 of record VFFE01007694.1, read on the forward strand.
CCAAGATTTCCTGCTTTGAATATGAATAGACCAGCTTTGCCTCTGCATTTATTCAACAGAAGGATGTAGTTATTTTGTGACAGTAAAAGTATAGGAGTTAAATCACTGAAGTTCACATAATGGTAGATGGAAACCTTACAGAAACACATGTATTTTTAACACAATGTATGTGGAAAGCAGTTACTTTCCTGCCAAGAGCCAAGTTGAGGATTTTGTGTCGCAGCAGCAGGAGTCAGCAACCTCGCAACCAGCCAGTAGTGTGGGAAAGCATTGTGCTCAACTACAAGGGATGTGTTTGTTTGCAGGGGAAAGACTGAAAGTCTTGGCAGGTAATTAAAAGGGGAAATGATTTTCAAATGCAATATTTTGTTTTGAAATGCAATTGTTTTTTTCTACTGAATGCCAAAAATTTCTGAGGAATGCAGCATCCTCTATCTGTGCACTGAGAGAAGAAACAGGGCTATTGTTCTGCTCACAGCACAAGCTATTTATATGTTAGTCTGTGCAGCACTCCTCTCTCTAACCATCATCTTCCACCTACTCAGAACTCCAATCCATTTAAAATAATCAAATTAAGATAGTTTCTTGCTTTCTTATACCAAGCTGGTATTCATATAAAGTATTTTCCAGGTTACTTGGATTTACTACAAAGTAATAATTGCAGACCTCTATGCTAAAAAAATATCCCTCTAATGTCACTGGAAGACCAAACCCCTTCCTCTTTGAATGAATGGATGCAGGAAGTAGCAACAAGAAAGTGGTCACCCTTGCAAGAAACAAAAAGCGATAAACTTCAGCTAACAAGAACTGTAGCCATTCCTACCACGATTTGAGTAACTGATAACTGGTCATTGACTTAGTTGCACTGTATATTTCTGATAGAAACATGGAAAGCTACTATTTGTTCTTGTAAACCTTGCTCGTTTGGCAAGCAGGAAAGAGTTCCCAAAGTGCAAATACTGCGGTGTTCATTATCTACACTTGAGATTTGCATTTCTGTACCTATACTGGTGTTTGGAGACTGATCAACTGCTGGAGAAATTACCATTACTGGAAGGTCTGTGTCATTCTGTGCTTATCCCTAATCTCTTTGTCATTTTATAGCATATAAATATTTATTATATATGACATGACATATACCTATGACATACCACTGTCCACTTTTTTCTTCTTGCTATTCCTTTATGTTGCTTAACCTCTCAGTTCCCATGTGTAACTTCATAACATCTTATCAAAATGCTACTTAAATATTATTTCTTATTTCCTTACACATCGTATCACTAAATTTTGAAGATTATTTATCATTCATGCAGATAGTAATTTATGTCTTTACAATATCTGGGTTGATGCTTTTATTTATGTCTGGCATTTCTGGGACTTGGACATAGAAAGTGCCTACTGGTTGTGATTATTTTGGGCATATGGGGCATTGTTTCAGTGGAACATCTAGTTTCATGGCTTGATTTTTCTTGATTTTTTTTCTCTAGTTGGAGATTCCTCTTTCCGTTGGCTTCAGCGAGGTTAATCCTTTTAGAAGGAAGTTAATAGCATGGAGAGAGACTCTTTCTGTACCTTTCTGCTCTGGTGTGCAAACAAATGGCTAGACACTCCTTTATTTCTCTGCTACTGTTCTGAAAGGCAGGACATCCTGCTTTTCAAAACCAAAGATATTAGGCCTACCCCAACCCAGTAAGGTTATCATACGCAGACAGGAAATGGTGAGGTATTTTCTGTAGATTGTCTAAAATGAGGTTTCTGCAGCAGAAGATAGGTCACTATGAAACTCTGGCCTAGTGAAAGAAAGATTTTTTTGATATTTGGTTTACATTTTGTGTTGGAGACTAAAACCAGTGAAAAGAATTTGAGTGAAACAATGAAGATCTGCAGGTAATGAAAGCTGGTCGCTTGTCTGTGCACACCTCTGCTGCTTCTCCTTTTCAAGTCCCATTCAGGGATACACTTCTCCCTTTATGAAACAAATTGTAAATGGCAGGGGAAGAGGCTCCTATTCTCCTCTATTTCTTTCATGCTGGTTCAGTGTCTCGGACAGAATAGCAAGCATCTCTTTCTCTTCTTCCTTGCAAGTAAATTGCTTCATAGAAATTTGCAGTCATTGCTCACCGCATTGATTAGAAATGCCATCAGTGAGTCTCGGAACATTTGTACTGTTGCCAATTCAAAGTACTTAGTGGATTTGAAAATAAAGCACAAAATACAGAGAGACTGCTGCAGTTACAAGATTATAGGTGTCAAACTTCTGATTTTTTCCTTATTGTAATGGTTGCTCTCTCCAGAGGATTCTAGGACTCTTGCTTTCAGTCATGACAGCTGGTTACTTTTCCTGTAATCCTGTAACATAAAAATGAAGCTTGTTCTAGCAAAGATGGTATCTGTTCCAGCGAAGATGAAACCAGATCATTCTCAAATTTATGTTTTTAAGGCTGGACAGGAAGGTGTGGAGAGACATGGGAATACAAGAAGTGGATCCGGAGCTAAAATCCGATGTAGAGAATATGAAGAGTATGAGAAATTTGTCAATGTCAATGACACATGAAAATGGAATCAGTATACACAGTGGATGCTGGAGATAAAATGAAGTACAGGAAATCTGGGGACAGAATGAAGTGGGTTGAGGGAAACAGGCTACTGTGGGGAGGACCGAGTACTGCACACATTGTTCTGTGCGCCACAAGTCAAGGATATACGATGGATTGTTGATGTGCAGCGAATTCCTTATATATAATCTAGAGATCCCTGTGCATGCTCAGATCAACTATATTTTGGAGGTTTTTGTGCACTGGCAGCTGGCTGTCAGGACTGCTTTCAAATTTATAATGGTAGCTTTTGAGATGTCACTGGGAGATAGTCTATGCAAAACAAGCACTAAGGTAAGAGAGGGGGGACAGAAGGAGTGCTGGGATGGATGGAAGAGAATGTAAGAGAGAAGAGAAGGAAAAAGAACGCAGGAAATTAGGAGCTAAGTAGATGTAGGCAGTCTAGGCCACAGGATTTTAGTGTCCTATAATCTTAGCAACACTAACTATGCAGGGTAGATAGGCAGAATTAAGATGTTGCTTTAAAATGCATTACTGCCCCAGCTAGTTGCCCTACCCTTCCGCTGAAAGTTGTTACACCCTGAGGGAGAGGAGACGGGAACCGTACCTGTTTCCTTGTATAGTGTGGCAATTACCTTTAACCACTAGTGAGGACATTGAGGCAGGTGAGTCAGATGCCTATAGTTTCTTCTGCCACACCTCTGACAAGGACGGTACCCTCTGGCAGATGGGAGGGACAAAGACGTGTGGTCTGTAATTTTTTTAAAATCAGCACAGCCAGATCAGTCAGGCTTCTCTTAACTAGTTTTTGTTGTCCTATGAATCCTCCTGCTTTAGGCAGCTGTGTATATATTCATATGTTGGTGCTAGATTTGGAAGACTGCAACCAAGTGAGAGAGAAAAAAGGGTGGCATAAAACCAGAAGAGTATGGATGGCAGCTTCTATTTGCTCATGGAAAGAAAAGCTTCCTCTTAGGTGCCAGTGAGAAACTTTATATTTCTGCATGTGAATATAAGCTTGAATTTTGATCCTGGGCTGCCCTTCTTTTGAAGAACCAAAAAAAAAGACAATTCATTAAACTAATATGTAACATATGGAGTATTTCTGACACTGAAAATATCAAAGTGCATCTTCAAGTGAGATGAAGAATTTCTACAAACATAAAGATAAAAAAAGAAGAGGTCACTCATAAATTGCAATAGCTTTAATTGTGGAATTCTTCACCGATTTCATTTTGTTTAGCTTCTTGTTACTTACTTTGCCAAATCGTTGATTGATCAACTGAACTGTTCTCTAAGTCAAGCACAGCATTTTTCAAGCTCTGTTTCAGCACAGTATAAAATAATTGGAGCTATAAACAAGAAAGAAGCAGGAATACCACAAACCCCCACATATCTATTACTTGTCATTTGTAGAGTCTAGCTGTTACCACAGAGCATGTTAAAATTAAATGCTCAGCTTTATTTAAAGTACTTATTTGTTCTCTCCTTCTTTGCCTTTACCGTTCTTATTTCAAAGCTCTTTTGTTCACTTCACAACATGGCATATTCATGGTCATGTAGATACTTATAATCCACAATAAATTGCTGTACAATTATACTTCACTTTTAAAAACAAACAAATGTTCAGCTGGAGCTTTTGTAGCCATTATATAGGTGGCTGTTATTTAAGTATTTTTCAGGACAGATATTAATTTATATCAGTTTGTAAACCATGCAGAATTTAGCATAAATGTCTACTAGAAATGAAAAAGAAAAATAATAAAAAAGAAGGGAGAAGTATGTGCTTGAAATTCTGTATTAGCATGATTTCATATCATTAGCATTCTCATGCAATATTTTGTTTTAAAAATTAATTTACCTTTTTTATAATTCATCAAAACAGTTTATTTTGCCCACCAATAAGCTCTCCATAGAAACAGTCGTATCTTAGTAACATACCAAGAATAGAGTTCAGGGAATACGCTGCATCTGTGTATACTACCCTTTAGGAGACATTTGTAGTTGTTAAAGGGAATATGAGAGCTGTCTTTCCGCAATTGTAGCGGGCACAGCACTGCAACACAACATCTCTCGGTGCTTCCTAGATTGATCTCCTTACGTGTGACATACTGGTCACTTCTACTTGCATTATTCCTTGGCCTTCATAGGAGCATATCGGCAAAGATGCCAAACTGCTGTCTGTTACAGCTGAGGTTTTAGTTTTTGGTTTTGTTTTAATTGGATACCAACCAATGAACTACACAGACATTTTTTGCTTTTGGCCATTGTCAACTGAATTCAAAACTGTTTTGGCTACTGCCCCTGATTTTTTTCCCAGCCTTTCTACATAGAAAAATCCTGAAAATCTTATCACTGGTATCACCTCATGCGAATCTGTAGTTGCTCTGTTGGGCACTCCTTTTCCACCATGTCAGAGTCCAGTTGGACGGCTCCAGATGACCCCAGCTTTACCAGCTCTCTTACTGTTTTGCCTCTGTCGTTTTTGCCTTCCTGTGGTTGCTGCAGGGCACCTGTTTGTCCTCTGGCACCTGACTTTGTTCTCTCTGTTCCTCTCCGTGCTGAAGTGATCCAAGGGAACGATTACAATAACATTGGAGCTTCTCTGTGGCACCGTGTCGATATTTACACTGAGCTGATTATTAGGAAGTTAAGCATATGACTACACTGTAAAACCTACTTAGTTTAACTAGCGCTTCAGGGGAAAAGAAGCAGGAAGTAAAGAATGGTGCAGGGGCGATGTGTACCTTCCATGTTTGGCCTGGGCCTCAGCCCCAGATGGGGTGGGCGCTGTGCTATTATTTTGTCCAGTGAGGAGGGGACAAGGCATGCTTTTCAGCTGATTCTTAGACCACTTCTAAGTTACTAATTGCTGCATCCCAGCTGAGAGTAATGTCTGCCTTGGCTGGTATTCTTCTCTGATGCAAAATAACCCAGGCCATTTAAGGCTACTGTAGAATACAGGGTGTCCTAACCCCGGCCCTTCACAGAGGCTTTTAAAATTTCAAGCAACAGACCATCCTATCCCGGGTCTTGATTAAGGGAAAGAGCGGTTATCAGCTCTGGTTAGAGGCCCAGACTAAGTGAGGGAATGAAGACAGAGTCAAGATATCTCTTGTCTCAGCATGCAGTTATTAAAAGAACATGTCTGGAGGCAAAGAAGAGGCCTAGGAACCAGGAGAAACCAGGCAGATTTAAAAAGAAACTCTCTTTCCCTCTTGTGTGGGGAGAATGAGGCAGAGAGAAAGCATCTGCTGAAATGTGGTTTTAAAAATTCTGTATTTGTGTAGTTAATCAAAATTTGCAGCACTAGCAGGCGAGCTATTTCAGAATAAGAAATGGGGACCCTGGGAGGGGTCTTTTTTTTGTTTCAGGGGAATGTTAGGGCACTATGAACTCCCAGTGATGTTTTAGGAGGCTGAGTGAGGCTGAAAGAAGAGGAGGCTGCGGTGTGAAAAAAAAGCAGACTTTTATAAGCCATGGGGACTTTTACGCCCCTCTCTCACAACCTATGTATGCCCACACCACCCTGGAGACACTCTTCCTTCAGTCCTCTGTGGCTATGACATCTCCATGCTCAGGTCTCATGCAGTTGTCAGTCCTCACTCTACAGCCGCATGATCTTTCAGCAGCCACAGTTCGCTGCCTTTGCCTTCCACGCGGATGGTAATGGGGCAGGTCAGGGACCTTTTCCTGGTGCTGAGAATGGATGTGGAAAAAGGAAGAAGGCACAGCACTGATAGGAGGGCAGGAAGGCCTGCAGCAATACTGAAAGGTGGTCTATATGGAGGGAAGAGATTCAGCCTAAAGCATCTGATCTCCTCTTCCAGGCCCTAGTGGAATTGGCAGATTGCTGCCCTCAGCAGCTGTCAAAGGCTGTGTCTACATTAGCAATTTGTTTCAAAGCAATAGTGCAGTTTGGAGGAAAATCCTGTCATTGTCTCCATGTACCATGTGGTGTTTCAGTTCTCAGCGTGGTTTTGGTGCATACAAACTAAATTCCTTAAGGAGGAAATGAAAACAGAAACTCAGCTTCAAATCTGGTCCACATGCACCCTAGTGCTAATGGGGACAGAAGGCTCCAAAATAGTGTGTGAGCTGCATAGTCACAAGGTCTCTAGCACATACCTAACACTTCTTCTCCAAAGAAAGCTTTGAAACACATGTGTGACGGAGGTGTTTGGCTCTGGGGACCATGCTAAATATAATCCAGAATAAACCCCCAAAACACATATCATGGAAAAATGAGGTGCCTCAGTATCAACTGTTTCGTTCTACTGATCCAGTCCTAATGTGCTGAATTACTTTCTCATGAAAATACTGCCTACTTTGCCTGTATCTTGAGCTGGCTTTGAGATATGGCAAATCGAACATAAATATGTACCCAGAATGTTTCTCATATATAAAAGGGGGGATGTGCACCCAGTTTAATTATATATGTTAGCTTTTAATACAGCTCTTTAATCACTATTAATGTCACTCATCTTAACTTGAATGGAAGAGATACAGCAAAACCTGCCAGCAACCACAGTAGTAGGTATGCTGGTACCATAGCCAAGGATACAGGGAGAGCTGTGGAATTGTACCCCAGGATGGGTGGGTAAAGGCACATGGGCTGAAAACTGCACTCAGTAAGATAACTACCCACCAAGAAAATAACTACCCATCTACCCACCAAGGTGAATGACTGTGACAATATTATTCTCTCCTAAATGGAAGCTACTACATGCCTGCTACAAGGGTAGAAGAAACCAAACAATGTTTAAGCCAGAATGATGTAACAGTCAATACTTACTAATCCAATTACAAAAGTATATAAATTTTTAACTGTTGTATTGTCTTTTTTTTTTCACTTTTCCTATGATTTCCCTTTATTTCTGAGCTTCCGTATTTGCATAGCTCAGTGACAGCACTGATCTAAGCTTCTGCAAGTACTCTGTGCTGCTATTGTCACTTACAGTCAAGGTTTAGTTATAGCTGCTCCCAGGAGCCATAATGTGCCCCCATCCCTCACATACCATACTGTGAACTGAAAACATGTTCTAACAAAATGTTATGAAAGGGCATGCAAGATTACAAGGACATTTTTTTTGCATGGAAAATTCTCGTGTTCCTTAGGAAGCTGTAATTTGTACAGTTTAATCTTTTTTCCTTACCATGTCAGATAAACCTAGACATTCTGCTCTCAGATGATAGCACGTTTGGAGATCTGAGAGAAACAGGGAGCTGCTGGAACATATTGCAGAAGCCTAAAGCACTTAGCAACAGAGAGAGTGTGGGATGCAGTGACAGAAGCCGGAATGTGGAAACAAGTGACATCGAGGCGGCTGTTTGGGAAAGAAGAGCTTTTACTTTGTGTATAATTTCAGTAATTCTAAAGAACTTCTCAGTGTGGGAGGTCACTGCGGTCTCTGACTCTGCATATATTCTTCTCTGTGTGACTGTTTTTCAAACTCCTATGATAATTATTACCCAAGAGTGATGGACATATTAACTTCCTTTTATATTTCCTGTTTCTCTCAAAAAACAGAGAAGTAAAATTAAGATATCTGCTTTGCTTCAGTTTATCCTGTTAAAACATACTCATGTGATGTGCTATGAAGAGACGCATATCAGGAAATAGCTTGATTGCAGAGCTTGATTCTCCACATACTAATATAACTCTCTTTCTGCATACAGTGAAGCAGCATTCTTATCTTTTAATAGGGCCAGTCTTTAAAATCATAATATGTTCTGGAGTGATATAAGCATTTACGATGATGATTTTTAGTGCTCTGCAGTAGAACATCCTCATCCTGATACTGTACACTAATGATGGCTGTCAGATAACTACTGAAAAGAAGATGGCTGAGGTGCTGACCAGGATAGAGAAAAAGAAAAAACATCTCTGATATCAGAGTGAGTTTTAGAAGGGGATTCAGAAATCAGCGTGTTTCTAAGCTCTGCAGGCCCCACTGAGGTAGAAATGATGTGGAGAACTGGAATTTTACTCAGCAGTTGCTAGAAACCAATTTACTGAATGCATATGCATCTGCAAATGCAAAAAGTCTCCCTTCCTCTGAACAGTTATTGTACACTTTAAATGGAGGCCCTGCTCTAGGGTTGAAACAAAGGCCATAGGCTATACAGGATGCTTAAGGAATTCGGAAACCTTATCATAAATGTTAAATTTTGTATTTAATAAGGGTTGAACTGGCCATTACCTTGTATTTTCTTTTTCCTCTCCGTAAATCGCTCTTGTGGTTTGCATTATTCAGTAATCTAATTATGCCTAGTTTTCAGGTATTCTGTATTGAAAATAATAGTCAAAGGAAATGACAGAGATGTACTAAATTATGATAATAATAGAGGTGCTACAGAAATGCATAGAAGAAAAAGATGAATAAATTTGTATATAATAATGATGCCTGACAAACTATTAGTATTGAAATCTAACAAATATATCTACTCACTGAATAGTACAGTGTAGAATAGTTTCAGGCTACTGTTGATATTCTTTAACTCCACGTGTGACCTGTCATTGAGTAACTGGCCTTTTAAAGGGAATTGGATGCAACCTGACTAGTGATCAACTGTTTACTTCCAAAATGCTGCTAATTCCAGTTATTAAAATGCAGTAATCACCATATACTAAAAGGCAAAATTAAAAAAGAAAAAAAAAAGAGTAAAAAAAAAAAGAAATAAAAAAAGGACACAAAATGAACTCACCAGGCCAAAGCTTGGTAACAAATATATCACCAAGAAAATTAATAAAGTACAGAGACATCCCTAGTCTGCAAGAGAAGTGTAATGTAGACAAGGCATTATCAAATCATTCAGGCTACAACAGGGTGAACCTGAAAAGTCATCCCATGACACTTAGGAACAGCAATCTCTTCAAGCCTTCCAAAACACACCGGGACCTCTTACAACTCACTAATGAAGAGAAGAGCATCTTGGCCTGAACCTCCCTAGCTCCCTTTGCTTAGGAACAACCCTGAAGAAACGCTCCACCATTTACACCCTCAGGGCAAAACACCTTCCTTGAGGAAGTTTCCCACAGGTCCCTGTCTGCAAACTTCTCAGGGACTAAGCGCCAGATTGTCTCTCTACATTTGAATGTCTCTCCTCCATATTAATATCTGCAGAGCCTCAGAGAGGAAGTATCACCTGTTGAAGAGGTTTAAAGACCTGAAATTCCAGCACCATTGCTAAAACATATGCCTTGACCTACTCCCACTTCATGTTTTTCCTTTCTTCTTACTTTCTTGTTCTATTGCTCTCAGCTACTGCCTTTCTCTTCTCCTAAGGAAGAACATTATCTCATTATCTCAGATCTCGTCTGTACCCAGCATACATAATTGTCACCATCAACCCTGAATTCTCTGACTCAGAAAATGTAAGTCAGAGGCTTGAGGGAGCTCCACCTGCTCTGTGGAGATCTGCCCGACCCCTCACCTTCCCATTCAGCACTCCCACTCTCTGCTTTCTACTCCAACTGCTTCTCCAGAAAACATCTTAGATAATGGAAATTGTAAGAGCAGTAACATTAGCCCCCACCTTTGCCTCTGCTGAAAATCTTCATTTTTAAACAGTGCAAAAGCTTTTCCAGAGACAAAAAAAAGAAACACTTCAGGATGCTACTGATACCATATTCTTTGTGATAACAAATTAAGATCCTTTTCCCTAGAAAATGAGCCTGGAAGCCCCCTTATAGTGTGTGAAGGCAGCCAGCATCACCATCACGCAGGGAGGTGGAGCTAGATACTAGTCAGTGCTGCTGTTATCAAAGGGAAGTTTGCCCAATGTAAGATCTAAGAAACTGAGGCCTAGGGTCTGCCACAGCTAACTTAATCTTGTTCCTTGCCCAAAAACCCAAACCACAACAAACATATATATGAAAGTGAATTTATCTCTTTTAGGAAGAATTCTGAAGAAGGTATTATTTTTTCTTTTTCATTTACTCCCTCTTCTGTCCAGACTGTCTCTCACTATTCTCCTGAGTAGCTTCTGGGGCCATACTTGAGAGACCTACTTCCATCAGTGTTCAAGGCATGATTTCTTTTCTTTTAAGAGAAGACTCTCCTCCTGAGACCCTGCTCTCAAGCATCATAGGCACTTAGGATGATGCAGTCCATTTTCCTTTCTTTTCCTCTGCTGTTCCTTGTGACTTCTCCCTTTCACCCCTTTGCTCTGTCTTTGCTGCCTTGCTCAGTGCTTACTGTGGATTCCCATACTGTCTCTGAGCTCCCTCCTCTTCTCCCCCCCCAGAAGAGAATACCACTCGCACGGTCTTTTCCATCCTGTACAACTACAACAGAAGTTGTACTATCATCTACTACAGTTCCTTCTACCTATATGCCAGATGCCACATCTTACAGCCCTTGACCTTTCCAAGGCAAATTGCAGTCTTTTACTGCATCCCACTAGCAACAGTCTCTCCCATCTTGTCATCTCCATATTTTTATGTTCCCAGATCCTTCACTTTGTGCACCTGTGGTACTATGAATACTGGCCATTAAATGTGCACCCACACTATGCAAAGTAGGACCCTATCAGAAATACACAACATGATCCCAGATACACTAACTTCAGAGACAGACTGTTCTGGTACGTCCTTCTGCTGTAATTACACTGTGTTGGTATTTCCACACAGCACAGCGCTATGCCAAGTGGCTAAGCCTGTTTAGAGCTGGCTCAGATGCTGCATCTGACGTCAGATCAGGACTGGCAACAGAGTCGCATGACCCCTGGCTGAAATCGGAATTTGGCATTATGGCACTGGTCAACTCATTTCCTTTTCTTCTTACACTTTCCTGAAAACACATCAATTTTCACTTTCCCTGAACTGTCAGGCTCTTGTGAACTATAGGCGCTGAAAAGTCACAGAGGAGAAGCACATTCTTTAGAGTGTGCATGTTGCTGAGTGAGGGCTAGGTGGGTATTGCTGGGATATCTGAAAGAACAGCAGGAGCAGTATTATAATAGGATAGAGGTTATTCTCAGACATGCTTCTTAGTATGTGCGTTAAGGAAATTATTATGGGTTCCCTGGAGGAACCATGCACATCTGCAGCACAGATAAGGGCAGGCTTTGCATTCTCTCAGTCCCTGCAAATGATTGTAGTAGAACAGTGTGAACAGAGCCATCACGCTGAATCTTCTGGTCTGTGACTGATCTGCTGCCTACCAACTGAGCTGCACAGACAAGTGGTCTCTGGGTTAGGGACAGCATTTGCATGCAGATGGCCTAAGGAGAGCAGCCTCGAAAAACTGGAGGCTCCTAGTAAAGTACATGATGCATTAAGTTTGTGATTTTAAGGAAATAGACCAAAGATCTACAGAAAAGGACATTGTAATTCCAGACCTGGAGAATACTTTTTCGTAGCAGAGCTGAATGATGTGGTCGTTTTTGCTTAACTAAATCAAACTACAAACCAGGGGCATAGGCCTTATTTGTAAACTTTAACCTTGAAACACATGCAATACCATATGGAATGCACTGGCATGCTTTGTTAGGTATTTATAATCCCTGCAGTTTTGTCATCTATGTTAATGGCACTGAGGAGACACTGAAAATCTTCTCTTTAGCTTTTTGAGACAGAGAGAAGATGTAGTTCTGTGACAAGAAATTGTGTTTAACTTGTGGTATAAAGTTTGTAAACAGTTACTCTTTCCTCTCTCTGCAAAGAAACGCATAGGTAGCAGTGGTGTCTTAGAAGGTTTTTTCTTCAAGTATAGATATTTTAAAAAGCAACTCTCCAGAAATGGCATAATTATTTTTCATATCGCTTCAAAAAATTTGATTTCCTTATTAGCAAAGTAGGCTATGGCTACATTAACAAGGAAAGCAGTGCAATTGGAGTAGATCTGTACTGTGAAACAGTTAGTCCCAGGGACCAAATGTTCACCTAATGCACATTTTGGGGCTTTTACTTTGAGCTTGTTCTGGTCTGTTCCTGGAGACTGAATCTCCAGTACCAGTTGGAGCATATCAGGTGTGCTCGCGGAGCGCATATTTCAGCTTAGTTCCATTCAGAAGGAGTTCAACCCATGCATTCAAGATTACTCCGTAACATGAAACAAGTGCAGGAGCTGTGGATGCTTCGAAAGTGCACTCTTGATCACAACCAAATTGCTAATGTAGATGCACCCATAATCTCTGATCTACAAATTAGCTTGGGTCTTTTTTATTCCTCTTTGATACCTAGGGATTATGTTCCTTATGACTAAATTATATTTAAGTTACCTTTATGCTAACTCAGATGGATGTATAACGCTTTATTTCAGTGAGGTTGTGTCTACCTTCTTTAGGGAATCATTCTGTCAGTCTTATAATGGAATTATACAGGCACAACATAACAAAATGTCCTCCTTTAAGGATAATTTATCAAGCAACTCTATTGCTAACAATACGGAAGAAGGAATAAAATCTAGTTCACTTACTTTGAATCTACAAAGGTAAATACCATGCTTTTGTCTCTAAATGTAATAGATATGCCAGAGTAGATCCACTGAGTAAAAGTAGATCCACTGACTAAAAAACAGCCATTTTAGTATATCTGTACCTAACAGATGTCTTGAAAGCATTTTAGAAAAATATTCAAAAGTTGCTACCAAAGTTTCATTTACATTTTTATGGCCAAGGCCTACACACTTTTTATTATTGCATCAATTAAACATGGTAAAGTGCTGATAGCAATTTCTATTCTTCCTAAAGTGCCATCATGTAGAGAAAAGGCAATAGTTCAATCATTCTAATTTGAAATTCTGAGGGAGAAAAGGGTAAAGACTACGATTTTATTTAGAGTATCTCTTGGATGAATATAAATGTAAAGAACAGATGGATAGTATGCTGACCAGAAATGTATGTAATTGTATATATAACGTATATAATTGTCTTTTGTGTTCTATAAAATGGCAATGCAAATTGCTGTGCTAAATGAATGGATGGTATTATTGTCATATTTGTAAGCGGCTAATTGCATTCAGAGTAATCTCTGGAGAAGGGGAAGTAAAAGTCTCTTGTCCATTAGAAAATGGGTACTGTAAGAATTGTCAGCTTGGCAGTTTAAGACTTTAACAGAATGATAAAACTACAAGAATTAGGACCTATTGCCTTTTTTCTCTACAAACCTATAATAGGGATATTGAAAACAGACCTGAAAAATGTCATGTATAAGATCTCAAATTAATAAGATGATTGAAGGTTTCTTCACTCACATCCAAAAATCACATCACTTTTTCTTAAATAGGGATTCCCAATAGACTATATATATTACAGATTATTTGCCGATACTGTTTTATTCATTTTTTTCCTTTGGTACACTTCGATGCTAGATGAAAGTGTATGTTGTGACACACAAGATAAACTTTAGTGAACTACAAATAACTAAGACCTTTATTCTGTTATTGTTTTGGTATTTTATATAGGTACGTATCTTTTACTACTTCACTTTCTCTGCATTCCTTTTTGTTCATCTCAAAGGAGAGAGCTCGCGGCCTAAACCTTCACATGAGTCCAGCTCAGTCCTGAAATACTAAGCCGTCTGAGTTCTCTCTGCATCAGAGAGACGTTCAAATGTACAGCTAATAAACTTCACTTAGCCTGCCTATTAAGAGAGGTATGTTTACAGTTTTGTGGAGAGTCTTTCAGTCTGAGGAATAAGGATTAAATTATCTCCTTCTGATTGATAAAAGAGTGTTTCCAAGTTACTCTATTGACATTTAACATCATTTTAATAAAGTATTATAAAATTCTAAAGTATTTTAAAAGTAGACTAAATGTTGTTAAATATAAGCCCTAGCCAAAACTTCTAGTAAAAAGACAATCTGAATAAAATCAAAACAAAAAAGAATCCTGGGCATTAAATAGAAATAATAATAAAAACGCATAGCAAACAAGGGTGGCTCAGTAAAAGAAGAACGAGATATAAAAGTATTGGCTACTTCAAACCTATTGCAGTCAAAACTAGATAGCTACACTGATTATGAGATGCAGGACCAAACACCAGGAAGAGTAAATTTTTTTACTTAATAAAGACACTTGACTCCCATTCAGCATTTGCATACTGCTATTCCTTTTGAAACTCATACTGAAAATAATGGTCTGCCCTTTAAAGTGTTAAAGAAAAAAAGGCTAAAGAAAGGCTTACTTCAACCATATTAGCTCTAACAGATCTACTTCTGCTCTCCAGCTTAATTTCTGCATGCTGACATATCAGTGGCAATCAGTGGTTTACCACCAAAAGAAGTCAGAATCCCTGCGGGAAACACCTGCACTTCTACCCATCCTTGTTAGCAGCTGCTTGCAAGTGTGGGATTTTAATCTTCCTTCTAGCAACTATTTACTCTTCTTTAGTCTCATTATACTTTTTGATATTGTAGCTTTTCCTACAGCCCTACCAGGGATTTAATGATCCAGTATCTGCATTTCCATAGATATACTGATAGACATATAATCCTGTTTCTGGACAGTTTTTATGGCATAAAATATAATCAGACAATAGCATCAATTGCTGTAAAAAGAAATTATTCTAATTTTTACTTGAACTGAAATAAAGCCAACACGCCCATGTTCCACTGCTCTAGAAGGTAGACAGATAGCCTTCCCACATGTGAATGCAAAACAATTACTTGTTGTTAAACATTAATTTTCTAAAATTCTAAAATGCTGAGATAAAAGCTCACAATGACATTACATATATCATTATTAGAAATATTGTAAGAAATAATATTAGAAATAATATATACCAAGATAATATAATAACATACCAAAAGCTCAGAATGCTATAATGCTAATATATGCCAAAAGCTCAGCTCTATATATTATTAGAAAGAATAACCTAGAAAATATAATTATATAAAATAATTTTAAAAAGTATCGTTGAAAAATAGGAAATATCCAAATAACTATGTGAAGACAAAAGATTTTTTTTCCTACTTCCTTGAATAAGCAAGGCTTAATAAGCAACAAATAACTACTCTTCCACATTGCGTAATTTTCTACTGCTGACTTCCAAGCTGCTAAATCTCCTAGTCCAAGGTCAGGCTATTGCCCAAAACAATTTCTGTCAGCTGCTTGAACAAACCTCAATCAGCAGATGCTTTGACCTTGGAATGAAATATTCTGGCAAGTGAGTGAGAAACTAGTAAGAATGGACAATGGAAGCAATGATGCCAAAAAGTTTCAAACTTCATACTGTAATGCAATAAGAAATGGCCTGAACAGAAGTGCATTGATCTAAAAATATTGGAGGTCATCACCAGGTTATTTTAGGTCTTCCTTTGTTTGTTGCCAATGGTTAATTCCTAGAAGAGTCTATTTTGATCCTGTGAGTACTCCCAGACCAAATGCACAACAGAGAAAGTGTTATGATAAGGATGCATTTGGCTACTCAGGAGTTGTATATACAAACAATAGTGTTATTTCCCCAAGATGATTTCTATCTACAGCATTTGTAGCAGCTCAGAATTATAACAGCAAATGTGCGTCAGAATATGAATAAAAATGCACTGTCATATCTGGCTTCAAGAGAGATTTGGGAAGGTATTCAGAACTAATTTATTTCTTGGAATAGGCTATATCCCCTCTCATTTAAAGTTGTCTTGAGAATCTTTATGAAATGAAGAAAATGCATGATGGTTTTAAACAAAACATGTCACTATTTTTTTTTCCAAAATCCAATCTTAACTACTAGATGCCTAACAATCAGCTTAAGCTGAATGCAGCTAAAATAGAATTCATTTCTGTGCTCCCTCTCTGCTACTTCTTTTCTCACACTCCATAGAAAATATCACTATCTTGCCTGTCTCTCTGCACAATAAACTGGATATTGTCTTTAGCTTAGGCCTCTCTCTAGGTTTTTATACATACAGCTAAGTGCTCTGCATTTTTAGTGTGTTTTGAAGATGCAGCTTCCATGCACATCACTAAAAATCTTGTTCGGACTTTCACCTTTTCATGATTGGAAGGGATTTACAGGGCTTTTGTCCAAGACTTCTTTACTATCACTCTAAACCAGCCTTAGGCATAGCTTCTTCATTAGAAGAACCTCTACAGCTTCCTGAGATTCAAGACAAGATCTTTGAGTGAGACAAGAAGTTTACCTCCATGGTCTGTCTAATGAACCAAAATTAGTACATCTTCAGAAGAAATATTTGCAAGTCCCTGGAGGTCTTTCCAAAATAAGCTATATCAATTGATGTCTACTTGAGTAGAATGTACTTGTAAACTGGAATAAAGCATATCTTAATCAAATAATGAAAATAACAGGAATTTTAGGCAAATTATCTCACTGAAGCAATAGTTCCATCTTTTGGAAAGTCACTATTGGACTTTGACGTGTCCAGCTGCTACCTTAGGTACTTAAGTCCATAAAGCAGATCTCAGAATCTGTTGTGTTTCAACTTAAACCTCTTACAAACTCAGGCAGCTATATAAAAAATGTGCTGCATCTCCCTCCCCAAAGACCACTCAATTAATCCACTCAATGCATAACAATACAGCCTGAGTGGGTGAGCCAAATCTCACAGACTGTTCACATAAATATTACACATTCCTACACCTTCTTTGGGGGAAAAATATAACTAAACAAGATCACTTCTCCCATATAAGACATTTTCTGCAAATCAACTGGAATTCATCTATATGCCTATTTTCCTAATGATAAAAAGAAACTGAGAAAACCTTTTTGAGAGCATTCACGCTCACATTAAAAAAAAAATTACTTCTATATTATAAACTTGAAAGCTTACACTTCATCTTTAAAATTTGGCACTGAAGCCTTTCATATGATACAACCAAAACACAGTGACAACTGTCACCCCAAACTCGAACGCAGCTCTGTAAGAACCTGGCAGTTGCAGAGTTCTCAGTCACTGCAGTTCTTTCTCATGTTGATCACTCTTTTCCCTTCCTTTTACTACACTGACACACTAGATCAGAAAGGAAGCCAAGAACCGTTTTCAAGTAAAAACTTAGTTTTCCTTCTATTAGCATTCACTTGCATTAAAACTGTCCCAGTTCTGCTTTCGGCTTATTTAAAAGACCATCAATTGCTTGTCAAAAGATTCACAAGCTTCAGCTACTTTGTTAACATATGTTCCAGAGTTCAGAGACCATTCCATTGTTTGACAAATTTTGTATACTGCTCAGTGACGGGAGCAGCGGTGGAGTACTTTACAAGTATGTGACAGCATCTCAGTAAAGGACTCGATCTGCTGCTTTGTTTGAAAAGCTATCTGTATCATGTCCTAAATAAGTCATTTCCACCATATTTTCACATTTCCTACCTTTGCAGTCAGGCACATACCTTCCTAATTCAGGACATGTTTATTCCTGGTACAGCAAAAAATACAAATGCTATCTAAACATGATAGTGTGTGTCTCATCTCCTTACTAACTTTTCCATCAAAAGGCAGCAGGTAGCCCTTAGATAACGTTAGGAAACCTCAAATTCTGTTTGAATGGAAAGGCAGATTTAAGTAAGGCATGTGAATCTAAAGACACTTTCAGTAAGCCACAAGCAGCTCTACCAAACAGCCCTAAAACATGAAGGATGGGAGGCAAATGATGACAGTATAATCCCTCATAGCTACCCATAAAAGTCCTGTATTCCTGTATCGGTCTCACCAGTTGTAGGTATAGACAGGGGCCACAGACTGTGACAGCAATAAACTTGCACGTCTGCTGTACCTCTCTGCTTCCTGTACAGTTCATTATTTGAAAGATACATTGATTCCAGCAAGTGGTTTGCCTCTTGTAAGCTTAGTACAAGTTCTTCCTTTTTCTCCTCCCACTGGACAACTTCATCCCATTTATAACGTGTACTCGTGGCATTCAGCAACTTAGTTCACCTCTTCCAGCTATGTGATCGCTTTTCAAGGACCTTTATCAGGCAACTTAGAGCTATTCTTCTGCATCATGTCCGATTCCCCTATTCCATGTGAATAGCAAACGCTGTACTGTTATATAAGACACTTTGTTTCCTTGACCTTGTTTTCCTTCCTTAACTCCATAAGAATCAGCACGTACCTGACACCGCTTCTTTCTCTAGAGTTACTTCTAATCCAACAATGCATTCCCACTCAAAGGGGGAGAACTGTGGATCTTCACTGGCACTTATGAGCAGGCAGGCATACCACAAGTAGAGTAGATGCAGATCCCAGTTCTGAGTATGCTAGTCCATAAATACGTTACACATTATTTTAAAGTCCCATGTCTTCATTAGCCTACCAGCCTCAAGACGCTACGTGATGGCCCAGAATCACCTCAACTCAGACTTTTTTTTCCCTAAAAGCGTCAAGGAAGAGATGACATAAATTTAGCTCTTTCATCTCTGGGGACTGTCAAGTTTCCCTGCAGAAGTCTGGTAATACAGCATCCATGGCTGCCTCTTGTCTCTGAATATCAAACAGCAAAATCTATAGGCACCATAAATTCAGGTGTACATTTGCTACAGGCATCCCAGGAAGGGATCTGAACATGCATCTCAGAATTACTCAGAGGAAACAAACTTTGATTGATGTACTAAATAGGGCTCAGCAGACATTACCTCAGTCCCTGCACCCTAATACCACTGGACACTCTTCCTGCCCAACTCTGCTGTGATCATACAGTGTTTCCCCCCTTTGTTTGCTCTTAGTAACCACTGCTGTTCACGCAAGTGGAACTGACACATGAGAAAGTAAGCAGGCAGCTTGATGAGTTAGCAGCAAAGATTTTCCCCTTTGCAACTCAAGCATACTCCTGGCCCTATAGCCATGAAAGCAGACACTTCCTAGATGGGTTTTTACTAAGTTAACTCTTTGTTGGTCCTTCTGTTTCTTGAGGCAGCTTCCTCATATCTGACCTATCTGATGGTATTAAATCACAGGTTGCTATGACCTCTCTGCTTGCGTCAGTGCATTTACCTAAATTCCATTTCTTGGGATCCTGTTTGTGCCACTCTCCATAATGTCACCTACTTTCTATCTAATTTTACTGTAATTGATTACTATCTAAATGTTCACCTACCAATGATGAATAAATCATTAGCCTTCCAATCAACAAATCACATGTTTTTAGGGTGTAGGGACATGTGTAATTCAAAGAATCCCTATAAACTTTCCAAGTCATACAAGTACTGATATGCATACACCATTTTTTGGAGGAAATCCTCCTGTCATGGTTGCAACTTCAACAGTTCTCTTACTGTTTTGCATACACCAAATTTTTCTCTGTGAACATCAGATTATGCACACTGAAGGCTTCTGAAGAATCTATAATCTTTCTGAAGTTAAGAAGTTCTATTCATTTAACTATAAACTTTTGACTTTTGGACCCATTAAATGTTCGACCCCTTAAATCTTAGATGGAGACTATCTGAAGTGTAAATTTGAGTCTTCTCCAGAACAGTAAAATAAGAATCAATATTGTAAGCATCCAAAATTGAAATAACATACATGCCATAATGCTTGTAGTACCTTGCTATGGTTCTCCATGGCTATCCAGCCTGGGTGCTGAGAGGGTCAGAACGGCCCTCCTTACACTAAACCTCCACCTAGCAGGGACTGCATACTTGGACCCTGTCGAGCTCTGACCCAGGAATTTTAGACTGAACACTCTTCATGAGCGGGCTGATCAGCTACGCCCTGGTTAACCTCCCAGTGCTTTATCTTTAGATAGTTCTGTAATCTTCCCCTTTGGGAAATGGCTATACTCCCTTTCTCTGTTTTCTTTGACTCAGTTTGTTTCCATGGCTGCAACACTAATTCATACTGCTAATGTTACATTCAGTCCACCATCTGCTAGCCAAATTATTAGAGATATGCAAAGTTTTACTCGGCAGTCTCGTTTCCAGTCTCTGAAGTTCCCCCTGAAGCTTCCAGGCACTAGTGCTTTGTCAAGGGCACGTCTCTGGGTCCCGTGAATGTGAAGATCAGCCCTTTGGGACACAGCACCATCTAGTGAGGTGAACTAGCTCAGCTCTTCATAGGGACTTGAAACGGATGCCGCCAGCAGCACTCACCGTGGCACAAGCTGCCTTTCACAAGAGCCCAGTGTTTATTAGTCATCTGGAATTCATCACAGGAAGCTCTTTGGTTAGTGTGGCAAAACACAGGCAAAATCTTTAAATGTAGCAGTAATTGCTCTCCAAGCCAAGTTCTCGTATTTCAGTTGTCTTGTAAAATTTGTCTCTGTACCCAGTGATTTCTAAATCCCAGCATCAGCACCTTTGTGCCATGTCTTTGCATTGCAGGCTTCGTTTTCTACTGCCTCCACAGAAATCTGAGGAACCCGCTCCCTCTTGCACTCAGCCGTTTGCTCCCACCTAAATGCATAGCCATTGTCGCTGGAATTAACTCCACACATACGAATTGCCTGCAATGATTCCTGCTTACACCTTCCTGTAGTCACGCAATACCTGTTCGGTGATGGATCCACACAACTCCCAGCAGGTAACAATACAAAATCAGTCAGACAAGTTAGTCATAAATGAATTAAAATTTTCACATATTCCCCATAGTATCTAAATGTTGGCCTGGCTAATGCCGTATTTTCTGGTTCCCATCATTCAGCATGCCCATGCTGCATCTCTCCGGTCATTCAAAGGATAGTTCCTTTACTATCATCTATGAATTACTTGGATGCACTTTTCAGGTACATCTTCGCTTTACCCCTCCCTATTGATCCTTTTCCATTCAGTGTCAAGAAACTGCCTCCAACTGGTCCTGGCTGCTGGGATTCATTGCTCACTCACCACATTTCTAAGCTTTCACTTTCATATTTTCAATTAAGCTTTCCCTTATGCTCATCATGAGGATGAACATGGCAACATAGCCAGTTTCTGTCACATCCTCCCAAACCCCTTTACCATAATGTCTGCAAAGCACTTGAAAACACGTGGGTTGCTATGGCTGCCTCCTCTAACACTGATAAATATGGCCTGGTTGTTTCCTAGTTTGCCACCTTTTTTACTAGACAGATATAATCGTTTAGAGGGTTAGCACGCTTTCTTCTTTATCTGTAGTCATGCAGTAGGCAGGCTCAGTGATACAATCAGTAAGTTCAAAACGACATCCCTGGTGACATACGTTACTGAAAAAACATCCCATAAGGCACCTCCAGGCCTCATCCAAGCTTCCTCCAGCAGCCTTCGTGCGGCAAAACAACCTCGATACCCTAGTGCCTTTTGCTAGCAATGGTGCTACCTGCTGCCATGGTGCACGGTGCCCGTGAAGCTTCTTCAGCTGCCTCTCGGCAGTGCGTAGCCCCAGAGAGAGAAAAAGGCTCTTTCACCTGCTGGAGAGAGGTGCGAGGACTCACGGCTCAGACCCCTCCGGCTGTGCGAGGGACCCCTCCGGCTCCTACAACCCGACCCCCAAGCCGAAGACCCCTTCCCCAGGGGATGAAAGCAGCTTTCATCCCTCCGCCGCCCCTCCTGGAGCCGGGGGCTCAGCGGGGAGCTGTCAGCCCCGCCGCCGGGCCCCCGGGGCCTCTCCAGGGCCGCCGCCGCCCCTGCGTGCCCCGCGGGGCCGCTGCCCGAGGCCGTTGCCTGGCGACGCCGGCGCGTTCCCGCCGCCGCCCGGCCGGAGCATGGCGGAGGCCGCCGGGCCGCCGCTCCCCGCCTCCGTCCCGCAACCCCCGCCGGCCGCTTTCTTCGGGGCCGTGGCGCCGGGCAACCCGGTGGTAGACAGCTTCGAGGCCGAGCTGCGGGACGTCCTGGGCTTCCTGCGGCGGCTGCGAGGCGCGGGGGAGGCCCAGCCGCGGCAGCACGACCTGCACCGCCGCGGGTAGGGGCTACGCCGCCGACGCCCCCTTGTCGTCGCCGCGTCGCCACCCGCTCCGGGATCCCCTTGCCCTTCTCGTCTGCCCCTGCCTCAAACCCCCCTGCCTCCCCTTCCAGCCCCTTCCCCTCGGCTGCCCCACGGGGGCCTTCCGCGCCGCTTCCCTGCCGCTCTCGGCCTGCCCCTGCCGGCCCGCCGGCCACCGCCGCGGCGCCCTCGCCCCTTCCCTCCTTCCCGGCTCTCTCCTCACGCCGCATCCCACAGGCCAGCGAGCCCCTTCCCTCCCGCTCCCCTTGGCCTGGGAGGTAGCTAGGAGGTTGTTCTCCTCGGTCAGCTTCTCCAGAAGCGTACCAAAAGAGAGGCATTCCTTTTCCTTTTTTTTTTTTTTATTCAAATTAAAACCCCTCCAAAATCCAATTCCTTCTTTTTCAACACTTCCTAGAAGTTAATGCTTTAGGGGAAAAGCACAAGGTGTTGTGGAAGTTGGCAGCGCCGCTGTTGGCTGTATCAGAGCTGCCTGAGCTTTCTGGTAGGAAAATCCCTTCCCAGTGCTGGAGCAACTGGCAGCCCACCAGCATGTGCTACTGCCTGTGAGGGTGAATACGTGTGGGCACATACGTGCCTTTAAAAGATGGTGCTCGCATTAGGGCTACATGAGGATAACACCACGCAGCTCTTTTTGTGCATACGTCTATGTCTACATCGGTATATTTTTATACACATAGATGCAGGCAGAGCATATGGCAAGTATAATTGTGCATATTTGTTTGCTCGCATACATGCATATCTGTGGGTATGCATGAATCTAGATTTTGTAATGCAGTTAAGATAGAGCAACTGGAATCAGTGTATGATTCATAGTGCATGCATATGTCTTTTATAGACTGTGCATTTCTCATGTAGCTCTCCCTGCTGCATTTAGGTACCTTATGAAATAAGAGTTTAACTGATTCTTTTAAGGTAAATGGTTGGGGTTTTATCATTATTATCTGAGCAGTGTTCTATTCTAAATTTACATGTCTTTAACATAAAAAGCGAAAGTTTCCCAGCTTATCAAGGTTTCATGCAAAACCAGCATGGGAGTTAGGTTACCAGGTGGTTAGTGCATCACTTAAGGGCAGCTTCTACCCTTACATATTTCACTCGGTACTTTCCTAGATGTAGTCCACAAATGACTCTTTTCTAAAGGACCTGTACAGATTTTCAGGAGCTACTCAGATTCTGCAGCCTGGTATTTTTCTGCACTGGAGATCTTTACTTTTCTAAGCTATCTGCATTTCTGATTTGTTTATGTGTCATGTTCATTGTCAGATCTAGGCCTAGGTCTATCATACAAGTATCAGTCTCCAGGCTTTCGTCTCTAGTGTTTTGAATCCCACTATGTTGGCTTTTTATATTGCTTCAGCAGCTGATTTCAGTGCTTTGCTATTTTTAAGCCTTTCTGTAGCTTCAGACCTTTTTTTGCTTTAGCTGATGTGCATTCTTACTTTGAAAGTTATCCCCTCTAGGCCCCTTAGAAGGACAGCTCAGCTGCTTCAGATACCACCAAAATTGCTGATAATGAACACATACATTTTATATTCTACACATTCACTGTCTCTTCTGGTTGGGAGTTGGGCATGCTGAATCTGATCTGTTTGCAATGTCATGCCAAGTTACCAGTTTTTGTGAACAGTGTCTCCAAGCCTTTCTTTACTTTACCCTCTGGAGTATTTTGACCTGCATAGGCTCTGTCTTATTCAAACTAGTAGTTTGTGGATGTGACCCCTGTCCACACATAACACGGTTGGCATGAGAACATTTTCTCATCCAAAGAATTCTGCAACGTTCATCATGGAGATGAGAGCTAAGGCTACCTGGGTCTTGATCCCAGAAGTCACTGGTAGTGATGATCCATACCAAAATTCCAGGGCATTGAGAACGTTGTGTAACATGAAGCTCCCAGTAGCTCTGCATCCTTTGGCATTCTTCATTTGTATAGGGGCAATACAGAGGTAGAAGACTGGAATTCTGATTGTTAGCATAGGTTGTGGCAGCTAGCAAAGTCATGGGCATTTATTTGTGATGATGAAATTTCAGGGTTGTTTCTCAAAATTGGAGCGTGTGCTGCTTGCAGAACCAGCCTTAGCCTACTTCCTAAGAATTTCTGAAGGTAATGGCTATTACAGATGCTTTCCTAAATGCTCTAAAGACTTCTTGCTGTGTCATTTGTCAAGCTACTTTTCCTGGCATGGGTTGAGATCAATGTGTTCTTGTTATTCGAGGAGCAAGAAAACCAGCTTCCACACGGCAAGTATGTTCAGTCTAGAAAAATAAAATTGTCAGCTTCATTCCTCCAATGCTGTCAGCCTTTGGTGTTGATAAGTCAACAGTAAGGCTGTAATTTAGGCACTTAAACTGTTATAATGTAAGAAACAAAAATTACTGAGGACCTGCCCTTACTGGAATCATGAATCTTTTCAATCAGAATTAGCAATCAAAAGTACTTTTCCCTCAACTGAGAAGTTGGTTTACCCCATGTCTCTTGGCAAAGGGGCCATCAAAGGATTACCTTGAACTATTGATTTTATCTCATGTTGTGTGGCTTAGCGACCCTTACTTAGTAAGACATCTTTTGATCAGTATCAGAGAATCCTTTACTACCTGTAGTAAAGACTTGTGTCCCAGAAGTGTAGCCCTGGGGGCCTTACCTTGTGCTCACTATTATGGGTTGACCGTAGGGAAATTTTTTTTATTATTCATAGAGTGGTTGGAAATAAAGAAACTTCACCTCTGATCTCCAACAGCCCAGTATTTTTTTAAGAATTCACTTGCTTAACTCGTTGTTCTGGTGTCCTACAGCCTGTACAAAGGAAAGGCTGATGAGCTGTTTGGGAAGTGTCTCACTCTCCTCCTTTGTCTGTGTCAAAGAAACATTCCTGTGTCATGAACTCACTTGCAGTTAGTCATGGCATTGTAGCAGATACAGTTTACTTTAATCTTCCCATTGAAGTTGAAAGTCTAGTCAGACTTGTCACTACTTTACTAAACTAGTTTATTACATATTTGTTACTCATTTATTACATCTTAGAATCTCATGTATTAATATGAGCATTCAGAACAAAAAATGAAGGTGACCTTCAGTGAGGACTTTCCAGCTGATCAGTCTGAAAGAAGTTTATCAGTCTGACCTTCCCAAGCTTTACCCACAGTCAATCTTACTATCAGTTCCTTTACAGCCTTACAGCCTGATAATTACCTTTTTCCCCCCTTCTTTCTCCTTCGCCCCCAGTAGTATCCATCAAACCTCTTGGACTCTGGAATTCTTTTCCTAAGCTTCTTCCCTTGACAGTCCCAAGGGGACTCATCTCAGATGCCAGACAGATTCCTTCACTTTGGAGCCTCTTTGCAGATTTATCCCTACTCACTGAAGTGGGATACTCCTCTCAGTATAAGAAGTCAGTAGCCACCCAGATTGTCAATTGCTTATGGATGGACCAGGAGGGACTCATTCCCCATTTGGAAGGTGCTCTTCGTTAGACCAGGGTATGGTTTCCTTTAAAAACATAATGCCTTAGAACATTTTATTCAGATTGTTGCTTTTGGCCTAGTTTGTGCTGTTAGTGCATTTTTTCCTTTAGGATACACCTCTAGAATGTCCTACTTATTTCTTTGCTGTTTACTTTCAAGAACTGAGAATGGTGCTGAGATGATACTTTTAGAAAAAAAGGATTATGATGTTGTAATTCTTTGGTGTAAAGATCATTTTGACAGGTTTTTCATATAGCCATCTGTTTCACCTTCAAAATGTGAAGGTGGCTCACAGCTTTCTGTGTGGAAAAAATGATGTTACATATTGTGCTTTTTTATTGTGAGTCTTCATATAAGCTGAAATGAAGACCTGTCTGGGAGACTGTGAGAATGGATTCCAAGTTCCTGAATGTCAGAAAACAGCTTAAGAAAGTGTCTTGCATTCTAGTCTACCATCACTCTCTTAACAGATCGAAAAGTTCCAGTTACCTCACACCAGTAAGCGTAAGGTTTACAAGTGAGAATTCAGCTAGACGGTTATTTTAAAACATTAATTCCCCTCTCTTCAGTTGTTTTCCTTCCTCATAAATTGCTACCTATGAATAATTTAGCTGCTGTGGTTTCACAAGGCACTCTTTGCTGAGGTTTCTGTACAAGTGATTTGTTAAGAGAATAAATGTAAGAGATGCCTGGTACTGTTAACACTGTCAATACTATTAATAATTTGGTAACAGAATTCTTTTCTGAAAAATCCAGTTTGAATATAGCTTTCTTAAAGAAGGTTAGGGTGGGAAAGTTATACACGTGAAGGCACTAACCCATCAAACAGCAATCAGTAGGGACTGTAACACTGGCATTGATGTAGTCAGTTCCTCTGTAGAAGCAAACTGCTTAGAGCCGTTTATGGGAGGCTTGCTAGTTCAGCCAAATAAGTAATTTGTTACACAAAGTCATCCTTGATGACAACTATAGCTAGAATAACAGGCAGAGGCAACAGAAGAGCATTGCAACAATTACCATAAAATCCTTTCTATTTTAACAAACGTGTCAGTTGCTTCTCTCTGAATCCTACCCTTTATGATTTAAAATTCCTGAACATTTCATGCCAAATGCAATTCATTCTAGAGGCTTTCTAATGACTTTCTTCTTTTGTGATTCATGGTATAGCTGTATACACCATGAGCTCTGCCGCTCTGTATACCATAGCTTTATGTACTCTGTATCTCTACGGTTTATTCCATGTCTACCAGTTCCTAAGTTTGCTCCTACCTGACATGCATTGTTAATTTGGGATCTTTTTTCCTGCTCTTAGCATTTGTAGTTTCCAGTCCAATAATTGCTGTGAGCTGTAAACCATTGAGTTTCTTTAAAATATCAAATTGTTTCTTCAAGTAGAACCTCTCAAATACTCGCTGAAAGGTGGGACAGATTTTCCACTTATGACCATGTTTGAACAATGCAAAGGGATTAATACTAAGACATTTTAATAAGAATTTACACAGGAGAAAATTCATCCCATTTTAAATGTGTGATAAAAACTGGTGACAGAAATGAAACCCAGAAATGTCCTTGGCTGCCTGTTAAATCCAGTTTTAATGATCACTTATTTTGAAATACATAGAGGTTCAAATAGATTTGGAAGAAAGGAGTTTTCACAATTTGAAGTTTTCCTGATTTATTTACTTGTTATGACAGGTCTGCTGCCAGTTTAATCTGAAACCTTTTCTCCTGTATCCTTTTTAGAGCAAATACTTTGTTTAATATTTGGATCAAATATAAGCGTCGACTGCCAGAGTGGTATTACAATGAAAAACTTCTGAAAGTTGGTGATTCCCTTGCTCAGATCAAAGTAAGTCATATGAAAACAGAAAAGGCTCAGTCACAGTCTTTGTTTCATTATGTTTCTATACTACTTTAATTTTTAATCATACTTTACTGAAAACTGTTTAGAAAGTAGCAAACTTCTACGAAATAATTTCAATGAGAGTTGGTGTTTGTATCTTACTGTAAAATTGCCCCGATTTCTTGATATATTTTCTATATCTGTATTTTCTATGCACTCTTTGCCTTTTTAAACACCCCGAAATCTTTCTTTAATATTTGTTTGATGTTTCAGCACGGTAGAGTACAATATCTGACTGTGCCTGTAGATGCTGCTTAAGTACAAATTGACCATGATAGGTGGTTTGTTCCACTGAAATTTCAACTCAGTGCTCAGTTAACCAAACGTGAACGTAAAGAATTGTCAGGAGAGGAACACAGAGCAAAAACCAGAGTGCAATTACATGTTGTACAACTATATGTATTGATGATGCTCCTGCATCTTGAATTCTGTGTGCACTTCTGGTCTCCTCAAAAAAGGTAAATTGCAACTAAAAAAGATTCAGGACCTAGATTGTTGAAGACTTTAAGAGTATTTAGGGGATGTTTCATGACATGATAACTCTATTTTTATACTCTTACCTAGTCATGTGTTACTGGCTACTGTTGGATGGGATACCGGGCTAGACTCAATAAGCCTGGTTTTATGTTATATTCTTATATAATATTTGTCCTTTGTGTCTGCTGGCAAAAAAGCCCTAAAGGTATGCCACTTATTACCTCAGTGATGATTGTGTCAGAAGATCATGTCTTAAAATCTGGGGCTTTCAAGGGTAATTACTAAACAACACACAGAAGCAGCTCAAACGTACAGTTGAAGGCTAGTTGTAAGTCATTACTTTTAGGATTGAAGGGTGTGTGGTCCTGAGTGATACAGTTATGAAGCAGAAATACTGAAGGATTACAGAATTATAGGTTAATTTCTTATAAAGGTTCAGTACTTGAAAAGTTACTTGAGAGAATACACTTAAGATTTGTAGAGAATTAGCATAATTTAGAGTAGACAGCTCCTAAATACATGCTATCTGCTTAGTGTGATTTTGTGTTTGTAATGATCCGTTAATGGATTTTTCTACTTTTTGCCATGAACTTATTAGAAGATATTTATTTGGTCAATAATACTTGTCTAGCTTAAAACTCTGGCTATTTAGTCTGTCTGTATATACATTTCAACTGTGTCCTTCAGTTTTTCAGGCCTATTTCAGACACAGGTTTTTGATACTAGTCTTTTAAAAAGTTGATTGTAATAGAAGAATTACATTTATAGGACAAAAGTTAGTAAAAGTCTGTAATTTGTTAGTAGAATTCTTCCGTGCTTTTGGAAAGGTTTCTGTAACTTCTACTTAATTTTTGAACATAATGGGAATAAAAAATTAGGTTACAGCAAGTTTGCGTTTTTTTTCAGAACGGCGGTATTAAATTTTAATTCCACTCACCCTGGAAAGAAAAACAGATAACTGACATTGTGTTTAAATTGAAAATAATTTTCAAGAACAGTCTGTTGACTTTGGAACTTCCATTTTTAAGTGCATTTCTTTGAATTTACAAACTTAGTTTTCATTCTATCCTTTTTTTTTTTTGCTGGAGAAAAAAACAAAAAAAAATTAGATGGATGTTAGTTACAAATTTTAATGCATTACTGGAAAGATGAATGTGGTGTAACACCAAGCTCTGTGATAGGTGGGGTAGAGCCTATTCTGTAAGTCCCCTCTTGACTCTTAGTTGAAAACTACTGGTGATTATTTTAAATTGTAATCTGCCTTTATGTTACATAACACTTAATGATGCATAGTCTTTAAAAATAAATTATTGAATATGAGTAGTCAATAGGTAAGCACCAACTTAACTTTGTCTTCCTGCTACTTTTTAAATGCCTTCTCACTTTAGATTCCTTCCTATTATACATCTGCTATGTATCTTTTAGGACACACCTAAATTCATTATGTCATATATCTGGAAATTAGTTAGCCCATTAGTCATCATACTGATCAGTACTGACTCATTTTTCCCCCTCCCTCGCTGCCTGTATCCGCCTGTTGACTCTGGTCTTATACATGTATTTTAAACTGTTTGGGAGAGAAATTACCTTTTTGCTATATATTAGTAACTAAATTAATGGGGTTCTGATCCATGACTTCAGATTCTAAGAGTTATCACAGCCTGAATCTATGTATTAGATTACACAAGTGACCAGCTACCCATAGCTGTCTGTAGAAAGTAAAAGTTCCTGTGTATTGCTGCTGCTTTCACACAACGAAGAGGACAATAAGGCCATGTGAGTTAGACTCCTCAGATGATTAAAAATTCAGGGTAAGTGTTACCGTGGTGGTAGGAATTTATATTGAAAAAAGTGGGTGCAAGGAAATACTTCTGAATTTTCTGTGATTAAAGGATCATTTTTTATGAATACAAATTAGTTACTTTTCCCCCTGGAATTTATCATGACTGGTGTGTGTGTGCGCGCGCTAGAATTAGTGAAGTTGGTAGAGAAACTTCTAAATAATCTTTGCTGCAGGAAGTGGTGAAGGTGATTCAGTAAGTGGCACTTCCGCATCTGAGTCAGAGCTGAACCATAGCCTCAGCACGGTGTTAAGAGTGGTTCAACGTGCTGCCAGGGAGCTGTGTTTTGAATGAGACATAAAGCTCAGCATCCTGCTTGTTAACAGCTCTTAAAGACCCAGTGACAATTTCTGGTCTATTAATGCCAACTTCTTGGCCATATGTAAATTCTGGTTGTCACTTGTTTCATTCTTTTTTAGTGCATCTTATTCTGAAGTGTTTGATTTCTGATATTAAGTCACTCTTCCTCTCTGCTTTAATAAAATAAAGGGCTTTGACATCAGGGAAACAGGGGAAAGAGAAGTGATGATGTCTGTATGTTGTTTATAAAGTTCTACATTATGAAGTACTTTTCTCAGAAGTGTAGTATCATTATCATTACTGTTGCAAAGCTGCAGGACATTCCAGGAATCCTTTGAGTTTATTGTATTAGCCCAGGATGATACTTTACAATTGTTCTCTGATATGTCATATTTATGATTAAAATAAACAAAAACTCGCAAGCCACAAGCTCTTCTTTTAAGTACTTCAACCTTTCATATGCTGAGAGTGTTCACATTAAAAAGTACATTGCTGAATGTTTGTATGAAACTTTAGTGTTGTACTTCCAGCTGCTCTTTCACATTGATACTTTTTTACATAAAGATAATAAAACCCCCACATGTTTTATAGAAATAGAAATGTAATATACAGACTATAACAATAACATATGATTCATTCTTCAGGAATATAAGTTGGCACTTCTACAGTGCTATGGAAGATACCTTCAGCAGTTTGTTTCTGTAAACCTTGATGATATTATAGATGATGTGCATCGATTTAAATCTACCTTTTTTCCAAATGGTTTCAGAGATAAAAATGCAGCACTCACGGTAGGTTGGTTTTTGTTTGTTTGTTTGTTTGTGTCAAAGACATTCACAGATTCAAAATAAGTAGTCTATTTTATCCTCTACAAATGTACTTCATTTTGTTATATTAATTAGATATTAATTAATCTTTAATAGTTTGTCTCTATAGATTACATTGAGATCTAACAGTCAGTCATATGTATGATACGAACATCCGTAAGCCAACATGGCATAAGCCAACCACTATCACCTTCATGTTAAAAAGGCAATTTTCTCAGAACAGGTTATTCTGTAACTGTCTACAGCAGTTTTTGCTCTGAAGTAGTTGCTATTTACCACAGAATCAGCATATGGGCAAAATTTGATAACTGTCCTGCAATTGTAGAAATTTCTGTACGATGTGATTTTAAGGACTGGACAGAGTGCAAGAGAATTAAAAAATTGTACTGTAATTTGTACCATAAATGTGCAAAAATACTACATGTAAAAAAAGCTCATGACGTAGTAAAAAAGCAGCATTGCATGGCTATCAGTAACTTATTTGCTCACTATGAAAAAAGAATCAAAATGGTGAATATTTTTTAAGTTCTCTGAGCTCTGGGAAACTGAGCGACCTCAAGAATATGTTGGGATCCTTTTGTGTTAATTGCTTATCGAGGAGCTTGCAATTTGTCATTTGTTATCCATGGAAGAAAGGGCTTCAATAGGTATAAGGGGAATGATAAAAACATGTTAGATTTTATCTTAAGCAGTGCTTTGCTGAGAAGCTCCATCTTCAGTACATGGTGAATATTTCAAAATAAACTAATGCAAGTTATTCTGTGATCAAAAACAACAAAAGAAAATTGTAGGCATCTCATGTGTATTGAGCTAATCATATTTCACTAGTCAGAGTTAGATTGTAAATAGGTGTTTAGTGAGGAGAAGAAAGCAGATAGTTTACTTAACAGCTAGAAGCAGATGTCATGATAGAAGAGATACTCAGTTTATATTATTTTTTTATTTTTCAAACATAGTTCAGCTTCCTAGAGAGAATATGATCAAAGACTATGTTAATCCATTTTATTTTGTTTTTTTAAAAAATGCTTTGTAAATGAATTTGAAGTTCCAGAGATGGTTTCTCCTGCTTTCTATATGTCTACCTAGACCCTGAACCAATCATAGGGCCATATGTTATCATGAGTCTATACTGAAAAGCCTATTCTATAACTTGGTCTTTAGGCACTGAGGTATCCCTGAATTTTCAGATATGGAATCTAGGTTGACAATGATCTCTACAATTGGAAAAGGATAACGATAATGTGTCAAGTGATTACATCTAAAGGCTTTATATGTAAGGTTTTTTGCCAAGTTTCTCGGCTAGCTTTTATTTTTTAATGTAACACTAAGAAAATCACAGAAATGGAGTTCCAGGGCTTGAAACTTCCAGTT
Organism: Burhinus oedicnemus; assembly: GCA_008921705.1. Lineage (NCBI taxonomy): Eukaryota > Metazoa > Chordata > Aves > Charadriiformes > Burhinidae > Burhinus > Burhinus oedicnemus. Next base: position 198,128 of record VFFE01007694.1, read on the forward strand.
TCAGTGAATTAACTGCCAAAAATAATATAATTTCAAATATTAGCAGGTTAGTAGGCTTCCGAGAGGTTGATAGTTACTGACTGGCGGCGTCCCACTTAGCTCATTTTCTCACATGTTGATTTGTTCAGATGATACTATACTCCAGACAAGACTGAGATCACATTATGTTGGGTATTACAAGGAAGAGAAGGAACAATGCATCTGTAGAGCAGAAAAGTCACGGCTGAGAGTGAGAAATAAGATATGTGTGATACAAATGGAGAAGTGCAGAAAAGTTAAGATTTACCTTAATTTACAGAGGACATCTACAGAGAAGCGAAGAATTAAAGCCAGATTCTTTGAATATCAATTTAATGCCTCATTCATCCTTTCTCCCTTTCACATTAGCTGCATTTTCATCCTATGACACAGTGGAAACTGACTCAGGCTAATGGTACAGCAATCTTTAAGCTTTAACACTTTCTCTGTATTCTAATGCTCATTTCAATGTCACGCTGATTTTTTTTCTGGTATACTTGATCTTTTCATACTTACCATTTTGTTGTACTTTGCTGATGTGAAGCTGACATATGCATCTATTTTAACTATATATATTAACTTTATGTATGTTTCTGTGTGTTTTAGTTCCATGCTTTGCAAGAGAGAAATGTTTGCGTTTATCAGATGGTTTGCAGCAGTGACAGAAATCTCCAGAATCAAGAGTCCCTGCAAACTTGTTTCAATGTCTTGTCCTCATTACGACTCACTATGCAAGTGGCTCTACCTCAGGAGAGTTTGTGTTGGCTTATCTACAATGGTACCTCAGGCTTTTCATTTACATTTGTTTGCTAAGTAAACCTGTGGAGGGAAACTTTATACATATTCTTTAGGGTCAACCTGGTGGTCATGAATAAATCTCTACTTACTCTTCAATCACAGTAGGTTTCTTTGGTAATTTCTTTTTTTTTTCTAAAATAAGGGATTTTTAAATGGAAGCTTCTACATATTGTGCCTTTTTCAGGTGGAGTGTTGTAAAAGCAATAGCATTTTCATCATAGCTGTGGTTAGAGTGTACTAATAAAATGAAATCTAACAGCATAATAAGGGCATTTTTTGAGTGAACCCTGATTAAAAAAAAACCTCAATTTTTTTTAATCAATAAAATGTTTGTGTTAATAAGTTTGGTTTGTTTGGGTTTTTTTTTGAAAAGGAGATTGCAGATCTAAGAGTAGGAAATGATTGTCTGATGTTACATCTTTGTGTTTTTTAAATAATCTTTAAGTCTAGAGTTAATAATAAAGCTATTCTAAAAAATACCAAATGGCATTTAAGAATTTGAATGTCTGTATATGATTTTAGTGTGCTACTTCTAAATAAGTAGCTTGAATTAGGAAAAAATTGAGGGAAAAATGGAACTTCTGTGAACTAGACACACAGAGAAGGGTGTATCAAGTTCTTTATTTCAAGAAGAACAACAGTATATTTTTGCTTTGAAAAGTAATGTTATTCAGGCAAAAGTCAGAAGACTATTATTAATTTGTTATACTATGGTCAATTGTTACAATATAAATTGAGGAGATAATGTGTTTTAATTTAACTTCGGAAAATTTACTTTCAATGAGCTATAATTGGTCAAAATTCTTATCCTTTTGTTTTGCTGGGACTGCCGTTGCCCTCAGTCCCTACTTTTAAGATGTGTTTTTGGTTTGTCTGTTTCTATGAGAGAAGAATTAAAATTAAAATACACTCACCTGCCATTCTTAAGTCCTACTACCTGTGTGTGGGACAGGTCTCTGTACCAAGCCTAGCCAATAAGCTAATCTAATTAGAAGCAGGCAATAACTCAAATTTTCCCCAGTTCCTGAGCATTTTTCTGCAATTTCTGGCAATAGATTTTGTGCCTCATTACACATTTGACTGATAAAAAAGAAATCTTCCTAATGCTCGCTCCATTCTTACTTATTGGGATAATAACACCCTTCTAGCTATGACAGTTGACATTGTGATGCCTCCCGCTGCCACAGGTGTCCCTTTCTGAACATTCGTACAGACAGAAGAATAGACTCCCCCCCAAGCCCCCCCAAACTGCAATGTCTTTTATACTTCTAGGGCTGATTTTTGAAAAGCAATTTTGTGATATAGCCTAAATTAAGTAAATTTTTGACAGGATTTTATTTGTAAGTCACTTTGATGTTCTTGAAAACTGTAGTCACAATCATTTTCTTCATTTCACTTATCGTGCTTAATATCACATAATAGTGGTGGTTTCTGCCAGGACAGTGCAATGACAGACTAAAAGAATCATATAAGGTAAGGTCTGTGAGGAGAGGTAATTTTTTTTAAAGAGGCTGGCATTTGTCAATAAAACCAAGTTTTTTCTCTCAGTTATTTAATAAAAATTTGATGTAGTACATTTTTAAGATTTCATTCTTTTGTTGTGCTACTTCATTGTGTAGGTATTTTTGAAGCTAATATTGCCCAAGAATTTAATGGCTTCATTTTCTCTAATTTAAAAGTAGTTATGGAAAAATCATTAGTTTATTTTTCAGCCTCTGAAAATAACAATCCAGATATTAAGAAAAAGTTTCAGTTGTTTAGCGTAATAAATTTCATGTAGGATTATAGAATTTACCTGGTTTTTATTTATTTTAATTTATTTTTGCAGGTACTATTCATATTTACACCATATGCAGACATTTGATGATGATAGGTCAGTCTGCAAAGGTATGGCAAAATAAACATTTTAAAAATTTACGAAAGATTGGAAAACGCACCTGTATTTTGCATAACACTGTATCCTGACTTTTCTATTTCATTGTCATTGCCAATAGCAGCACTTTGTCACAAGACATTAAAATGTCTAGATTGCACAACGGCCAGTTTCTAAGCCCTTATGCCTTTATGACTCTGCTCTTTCCTCAGTTGTGGAATTGAGCCCAACATAATGTCTTGCTGGTCTTTGAGATGGGATATGTTAGACTGTTTCAGGGGGTTTTAGATGCTCTTTTTTGGACAACTATATCAAGTCCCAAGAATTAGTCTTTTGTTTCTTAAAATGTGGAAATGTACTGACACCTGGTGGCTAGGCTTTTAGTTGCAAATACTTGATAAAAATGACCTGGCCTTTTCTCCCACCCTTTTCTTTTTAACTGTGAATGTAATTTTTGTTTGTCTTAGCTTTACTTTTTTCTCCTAAAACTTGAAAAAAGTCTAACTAAGCCTTAACCCAGTATATTTTCTTATCTGTGTTATATTAATCTTTCATTGACCAGGAAAGATTTTTTTCTCTTTGAACATCTTTTATTGAAATCAGAAGTGATTTAGCACCTCCTTTAATGTATTCATGCTCTTACTCTACAGGAAACAGAGGAATTGATCATAGGTATTTCAGATTCTTTAAATTCAGACAAAAAGAAAATCTGTATGTTGTCATAACTTACAACTAAAGTTAAGTGCATTTTGTGTACCTCAGGGAACAGCTGACCCAAAGAAAATACAAGGGGAAGATACTGTTCAATCAATTTAGTAGGACTAATTCTTAACATTAGACTGCTGCAATGACCATGTTGGTCGTAAAGTTAAGAGTCGATAATGTAGTTCCATGGTTGTAAATTAATATAAGCCCAGGCTGTCACCAAAGAAGGCAGACTCCATTGCATCCCAAATAAGCTTGCTGATCTAGTTGAAAACTAACTTAGAAAAAAATTATCACTAGAGCTGACACAAAGGAGAGGGATAACTCTCAAGATAAGAACAGATGAGAGAGAAGGGCAGAACCTCTGTCACGGTGGCTAGGCTATAGTGAACTGGAGTGGTTGAGGCAGCTTGGAGGCTAAAATATAATGCTTGACCACAGTTTCAGATGGGAAAAACCCAATAATATACAGGAGGAGTGCTTTGTAGTCAATAAAATATGTTAAAAATTAATACAATTTCTGTGATTTTTTTCCTCATTTGATTTGTCCTACCACATGAGGATAAGTCTTTGTATGTGTCCTTTAGTAATAGGAAGTACATTTATGCAGGTTAAAATGCATTCAGTTTAAAACTGGATTTCTTCAACACAGGCTCTGGAATACTTACTGTGGGCCAGTATATGTATGGAATCATCCATTCCGCTCTTATCTGTGCATTATTTGACGTGGAGGGCAACCCTATATACTGCAGTTTCTCAATGTTATTTTGATTGTCAAGCCAGCATTCATGGAGAGGTAACCTGATTTACCATACATAGCATTTCAGATGCAATCAAATGGGAAATAAATATTTATTTAAATATTCCTGCTTATTATCAGATTGTATGTATTTAGAATTCTGCCCATATTCCAAAATTTAACTGCAAAGTGGAGGTGTGTTTCCATATGTAAATGAGTAATCAATTAAAAGTTAAATACAATAGTACTTTGTGATATAATCATAGTCATAGACTTCTAGCATTAAGTAGTGGCCAGCCCCCATGCATATAGACAAAGGGTATTTTGCAAAGGTTTTCTTTTCCTTTTCAATTGTTGTTCATGAACTGGCTTTCATTGCAGTTCTTTACAGTTGTCTGAATTCAAGAATGATATAATTCTAAAATTAAATACCAACATACAGAATATGAAAACAGAGTATAATTTTTTTTTTTAATACTTTGGATAGATATTTGCTCGCCGTGGTCTGATTAAAATTGATGAACTGAAGCAATTATCAAATATCAGTTCTTCGTTGGAAAATTCAGAGACAAAAAAGATTTTTAGAGAGGCCACTCTAAAGGTATCATCCTGCAATTCATTACAAACAGGTAGTGTAGTTACAGTCTCTATGAACAGAACACATAACACAGTTATTTACTTACTTTTTTCATTGTGTCAGATGTCAGTAATGATTTTCAAGAGAGCAGTATATGAATCCAGAAGAAAGCCGAAAAGCTACTTTCGACCGAAGTTAAGAGTTAGCCTGAAAGAAGCACAAAATGTAAGTCTAACATTTTGTATTAGTTCTCTTTGTTTACTATTTGCATGTGATGAATATGTGATATAATTCTGCTTAATACATACGGTGCTATTCACAAGGAGAAAGTTTTACTCTTTAAGTTTCATAGTTAACATAATTTATTATTAAAACTCCGAACAAATGTGAAAGGAGGGAAGATGACGTAATTACTACTTTAGAAAATACTGATTTTTCTAGCATTTTTTTTTCCTTTAGCAATTATGTTAGCAATAAAAGTAAGAGAAATCTTGTTCATACCAAATGTCTGGGAGGCCCGAGTTTGCCCTGCTGTGTTAAATTACTGTGAAGATAAAGGGGTACTTCGGAAAAAAGCTACCGTGTTTTGAAATTTTTTTGTACTTACATCGGAGAACTCTCTTAAATCTGGAGAGATTGTTTTTGAATCATAGAATCATAGAATGGTTTGTGTTGGAAGGGACTTTAAAGATCATCTAGTTCCAACCCCCTGCCATGGGCAGGGACACCTTCCAGTAGACCAGGTTGCTCAAAGCCCCATCCAACCTGGCCTTGAACACTTCCAGGGGTGGGACATATACAACTTCCCTGTGCAACCTGTTCCTGTGTCTTACCACCCTCACAGTAAAGAATTTCTTCCTAATATTGAATCTAAATCTACTCTCTGTCAGTTTAAAGCCATTACCCCTCATCCTATTGCTACACTCCCTGATAGAGTCCCTCCCCATCTTCCCTGTAGGCCCCCTTTAAGTACTGGAAGGCTGCTATAAGGAGCCTTCTCTTCTCCAGGCTGAACAACCTCAACTCTCTTAGCCTGTCTTCATAGAAGAGGTGCTCCAATCCTCTGATCACCTTTGTGGCCCTCCTCTGGACCCGCTCCAACAGGTCCATGTCCTCCTTATGTTCAGGGCTCCAGAGCTGGACACAGTATTCCAGGTGGGGTCTCACGAGAGTGGAGTAGAGGGGCAGAATCACCTGCCTCGACCTGGTGGCCACACTTCTTTTGATGCAACCCAGGATGCTGTTGGCTTTCTGGGCTGCAAGCACACATTGCCCCAAGTCCTTCCCCTCAGGGGTGCTCTCAGTCCATTCTCTGCCCAGCATGTATTTGTGCTTGGGGTTGCCCTGATCCACATGCAGGACCTTGCACTTGGTCTTGTTGAAATTTATGAGGTTCTCACGGGCCCACCTCTCAGGTCTGTCAAGGTCCTTCTGGATGACATCCCTTCCCTCCAGTGTGTCAACCGCACCACACAGCTTGGTGTCATCTGCAAGCTTGCTGAGGGTGTACTCAATCCCCCTGCCCATGTTGCTGACAAAGATGTTGAACAGCACCGGTCCCAATACCAACCCCTGAGGAATGCTAATTGTTGCTGGTCTCCACTTGGATATCGAGCCGTTGACCACATCTCTTTGAGTGCCAGTTCTTTATCTACTGAGTGGTCCATCCGTCAAATCCATGTCTCTCCAATTTAGAGCCAAGGATGTTGTGCCAGACCATGTCAAATGCTTTGCAAAAGTCCAGGTAGATGATGTCAGTTGCTCTTCCCTTATCCACCAATGCTGGAACCCCATTGTAGAAGGCCACCAAATTCGTCAGGCACGATTTGCCTTTAGTGAAACCACGTTGGCTGTCACCGATCACCTCCTTATTTTCCATGTGCCTTAGTATCGTTTCCAGGAGGATCTGCTCCATGATCTTGCCAGGCACAGAGGTGAGACTGACTGACCTGTACCTCCATGGATCTTCCTTTTTTCCCTTTTTAAAAATGGGGGTTATGTTTCCCCTTTTCCAGTCAGCAGGAACGTCACCGGACTGCCATGACTTCTCAAATATGATGGATAGTGGCTTAGCAACTTCATCTGCCAGATTCCTCAGGACCCGTGAATGCATCTCATCAGGTCCCATGGATTTGTGCACCTTCAGGTTCCTTAGATGGTTTTGAACCTGATCTCCTACAGTGGGCAGTTCTTCATTCTCCCAGTCCCCAGCTTTGCCTTCTCCAACTTGGGCAGTGGAGCTAGATCACTTGCTGGTGAAGACCGAGGCAAAAAAGTCAGTGAATACCTCAGCCTTCTCCATATCCTGGGTAACCAGGTCTCCCGTTTCCTTCCAGAGAGGGCCCACATTTTCCCTAGTCTTCCTTTTGTCACTGACATACCTGTAGGAGCTTTTCTTGTTGCCTTTGATGTCCCTGGCCAGATTTACTTCTATCAGGGCTTTAGCTTTCCTAACCTGATCCCTGGCTGCTCGGACAATTTCTCTGTATTCCTCCCAGGCTAGCCATCCTTGCTTCCACCCTCTGTAGGCTTCCTGTTTCTGTTTGAGATTGTCCAAGAGCTCCTTGTTCATCCATGCAGGCGTCCTGGGTTTTTTTGCCTGACTTCCTCTTCATTGGAATGCATTGCTCCTGAGGTTGGAGGAGGTGATCCTTGAATATTAACCAGCTTTCTTGGGCCCCTCTTCCCTCCAGGGCTTTATCCCAAGCAGATCTACCAAGCAGATCCCTGAAGAGGCCAAAGTCTGCTCTCCTGAAGTCCAGGGTAGTGAGCTTACTGTGCGCTGCCCTTGCTGCCCTAAGGATCTTGAACTCCACCATCTCATGGTCACTGCAGCCAAGGCTGCCCTTGAGCTTCACATTCCCCACCAGCCCTTCCTTGTTGGTGAGAACAAAGTCCAGCACAGCACTTCTCATTGGCTCCTCTATCACTTCAAGAAGGAAGTTATCATCAACACATTCCAGGAACCTTCTGGATTGCTTGTGCCCTGGCTGTGTTGTCCCTCCAACAGATATCGGGGTGCCTGAAGTCCCTCATGAGAACCGGGGCTTGTGAACAGGAGGCTGCTCCTGTCTGTCTATAGAGGGCCTCATCTGCTCGGTCTTCCTGGTCAGATGATCCTAGGTCCTATGTAGCAGACCCCCACTGTAATGTCACTTGTCCCTTCCCTCCCTTTAATTCTGACCCATAAGCTCTCCATTGGCTCCTCATCCATCCCCAGGTGGAGCTCCATGCATTCTAGCTGGTCATTGACATAGAGGGCAACACCCCCTTCTCATGTCCTCTGCCTGTCCCTCCTAAAGAACCTGTATCCTTCCATTCCAACACTCCAGTCATAGCAGCCATCCCACCATGTCTCCATGATGCCACTAAGATCATAGTGAAGGCCACTTACTTTTCTGCAAGATACCATGAATTAGAGAAAGACAGCCAGGATACAAAGTAGACTTAAGGAAGCAACGAATTTCCTCAAATTTCTCTCTTCCATTATGTTCTTTACAGCCAGTGTCAAAAATGAGTGATCCATTGGGATAAGAATTATAAATAATTAAAAAAATTGTTGTTTTGTGTGAGCACATTGTCCCTGGTTTGGTCAGCATGCAGACTTTAATATATCAAACTTTAGTAGTTAAGGTTATCTTTTTGCCATTATACTACTATGTGGGTTTGTAACAGTTATGTGTCTCACTTAGATTGTATCATCCATTTTTGGTCATAGGTTGATAGGTCTTTTGAATTCAGGACCTTTCCTAGATGCAGGACTGCACAGATAGAATAGAAAGTTCTTATTTTGCTTTCACTGTGCCAAAGAGGATGCTTCTATCTGAGTGGTTATTCTCTTTGTGATGGACAGATGGCTGTTCTGCTTTCTGACTGTTTGCAACTGTGATTTAAATAAATTTAATTCCTGCAATATTCCATAGGAATCTGGCAGAGAGGAGCGAGTGAAAGTACCAATCAGCAAACTCCCAAAACCATACTCTTCTACTGAGTAATACTGCCTGCTCATTGAGATGCTTTGCACCCATATAAGGAAAAGGTTGTGCTCTCTTTGCACTGTGACACCCTCCTGTGATAAAAAGCGTTATGCTGTGGAATGTTGTTAGCTGATGGTGATATATATATAGGTAGTTTAGTTTTATGGAGTAAATTATTTTCTTTTGCAAATACTGCATCATGAAGAATTACTGTTATTGCAGTATCATAGGAGTAGAGGTGTTGGTTGCATGGGACTTCCAGAAGTCATTTAGTCCAGCCTCTGACTTGAAGCATGACTTTTGCCAGTGATAAATCAAATCAGCTGTGGCTTTATCTTCAAAACCTTCAATGAAGAAGATTCCCTAGTCAATCTAGATAACCTCTTCCAGTACTGCACTACCCTCCTAATTGACATAGTTTTCTTAATGTCCAATCTGCAGGTCATCCCTGATGAGTCATCTGAATTGAAGTCATCTAGTCCAGTCCCCCAAAGTTGAAACTGTGGTCATTATTACTTGTTATACTATCTGTTTCTACTCAGAAGAGTTTGGCTTCTTTACTTTTATAAGTCTTCTTCAAGTAGTTGTGGGCAGCTATTAGGTCACCCATTAGCCTCCTCTTTGCGAGACTAACTAAGGCTTCCTCAGCCTATTCTTTTATGTTTTATGCCCCTAATCATCTTGGTAGACCTCCATGGGAGCCTGTCCTGTTTCTTAGCATCCTTCTTAGACAGAGGAGCCAAAAAGTGGACATAGTACTCTAGGTGGAGCCTCTTAAGATCCAAGTAAGGGAAGAAAATAACCTCTCAATGTGCTGTACACTTCTAGTGTAACCCAGTCTGCAGTTTGCCTTCTTTGTGACATGAGGACACTGCTGGTTCAGGTTTAACAATGAAGCCTTTTTTGGCAGTGCTGCTACTCCAAAAGTTGGTTTCCAGTCCATATAGATACATTCCTCCCCAGATGCATGCAGAGCTTGGCACTTCCCCCCGTAGAACTACTTCCTCAAGTTTCTCAAGGTCTCCTTGGACTGAAATTCCATCACCCTTTAATTCTCATGATGTAGCTATAGATCCATTACGTATGTATCTCATAGTATAATGGCAAAATTGAGGAATCCCTTTGCATTTGTGAAAGACAAAAGGAAAGAGATACTACAAAGTGACATCTTTGCCACAGTTTATCTGATGCTAGGACAGATTAAAACATTCAGAGCTGAACGAATAGGTTAAATCTGGATTTATTTGTTCATAATTATCTAATTTGCTCATAAAATACTTTAGGATAAGCTACACATAAAAACATGTACTGCAGTAGGTACAGTAAAAGCCAAATAGTTCAAAATAAGAATGATGTATTTTCTGTCTTAAATAAGTTTAATATTGATATAATTTTTCTTTAATTATTTCTCTGCCATTACTCTATATTATCTTGGGTTTTTTTAAAGAAAATTGACTGTATTAGACTTATCAGAAGCAACTGAGATTGCTCATTTGAACTGCTTATGGTTAATAGTAAAATTATAATGAAGTTATACCAATATGTTACAGATGTGATCTTATTGTATTGAATGCTTCTGTCACATAAGTTATTCATCAAAGCTTTTTAAAAGATTATCTGATACTTCTGTTTCAAATCATTGTCTTGAATTGTAATTAGTATTAAACAGCTGTGTGGACAGCACCATCGATCTGTTCCAAACCTCACTTACTGGAAATTTCCCATTATCCAAGATAGGGCCCAAACCTCAACATGTGCAAGTATGTGTGGTTTGCACATTTAAAGGTACCAGTCAACTTTCTCAAAGTCAGTTGATTCTGGAAGATGTAAGTACTTCTGAATGATGATCATCTAAAAGTCTTGCTGAACAATTAGAATATTAGGAACTCAGCATGCTTTCAAATGGGGTGTTTGCTTATCAGGCAGCCGTTATGTTACCAGGAAACTATGTCTGTCACATAGCAGGAATCTTACATATCTGAACTCCAGAAGCTTGAAAAATCTTCAGTAATTGACTTTGTTCTGCAGTGTCTGTTTGACTTTCTGACAAAACTGAATGCCTGAAGTTAACAACAAATTGTTGGAAATTACACTCGTCAAAACTGCCCCACCAAAAGTCTTTTTCTTCTGAAATGTGCTGCAACAGTTTTCATTACCTTAGTTAAGAAGGAATCATATTGAATTTTCGTATTTGTTTCTCCATGCCTTTTGTAGTTTTACAAGATTTGTTGAATGATGTAAAATCTGAAAGCATTGTTTTAATAATTATTTCAGAATGTTTTGTAGGTTTATTAAGTGTCAGGTAAATGTGAAAATATGGGACATTTATTTTTGCCTAATGTTTTGACTTTCAAAACAATTTCCTTTTTTAATTATAGAACATGCACAATGTAGTATAACAGGGAGAACAGTTATATTTAGAGCTCAGTCCAGCATGTTACAGAGCATGATGTGCTTGGACTAGCAAAGAATTAAAGCTTTTCCTTCTCTTCTGCTCTGTATACAGTGGAATTTGGTTTTGTACTTAAATCACCTTGAAAAATGGAAACAAGCTAGTCTAATCTATTTAAAGTTAGCTTTCACTTTGAGGTACTTCTGCATCTGTCCAGTGTTTGTTTTCTAAACATGACAAGACAATGCTTGTGCAAAAATAGTAATAGTAGTAAATTACGTGCCCATTCTGCTCTGTATTTTAATGAAGGTATTTAAACAAAACCTGCAATTTGTGCTTAGCTTTTCCTGGAATATGTAATGTATATTGCTTTCTGCTTGCATAGATCCGATTCCTAGATTGGGCTCATAAAAACAAATCCACAGAGTGGGGAAAAAGACATATTGAATGAAATGACACAAAATATTAAAAAAACCACAGTTTTCTTTGAAATTTTTTTAGTCTGTGAACATCATTATGAGGATTTATTAAAAAAATGTTGAAACTTTGTTTTGGAGTTATTTTGCTTGGAGAATGTGCATCACAGAATCACAAAATGGTTGAGGTTGGAAGGGACCTCTGGAGGTCATCTGGTCCAGCCCCTCTGCTCAAGCAGGGCCAACATATTGCTGGTTGCCCAGGACCATGTTGAGTCGGCTTTTGAATATCTCCAAGGATGAACACTCCACAACCTCTCTGGGCAACCTGTGCCAGTACTCAGTCACCCTCAAAGTGAAAAAGTGTTTCCTGATGTTTAGAGGAAACCTCAGATGTTTCAGTTTGTGCCTATTGCCTGTAATCCTGTCACTGGACACCACTGAAAAGAGCCTAGTTCTGTTTTCTTTGCACCCTCCCTTCAGGTATTTATATACATCGATGACATGCCTGCTGAGCCTTCTTTTCTCCAGGCTGAACAGTCCCAGCGCTCTCAGCCTTTCCTCACAGGGGACATGCTTTAGTTCCTTAAACGTCTTTGAAGCTCTTTGTTGGACTCCCTCCAGTATATCCTTCTCTCTCACTTGGGAGCCCAGAACTGGACATAGTACTCCAGGTGTGACCTCACCAGTAGAGAGGAAGGATCCCCACCCTTGACCTGCTAGCAATACTTTGCCTAATGCATCCCAGGGTACCGTCAGTCTTCTTTGCTGCAAGGGCACATTTCTGGCTCAGGTTCAACTTGGTGTCCACCAGGAACCCCAAGTCTTTTTCTGCCAAGTTGCTTTCCTGCTGGGTGGCCCACCAGCATGTACTGGTGCACGGGCTTGTTATTGCCCAGGAGCAGGACTTTGCACTTCTCCTTGTTGAACATCATGAGGTTCCTGTCAACCTTTTGAGGTCTCTTTGGACGACAGCATGACCCTCTGGCATACCAGCCATTCCTCTCACTTTCGTGTCATCTGCAAACTTGCTGAGGGTTATGGACAATAGTGTCAAAGGCCTTATGGAAGTCTGGGTAGACACTATCCACTGCTTTCCCCTCGTCTACCAGGCAAATCATTTCAACATAGAAGTTTATCAAGTTGGTTAAGCATGACTTCACCTTCGTGAATCCATGCTGACCATTCTGGTTGGTTTTGTTGTGCTTCAAGTGCCTAGAAATGGTTTCCAGGATTAGCTGCTCCATCAGTATCCAATATTAACTATCTTTTGTTTTTACTTTTTCTATACTCCCAGCAGAACTAGTTCCTCTTTCTTTGGAAAAGACAGATAGTTATAGTATTGATGAGGCTTAGTCATTGTATAAGTTATTTGAAAACAAAAATAACCCATTAGCTTTAATACTCTAAATGCTGTCAGATATTGAACTGATCAGGTTTTTCATCATCAGGTACACATCTGATTAGTATTCAAAAGTATTAATTTGGAAGTTAAAATAAAGGGTGCGGATCCTGTAAGTATTAATTTGGAAGCTAAAATAAAGGATGTGGATCCAGCAAAGCAGGAAGGAAATTCCCAAATTTTTGTCTAGCTAAATGTGCCTAGAAACCAATCTAACTTGGGAAAGTGCCAAATAAATAGAACGGAAATGTTGATGGATTATGAGCAACATTTAAAAGTACTATATCTCTGATTTACTTTAGGTCCGGTAGTGGTTTGGTGACCATGTAAACAGAACATCGAAAGAAAATTAAAAAAATTTTTTTATATAGATCTCTGATTCTTTAGCTGTCAATAGTGCAAATTTGGTTTTGTGTGTTCTGACTTGGTTTTTTATGTTATGCTGTTTGAAATGTGCAAGTGAGAGAATGTAATAGTGTTTTGCTTTCACTGCAGTACTGAGCATCCTAATGTTTCTCTGATTTTCTGCCAAGTGTGTAGAACATAGCTCATTATTGTCAAGTCTGTATCATTATAAGGAAAGATCTGGGTGGCTTTAAACTGCATTGCCTTAATAGTCTCACTCATAATTTCTATTGTATTGTTTTCTAAGTAAAATACCATGCAGCAGTGTGTGGGGTTGCTATGAAATTATGGCACTTCTTAAGTACTGTACCCACTTAGCGTGAGGCTTTTCTATGCCTTTGAAGCGTAAAATTCATAACAACAATATATTTTACAGTGTATTATTTTCTGTTTTAAATGTGTACTTACTTTCTGAAGGTGCATTGTTCTGAAAGAAATCCTGCTTTGTTGTAACTCAGTTTAGATAGTACAAAGCTTATGTTACCTTTTCTCACTTAGTTGCCATGGCCTCGCACTACTACTGAACGGCTGCTGACAGAAATGTTTGACGGTGCTGCAGCTCAGTTCCTTGCCATCCTGGAAGCTCTGTCTGATAGTAGCAGGCGTGTGTTGTGCCCTGCTCCACCTGTACCTGATGAAATTGAAGTTCGTGATGTCATTTCAGAGCTTTTTTTTGCAGGCCTGGAAATCCTTTCAGGTAACAGCATGAAGAAGCAAAAAGAGGAACCCAGACCTCAATTTTATTATTTTTTTCTTTGCTGTACAAGAAAGAACTTGCCTGAAGACATATATTTCATTTAACAGTAGCACCTGTAAGAGCAGGCAATCCTTTTTATCTTCATAAAATTTAAGATAAAAATGTGGGCCTATCTCTGTTGTCTATTATATCCATAAAAATTTACAGTAATTTACACATATGTTTTCTGAATAGAATGGAGTTCGCTTTCTTCATAGCAACCCATACAGTACGTTGCGTTTGTGGCTAAATCAGTGTTGATAACACACCAGTGTTTTGGCTTGCACAGCATCAAGGCTGTCTCTCCAGCCCTCCTCCCCCCAAAGGCCATTAGGCTGGGGGTGAGCAAGAGGTTAGGAGGGGACATAGCTGAGACAGCTGACCCAAACTCACCCAACAGCTATTTCGTACCATATATTGTCATGCTCAGCAATGAAAGCTGGCAGCAAGGGGGAGGATAGGGGGATATCTATGGTTATGATGCTTGTCTTCCCAAGCAACTGCTGTGCATCCTGAGGCCCTGCTTTCCAGGAAGTGGCTGGACATCCACCTGCCGATGGAAAGGCATTCCTTTTTTCACTTTGCTTGCATGCACAGCTCTTGCTTTTCTTATTAAACTGTTTTTATCTCAACCCGTGAGCTTTTCCATCTTATATTCTCCCCATTTGCTGTTGAGGAGGAGTGAGTGAGCAGCTGGGCAAGGGTCTGGAAGCCAGGCAAGGGCAACCCACCATGGTGTTTCATATATTTTTATTTCAAAAAAAACCACCTCAAAGTTACATTTAAAAACTTGAGAAAAAGACTGGACTTGATGATTCCTTCCAAACCTTTATTGCTAGGCTCTGGACTGAATATAGCCAAAGGTATAGAGATATTTTGTTAATAAAAGGATCTCTAGAGACTAAATACAATTCAGAATCTTATTTTCTTGATATGATTATGGGCTAATTATAATATAACAAGTCAAATACAATATAAACTGATTTAATGATTTGTCTGTATTAAAGGTGGAATGAGCAGTACTGGTATTCAAGGAAGCTTTTGCACTGATCATTTTGGTATAATTAATGCATCATCAACCCTTCTGCAGTTGATACTGACAGGTAAACCAGCTTTGAATTTTCAAAGGATTCTGTACCCAGTGATTGAAGTGTTTGGTGAGCAGAATTCGTTTTCATGTTAGTAGCAGTTCTATGCACAAAGGAATTGCAAAATGCTGTCCTCTTTGAGTGAGATATGCTAGTTTATATATATATAATGTTAAGGCATTCAAAAGGGATTATTGTGTACAGATATCATTACAATTTTCTTAACACAAGTATTATTTAACTATCATATAGTAATACATGGACATTGTGATCACATACTTTTCAGCATAGAAGTTCATCTAGATATGTTAATGCCCCTAAACAATCATTCAAAGGCCAAATTCTGCAATGATGTCCTGGTACATTCTTACAGAAGTGGGATGCAGTAACAGGAGAACTTTTCGTAAGCTTGTTAAAATCCTTGGGTCAATCATTGTGCTGCTTTGGAAAATAACAGCTGTCTATTGCCAAGTTAATATTGCTAACATCTTTTAGCTGAGTGACCACATGCCCAGGTGATATGACACTGACTGTGGCATATTCTTAGGACTGCAGAACACTGCTGAATATATTAGCTAAGACACTTGCTTAGAGTTCCAAGGACCAGGAAATCCCTTTTCTGCCTTAGTGTGGTTTGGATAAACTTGAAGTGTGAGATAATAGACTCCCTGTGTGTACATGCACATTTTCTGATACAGTAATGAGAAACACTCAACTATCTTGCAAGAAATTGCTCACATTTCGATGCATTTTTTTACTAAATTTCTGGGAAGATGAGTCGTGGTGGGGTGATACCCAGATTTAAGCTCTTTCTGCAACAGAAAGGAGTAGGTCCTTTGTATTGTCTACACAGGTACATTAATATCAATAATAGTACAGCCTCTTTGGAATGTAACAGGACATTCCAGGTACATCATTAAAGTAGTATATAAGCATAGACATTACAGCAAAATAATAAAGCTATTGTATTTTGTCGAGCTATTAAAAATCCTTCAAGATCATGCTGACTATTCAAAAACACGTGTGGAGTTTATAATTGTATTTATCAATACCCAAATTATTGCTTAAATTAAACTTCTGAATATATATATATATATATATATAAAAAACAGAAAAAATATTTTTGTCATCACTGCAGGAGAAAAGGGTGTGTCTGGAGATGCTGCTGTGAAATTTATAAAATTAGCTTTCAGCTATGAAGAGTGGGACGTATTTGATTCTGCTATTGAATTTGTCGTTAATTTTCTTCAGGTAATCCGGCTGCTATTTAGACATTCTTTATGTAGTCTTCTCCTATGAGGGTAAGGAAGACTATTCAAAGCACATATTTTAAAGTCAAATTTCTATTGGTTGTTTCTGTGAATTAGGCTCAAGATGACCCAACATGGGAGAAAGCTGAAATGGAACTCAAACTTCTTACGCTTATGCAACCTTTACTATTTCCAAGAAAATTTAAACACGTTTTTTCTATTAGTGAAAATAATACCAAAGAAGCTAGGATGCCTCCTGATTCTGAAAAGAAGCAAACATTCAGAAGTGAGTGTTGTTCAGTTACAGCTGTGTTTGCATTTCAAATATTTTTGCAGCAAGAATTTTTTTTTGTTATTTAAAAACTATTTAATAGGGTGCATGCAGTATTCTATGACAAAAACTAGCAGCTGAGAACTTGCAACCTACTGAATTTTGTCCAGTTTTCATTTGCCAAAACATGAGTTTATACCATTTCCCTTGAGTGTGAAATACCATATATGTTTAACATACCTCATGTTATATGTTTTCAGACAGGTTTTCAGGAAAAAAGTGAAACAGATATGTTTGACTTTCTTTTGTCCTTACACCTCATTTATGTAAAATTTCTTGGCGTCGAAGCAAGAAAAACTTGTTAAAGCAACTGTAATTTAATTGTATAATGTTCCAAAAAACTGCAAATATCTTGACAATTTCCAAAAATAGCAACGCTCACTTTTCACAGGAAGTGAATAAACTTGAGAATATCTGTCCCCTTTGTATTTACTGTTTCTTAGAGTATATTATCTGTTGGCGTAAATTGGTAAGTCGATTCACTCAGATGTTTTCAAACATAGATTTGTAACTAGAAATAATGTCTTGCCTTTCCTTTTCTTTCTTTTTATAAACATTGAATGTAGAGGGTTCCTTAAAGCATGGAGAGCTGTCTCATGATCTTATGATTTTGGCAACAACAGTGTTTTCCTGTGTCTCCACATCTAAGCAGGTATAATACAATTAGAGACATTTCTTCTAAATGCATCACATAATCTGTAATGAATGTGTATAATTTAAGACCAAAGGAATCAGTTGCATGATTAACAAACCACAAAAACGAAATAGCAAAATAGAAAAAATATACCCTTACGATGTGATCAGTTTGTGATTTAACAAAAAATAGTATTTGTTTCAATTTTTTTTAATTTTATTTGTGCTATGTACTCAGGCTACTTTAAAAATGTTTAATAGCTATTAAATCCATTTGGAATATCATAGAGCTACTTGCATGTTTCAGCTAATCAAGCAGAGATCAAATTTCTTATATTAGATTTAGGTGGGCAAATATGATCAGCTGTAGAAAACATTTCTGCAATAGTTACAGAAATGGGAGCAGTGACCCTAAGGAATGCAAATGCCTTTTTAGCAGCGGTATGCCTGCAATTTAAGGTAAATTCTCACTGCAAACAAACAACCAAGCAGCAGCAACAACACAACCAAAGAGGGTGGGACTTTCTGTACTACAGAATAATCCCATTATATATCTGATGGTTTATTCCCAGAGTAACCACTTTTAGCTTACTTGCTCAAACTGAGATTTCCCTTGATGTGCTACTGTGAGGGAAAAAAAATTACAGTGCAGTGTCTCCACTAGCGTTTACACTAAAATAGTTTGTGATCCAAAAGAATAATGAAGAATTTTCCTTAGAAAAAACGTTTTCTGCTAACATGATGTATGTCTTAACTGCAAAATTAATTTTAGATATAATTTGCATATTGCCCCAGTTTGAGTATAACTGGGGCACACACATTTTTTAGCTTTAGTGTAATATTTTCAGTCAAAATACCCTGTCTGTGAGGTAGCTATAACTTTAGATAGCATGATTTGTAATTTTTTTACATGACCGCTGTATTATGGAGGCAGGTTACCTGGATTTAAACTCTTCTGGTTCTTCTACAGATTCCTACAAATCTCCTTGCTACCTAATCTGTCTGGAGAAGAGAGACAAATTCTCCCCTGATTAACAGTGAATTCACTGGTGGTGAAGTTACATGATATAACTGAGCCAATCTAACATCTTGCTGCCACCAAACGAGTGGCAAAAGTCATCTTGATTTACTTCTTTTTCAGTCTTTTTCACGCCCCGCTTCTCAATAGCAATATCCCTGAAATCTTACACTCGTGCATATATGAGTGTACAGATAGTGTGGATGTAGCTGGCTTGAGTTTCATTGCACCTAAGATACTAGTCCAACTCAGATATAAATGACGATAAAGATGTGTACTGATCCTTAATCACTGTTCGGAATCTGTTTATCACAATGTAGATGGACTCTATTGCCTTTTAAAATGTGTTAATTAGGAGGTTAAATGAATAGAGTTTTGAATTTGTTAATTACTCTCTTCACAAGATGCAGAGGTATTTTAACATTTCTTTCAGTTGTTAGGTATTCCACTCCAACCTGTTTTCTAGTTGTTTAAGTTGTTCTTCACTGCTCCCTCATCTGAGATGCACCAACAACCTATGGAAGTACTCTGTCAATGCAAAATGAAACCTACTAATTTAGATCTTCTTCTACAAATATTTAAATACTGTAATAATAAAATACTGTAATAAAAAAATACAAATTGTTAAGTTACATTACTTAGTTTTCCCAGAATGTATTGACTATTATAACGTTTCACAGATAGTTAATTTGCTTGTCTCTCCCATGTGATTTTCATCTCACTGCTTTCCTTGTCTGTGTTACTTTTGAGACCTACACAATAAAAATAGACATAAAAAACCCCCAACCTCTAAAACCACTTGTATTGTCGGGGCAGAAAAGCTTGAGTGGTCTACCAGAAATTACTTTTTAAAAAATATTTCTTAAGCTTTCAAAATGTTGTCATCCCTTATAAGAAAGTTAAATATGATAATGGTTTATTTACCTACTTTGAAAAATTTTGAGACTGTTTATGGACTGAGTGTTTTGAGAGTGTTTGTATACATACCTGTTTCTACAATTATATTGTTTTTTCTTTCCAGAATATCCAGCCTGACAAAGAAATACTTGTTGATGTGATAATGTTTTTGTGGCAGAAGTGTAAAACGGGACTTCAGCAAATCCAAATGAGTGGAAGTGACTACTTAAAATATATCCACAAATACAAAGCTTACCAAGTAAGCCTTTAATATAATTCATTTCTGTTAATGTGAATGCAGTCTGTTATGGTAAAGCCAAGATAAGATACTGATGTCCAGTCTAAATACATTTTCTTATGGTAAAATGCAGATGAATCTTCTTCACTGAAAATGGGAATTGTATGGACACTTTGAACACATTGTGCTCCCATATGCCAGTATCAAAATATCTCTTAGCCTTTTCCCAGTAAAGTAACCCATTCTCTGCCAGTGGGCCATGGTGGAAAGAAGCTAAAATACTGAAAGCATTCTGGCATGATGTAAGAAGAAGCATTTGGTGTGTTGTGGCAGAAAATATCAGCGTGTTTCATGAAAGTTCCCTAGATCAGTTGAAGAAAGTGGCAAAAACCTTACAGCTTAAGATAAGGGAGATGAGGGTCAATAGCATTTGGCCCACTGGATAGATCCACAGCCTTACCTTGAACTTCTCCTGAGACTGAGAGGCTCTTGGTGAAATGCAGTCTTCTGAAGGATAATTTACACTAGTTTCTCTGGGCTGCAGATGATGCTGACCAAACAGTTCCTGGAGGAGCTCATTTTATGGCTCTGATCCCTATAATAAAATTGTTCAGACGTTCACCAGAAGGTAGCGTACAGTTACTTTCTTCCTGTACAACAGGAGCATTCAGGTCTCTTGTACTGTTTAAGCGGGAACATACAGGAATAAATGAGAGGCAAATGATCAAATCTGCTGGAAGGCTTATCACACTATGACAAGATATAAAAGTTGTGCCCATAGAACATTCATAAACCTTTCTAAAATAATAAAAAATAATAATATTCTAAAATAAAAAAGTCTGCTGTCTGAAGAAATAGGGGCTTTGGAGCAGCATAAATTCAGCATCTTAGTCTAGTGGGATTTAAAAAAAAAATTAGCCAAATCCAAGAAAGGAGTTGTGTCCATGTTTATGAATCTTTTTAAACAATTTTGAGTGCAAACCCCTATCTACCTCTGTAATACATAAATATCTTACAAAAATTTGTTTTAACCCTGTCTTGATTCTTTTTTTTTCCCCTCCCCCTATTTTTAGTGGGTTCATGTACTCTGGATAATAAATGAAGTAATTCAGAAGAGCAGCATAGCAGACAGTAATGTTGTAATGCTTGCAGAGATAACCTTATGTCTAACTGCAATACTGGAAAACATAGCTGATTCTACAAGTAAGTCTAAGAAAAAAGCAGGTAAAACTTTCAACAAAAAATTTAGTTTTCTTTCAAGAATGACTTTCAAGATTAGAACTTTTCTGAGTTGAAAACTTTGACAAATATACACATTCAAAAATTATTGTAAAGAGATTGTTGAGAGTAGAATGATATTTTTTTGTACACACAATTTCATCCATGATCAGAGGTAATGAAATCTGGTTTTCAAAGGATTTATGCCTTATTTCCTTACATTTCCAGTTCTACCAAAGTAACCCCATTTTGAGTCACATCTCTTATGACTCACCCTCCCCACAGGTCTTCTACCTGTCCCTTAGCCCCTTCAGAGTAGCCTCAGATCACTCGTATGTTCTCTGAATATTGGCTAGGCAGAAGGCAGTATGCGCTGTTGCTTATTTGGAGCATTCAATTGCTGGTTGACTAGTGGCAGGCCAAACAGAAGAGGGAAATATTGAGGTCATACTGAAGCTTTTGCTTTTATTGGGTCATTAATTTGGATCTCTTGTCTATGCAAGTCTTGATTTTTGTATAGGAATTCAATTGTCTTTGAAATTGAACTTAACTTGGCTGATGTTATTGGGATATAATGCAATTGCAATCACATTAAACAAATTTCCTTCCAAAACCTGACTATTGCTGTAAAATATGAATATTTAGACATACTTTTAAAAGTTTTCTGTTGTGGATGTAGGACATTGGAATATGAATCATAGTTCTCATAAATGTTTTACAGTAACTAGAAAGTAGATTTTAAGGACCCTTTTAGAGCATATCTAGGAACAGAAGAGAATGACAATACCTTTTGCTCTTTTGAAAGTAAGAAAATCTTGGAACACTGCTGTTCATTTTAAAGGTAGAGTAGATATTGTTTTCTGTAATGTTATGAAAATCATACCATTCTGATGGAGATTAGATGTATCCCCATTGTAGCATCACTGCTATTCTTTTTCATTCAGTTTAAATATGTCCTTTTGGAGGAAAAAAAGCTGAATAGATAGGAGCCATTGGTCAAAACAGGCTGATAAATAGCAAATCAAGCATGTTTATGCTGAGAAGAGTCTTTTTACTGAATGAATGCTGAGTGAATATAGATTTCCTTATTTACGAGAAAGAGACAATGAACAAGCAGAAATAAACAAGCAAAAGTGGCGCAAGGAGTACAGGAGTGACTAGAAGGTTATCCCTCTGAAAGGGCAAAAAATGAATTTATTTCAGTGAAGAAATAAAATTTTGACAGGCTAGAGGGCTGTGAACAAGAACAAAGAATCTGCTTCGTCTTGTTTTGGCTGCTTCTCCTTGTCTTGGAAAGGAAAACATAATTCTGGATGCATTCATTATAAATGAAAATAATTTAAACAATCCAAATTAACATTAAAAGGGTGATAATACCCCTTCAAGGAATATTAAATCGCAATAGTATATATCATAAAAATATGACCTCATGTATTTAAAAATCCTCCTATAAGTGAAACTAGTATTCAAACTACAGCAAATTAGATAACAATAGATTTGTAGTGATTTGAAAATGGAAAATTGATATGAATGCTACAATGTGAGGAACTACAAAATGAGTCCAAGTTTCATTGGCTTGGATATAATGTTGCTATGAAATCTGGTGTACACTTAAAAATACTACATTATTGGAGAATCGTACACTGAGTTAGTATAAATGTACATATGTAGCTATTGTGTTTACATCCCCAAAAGCTTTTCAAGAAACAATATAATTACCTCTCATAGTCAAGTACTGAAGAAGTGAATTATTGCCAGACTCTTAAGTTAGTAGTAGAGCTAATCAAATGGTACTAAAATTTTCTGACTATATTTCATTTTCACTTTCTGAATTTCTTCCTACTAAAAAGGAAAAAGAAGTGCCTCTCTCCTGCAAGATGAAACCTGTGATATTCCTGAAATACTGATGGTAATGTCTAATTCATTTTCATTAATACAGTGTTTTTGAATAGCATAAGAACACTTGTTTCTGCTTGAAGCTTTTCATACAGTTTTTTATTTATTCATACAATATTTATACCATCTTGTATTTATAAATACAATTGTAGTTTTATAAAGATGAAATGTCTCACACAATCGTGCTAGTGCAGAGGAAAAAAGCAGATACTTTTCCAAATGAAATAAAATCTGAAAATTTTCCTGTAGTCTTTTATAGTAATCTGTGATATAGAAGAAGTTTTATTTGAAACTTTTTTACAGCGTGATCGTGCCGATTTCCACTGTACACTCTTTTTTATGCCAATGTATAATACCAGCTTTAAATGGTTTAATAGCCCATTTTTTAAAGATCATACAAACTTTAGTCCTTGCTTCATTTTGGAAAATATTTTGGGTTGTGCTTTTGCTTGTTTGTTTTTGTAAGGATGATGTGGAATAGACAGAACATCCTGAGTGTCTTTGCTTTGTTCAGTGTGTTCAGTGCTCAGCACTTTGCAGAAGCGTCCAGTCAAACAGCTCAAAATTATTTATTAAAACACATTAAGAAGAAAAGACATACATTAGTCTGAGGATTCAGGAATTTTGTCAATGATATGTCTTAACGCTTACATACATGGAGAAGCTTTAATTCAGTGACAGTCTACTTAAAGGTGGTGTTTTCTGAAAAATCAGTGTTTCCTTAACAGCATGTAATGGAACATTGAAGAACTTGTGAAAAATACTGTATTTGTCAACTTAATTCTCTAAGTTCACTTTCATTCTGCTATAAGCTAACTTCTTGAGTTTGTAAATTGGTTTTCGAGAGCTGAAGGAAAATCAGTCCTAAATTAATTAAAATTACTTGAAATTTAAGACATTGATAGTAGTATATGAAAGCATGGGGAGCAGTGACTATGGGAAGATTATTTGACAGAGTTTAAACTGCAACAACTGAAAATAATAGCACTTTACTTTTGATAGTCCATATTATATCTTTTAATGTTGTTATCTAATAAAACATGTTTGTATGTGTTTTCATTTCAGAAAAGTCCTACAGAACAATTACAAGTTGCTTATGAAAGTCTTGAAAGAGCAATTAATGGAATTAACACATCTCATTCAATGACCCATGTACCAGATGGAAAGTCAATATTTGACAACTGCTGTACAAAGGTAAAGTCTACAAAAAGCTACAGTGCAACAAAATCTATAAATAATGTATTGGATTTTGATGACACAAAAATTATATTTTCTTCATACTTTGAAATCCTGGCATTATCAAATGTACATCATCTTCCTGCCCCATATAAGAAGACAACAGAAAAAATAAATCTCTGTGTAGTAGAAATAACATTTTTCTCTTTCAGTAATAAACTATAAACTCTTTTAGGTTTTCTTTGCCATTTTCTTTTGGAAATAATTATAATTTGTAGCTTTCTCCTGTAAAATAAAAGCAGAAATCCTTTTCATGTTTATTGCTTGCAACTGTTTATTATTAAAATTAATTTTTGCTGTTGATGGGAGTTCGAATTTTCTAAATATTATCATTCTCCACAAATATAATCTTTGTTTTGTGGACTGGTAACTCAATAAAACAATTTTTTCTGCAGTTTCATATTTCTTATTAATCCAGTTTCCTATTGATTCTCAGGTTTTGTTGAGTTTTCTCTGTCTGCCATCCATGCTTTCTCTGTCTAGTCATTTTCTTTCCTTCCATGCTTTCTTGAATGACTGTATATTACACAGATATGACAAATTTCTGTTTGTCAATTTACTAAATAATGTTACTGAAAAATTACTGAAATAATATCAATGTCAAGATAAATGCAGTAAGTTGAGTAATAAAAGTTTGTGTTTGCTTAATTGCCACTTCCTATTTACTAGGTGGACTCAAACAATCAGAATTTGAATTCTGTTTTGGGATGTGGTAACGATAAAACAGGAACAGGTAATGGTTTTGTAATGGATTTACACTTGGAGCTCATTCAGGCCCAACATCGAGTAGCTGTGAAACTCCTTAAAATGACACAAGGTAGGTTTCAGTAAAGCTAAATGATCTTCATAGCTTGATTAAAGTCCTCTATTAATATATTATGTAATACTAAGAAATAAAGGAGTATCTACTTTCTGAAGAGGAGCTGATGTTGAGCAGTTTGTATGCCAGGTAGAGATAGAAATAATGTACTGAATTTGCAGAACTTAGATTTACCACATGATGCTAGTCTCTAACCTCTACTCAACCAATTGGAGTTAAACTTTGCTGACAACTACTGGATTTGATTCCTAGACAGTTTGCTATGGTATTTCAGTTGTAATATGAAGTGTTACAGTGTCAGTAATGGAGAATTGGGGGATGCTCTGCAGAATTTTTTTTTCTGTAATGTAAATTTTCTCTCTAGAGAATAACTTGAATATTTTATTCAATGCTCTTTGGAATCTGAATTTCTGCTCCTGTGAAGTTGTTCTTATCTCTTTCCAGTCAGCAGATACACCACTCTTGCCAAATGCCTTTTGAAAAAACTCTTACTTGGTCTCCCATTCCTGGTGTGTTTTTTTTTTTTTTTAAATTAAAAGACAGTATTAGTTTGACACTGCAGAGTTGCCCTGTGCACTGCTCCCTATGATCCAGATCCCTCTTTTCCTGTGATGTTAGTATAACTACTGAAGATGTTAGAGCATGAGGGTGGAATATTTTTAGTGGCATGATCAGTCCAAGAAATTCTCCTTGAACCAAAGAAAAGAGCATGAGATGGAGCACAGCTTTACTACAAAACTCTGTATTAACGCCTCTCACTGAAATTTTCTCAATAGCACTGTCAGAATGAATAACTAGGGATTTCCTTCCCATATAGGTGCTCAAAAGGATGACAGAAGTCTTAAGTCTAGCAAGTCTCATGTGAAGAATATTAAAGATTTCCATTATTTAACTGGTAAGTCTTATTAATTAAGATTTTAGGAGTATAGTAAATTATTGCTGCTGTTTTATAAATGTCTTATAATATCTGTTTTACAGAGGCACTTATAATGAGAAAAATAAAAAAGAATAAGCTATCTAGAGCAATCTTTTTGATGCAAAAGGCTGCACAGAAGTTCCCTAAAGAGTTAACCAGTTCTTCCCAAAGGCAGCTACTGGAGGTAAAAAAAAAAATCTTATGGTAGGAATTCTTTATCATTATCACAGTTTTTTGTGTTCTGTATAATTAAGACTTGGATTACTCCTTCTTACAAAAAGAAGAAGAAATGAAGGAACCTGAGGGACGTTGGGTGTTTTTAACTCACGTTGTCAAATTTTCCCTGAGAAGTTTCATTATGATGAAAGAATAAAGTGGCTTAAAACAAGAAAAGAGCAGATCCCCAAATTTTGTGCACACATGCAGAGTGCAAGAAACCTGAAAGAAGAGATGATCTTTCTTTCCACATTTAATCACCTATGGAAATTACAAGCTATGCCTTGCCAAAATGTCATGCAGGTTTCCTTCTCCCCATTGCAACCTTCAACATCCTTCTTTTTCCAAGATCTATAAGTTGTCTTAGATTACTTTGGCAGGTGGTGATGACATGGACTTTATTTCATTCGTATTAAATGAACAGTTTAGAAGTTGGAGATTTTGGAATTTATTGAGGCTAAAAGTAGATTCTTCATGGGCTCATTTCAAAGTCTTTTGAAATCAGTGGGAGTCTTTCCATTGAGTTTTGTACCAGCATCTGTCTATGAAAATTGCCTTTTCATCAGTGGGGTATAAAATTTCTTTATAGCCTGTACAACAGCTAACAGAATCTGCAATTCTCACAATATAATATGTGAAAAAGTAGAATCATAGAATCGTCTAGGTTGGAAGGGACCTTTAAGGTCATTGAGTCCAACCATCAGCCTAACACTGCCAAAACCACTATTAAACCATGTCCCTAAGCACCACATCTACCTGTCTTTTAAATACCTCCGGGGATGGTGATTCCACCACTTCCCTGGGCAGCCTATTATTTTAAACAAGAAGTTACTAGAAAGTGTTTTTCTTTTAAGTGCTACAAATTTGGAAGCATGGTAATTAACACAAATATCTTTTATCTCAGAAGAATGCAAAAACTGGATCAGAAAAGACATACACTAAAAATCTCTCTCATATATTTGAAAAATATATGGTATCTATGAATATAAGATGTAGTGATATGGTATGAAAGTTATAACTGTAGTCACCAATGAAGACATACAAGCAATTCCCAAGACTGTGTGGTTATCCCAAATAAACATTTGCAAAGGCCTTATACTGACCTTCACTATATTTTACTGTTGTGCACTTTTCACAGAGGAAGTTGTAGGTAAAGGAATATAATATATTTGGAGCCAGTTGCCAGAAAATGTCACAATTAACTTTGCCTGGACAAACTTAGCATGATCTTCTTTGATATTTGTACTATGATGAAATATTTAATTATATGCTTAATTAATTTTCCTTCTTGAGGTGGACGGTACTCGATTCATGAACAGCAAATCCATACCTTTCATGCTTCTGAGTAGAGGATTTTGCCTTTTTTATCATAAAACATCATAATAAGAAATACGTCCTCAGAGAAGAATGAGCCTGTGATTCTTTTAATTAAAAATTGTATCACAGATTACCACAAAGAAGTATAATTTTTAAGGAAGCAGTGAAGTTTCTAATTACCGATTGCAAAAGTTGAATGCTTGTGTGAAAGAGTCACTCCATATCTTGTTCTGTATCTTGTATTCTTCCTTAAATATTTCTCACTAGGGTGGATGCAACCCTAATCTAAATGGGGAGGGAGTGAGGTGAAGTGAGGGGATGTGCAAATGATTAGCTATGTGATGTGATTAAGGCTCTATTAAATCTTAGGTTCCCATTTCTCTGTAAATATATGGCTAGTTTTTGGGCATTTTTGGACATGAGATACAAGACTTATTTAATCTGTGGTTTGACCCAGTATGGTTGTTCTTATAGCCTGATAACTGTATGAGGACAGAAACAAGGAACTGTTAAGGTGCAAGATTATAATGAGTGTCACTGAATAACCAATAACTTGCAATTTTCTTTTTCAGTTTATCTTTCAGACTCAGTTCAGCCTCAATCCTTGTTCCAGTGTATGGTATTAAAATCTTTCAAATAAAACTCCTAGTTGTAGGAATATATCATCTCTCTCTTCTTCCAAGAGAGTGTAATTTGTCCACGGCATCCCTGATCTCTTCATCTCTGGGAGCTGGCCTTTTTGGCTTTGATTTGCACTGGACAGCTGCCACAAGAAAAGATATAAAAGTACTAAGTTCTGAGTATTAACTTTCCAAGTTAAATTTCTTGTATTCTGACAATGCAAACAAGGTGAAGCAGCCTACCAATTTGCCATTCAGTCCAGTAAGAAAAAAATGTACCCTAATCTCCAACCAGGTGGCCGCATAATCACTGTGGGCAGGAGGCCCCCACATTTTTGGAAGACACTGATAGACTGTCAGTCAGCTCTCAGCTCTTTCCAGCTAACCAAGGGAGCCCTACATTAACCAGCTTAGCCCTACATTTTCCAGGCCTGCATTCTCCTCCCTTTTCTTTATTTCTGTACTTTATTTCTTTTGTCTGTTTCTGGAGTACGGAAAATCAGTGTAAACCACTTCCACAGCTCCTGCAGAAATTCCACAGATTAGGCCTCCAGCTCTCTCCCAAATAAGAGTTGATACCTTTTTTGTTTCTTGTTGGAGCTAATCAGTGGTTGCCACTAATTGCTAATCAACATTATTTGTGATGATTCTCTTTTTTACTATAGGTTCTTCTGAAACTGGATGTGCCTCAGCCCTGCCTCTTTCATACGCAGCCCTGCTTTCCCTTTATTGTACACTGTGAAATTAATCTGCATATGTAAGGCTTACACAAAGTATCATTCATCCTAATTTAGGATGTAAGACGATATGAGAATTTACAAAAAGCAGTGAATTTTTTATAAGATCATTTGAAAACCATTTCTAAGTGCTAAATCAGTCTGATAGTTATGTTCTAATAGTTTTTGCCTTTTGTTTTAATTTAAATCATAGGAAGCACTAACTTTAATTGAGCAAGTTGAAGCTGAACAAAGTGCATTGTATCACAGTCTCAAAGAAGCTATGAGCAGCAAGAAAAAAAGCAGGACTCCTCCTCCTCCACTGTTAGTTTCTAGATCACATTGCTCCATGACATTTAAACCAGCCCCGTTCTCTTCAGATACTCAGGTAATGTTTTTCATGATGACTGCGTAAGAAATAAACAATACACAAGAGAGCAAAAGTTGTTTCACCAGGTCTGTACCATCACAGTTGTCTCTGTTGTTCTTGAGAAGATTGTGTCATTCTGACTTAATTAAGTATGCTTTTTTTTCCCCTTGTGACTCAGTTGTGACTCATTGTTTTGATCTTCGCATTTGCATGAAACTTTCTTCGTCTCATGCATCATGATCCTTGGTGTTTCTGCTGTGTAACACTTATTTAATCTACTTGCCCAAAGGTCATTCTCTCGCTTAGGGGCTGACATGCTCCTAGTTCCCCTCGGAAGGGATGCAAGGCTGTTGCATCATGTGATGCAAGAAAGTACCACACTGAAGCCACTGCTGAAGTGCCACAGTTCAGGTGGAAAAATCTACCTTCTGTTGAACATGTGGAATCACAGAACTACTTGGATCATAAGGGATTTTAGGAGATGTCTCTAGTCCAACCTTCTGCTCAAAGTAAGGTCAGCTGTGAGATTAGACCAGGTTGCTCAGGACTTTATCCAGTCAGTTCTGAAAACCTCCAAGGATGGAGACTGAACAGTTCTCTGAGCAACCTGTTCCAACAAGGCATCCTGTTTATGGGGAAAACTTTTTTCCTTACGTACAATTGGAATCTCTTGCTTCAGTTTGGGTCTGTTGTTTTTCGTCTTCCTACCATGCACTACTGTGAAAAGGCTGGCTACATCTTCTTCATCACTTGCTTGCAGGCACTACTGGTAGGTCCCTTCAAGCGACCTCTTGTCCAGGAACAATAAGCCCAGCTCTCTCAGCCTCTTCTTGCAGGGCTAGAGCTCCAGCTCATCTTAGTGGTCCTCTGCTGTAATCACTGTAGTTGTTCAGGTTCATTCTGACCTTCCAACCATTGTTTTACCCATTTATCTGTTCACACCCCCATACTGTATCATCCTAACTTGCATATAAGAATACTGGGAGACAGTGCTGAAAAAAGTGCCTGGCTAAGATTGAGGTAAATGGCATCTACTCCTCTCCCCTCCTCTGTAAATCAAATAATTTTGTCACAGAGGCCAATCATAGTGGTCAGCCATGATTTGCCCGTGGTAAATCCATGCTCTCTGTTCCAAATCACCTTATTCTCCTTCATATGTCCAGGAAGGGTTCAAACAGGCTGAAGGATGAAAAATTCACTGGCTGCAGTTTTCTTGAGAGAGAAATTTTCATAGTGATTTTGCAAGCTGCTTCAAAATAACGATGTGTATAAAACCAGTAGAAAATCAAATCTTACTAATAGTGGTAAGAATGTTTCTGTGAACAGTTGTTTTATAACTTGCAGTTTTATTGCAGTTTGATTAGTGAATTTCAAAGAAATTTTTTTCCGCAATGAACATAAAATTAAAAAATATAATTCTTTAAAGTCTGGTCGTTCATCTGTTTTAGTAAGTGTTAATACTTCCTTTTGTTTGATACAGGAGAGTGAATGTAACATATTGGGCCACTAGATGGTGCAATGAGATTATTCTTATAATTTGAGCTCAGCTATTCTAGAATAATTTTTTTCCCAAAGATACTGTCCTGGTTTCATCTGAAATAGAGTTAATGTTCTTCCTAGTAGCTGCTGTGTTTTGGATTTAGTATGAGAATAATGTTGATCACACATATTGTTTTAGTTGTTGCTAAGTAATGCTTATATGAAGTCAAGGACTTTTTCAGCTTCCCATAGAAGCTGAGAGGGAGCATAGACAGGACGAGGTGGCCAAAGGAATATTCCGTACCATAGACGTCATGCTCAGTATATAAATGGGGGTTGGCTAGGGGAGCAGGAATCCATGATCACTGTTCAGGACAGACTGGGCAATCGATCATTGGGTGGTGAGCAATTGTATTGCATCACTTATTTTGTATATTCTATTATTATTATTATTATTATTATTATTAATCTTCCATTACTGTTCTATTAAGCTATCTTTATCTCATCCCATGAGGTTTTTTTTCCTTTTTCTCCCTCTTCTCCCTACCGTACTGGGGGGACGGGAGGGAATGAGTGAACGGCTGCATGGTCCTAGTTGCTGGCTAGGGTTAAAGCATGACAGATACACATAGCTGTTGAATGGACATGAAAGGAATTTTTTATGAAGAACTTATTAACTGGAAATGGATACTTAAGATTTAATTGGACATATATAGTTCTTGTACTAGAAGTCAAATTCGCTCTAAAATTTCCTGATCTTAAAGTTGCTAATCTGCTGAAAATAATCTCTATTTCAATATCTCCTTCTGAAAAACAGTCAGGATTCATTGCAAGAAAAATCATGTGTATTACAAGAAAAATTAACATTTTAGCTGTTCAGAGTTTTTATGTGTTGAAAAATGACCTCATCTGCCAAACCTCAGGTCTGTTTAAGTGTCTACTGAGAGTAAATATACTTAGTACAGTTTTTAGTAGAAGTTTAATGCAAGAGAGCTTCATCAGATGCATAACTTACTGAAATCCACCTGTCCAGTTCTGCAGAGATGAAATGAAAATTAGTTTCCCTGTTTGATCTCACTGGACATGACTGAGTACTGATCCAGGGATGCATGATCACATTCTTCCTCGGTTAAAAATATTGATAACTGTAGATGATATGCCAAATGAGATTATCAGCAGTTCAATGGCATTAAAAAAACATTGATTTCAGTAAGAACTAAGAGCTTAGCTTGTTTAGAAAATATTACTGCATTACTTCATATCTGCATTTCTGTTGCCTGCTTTTAAGGATTTGTCCTCAAGTAGTTATTGAATCAGAAGCTGATGTCAATTTTAGAAGAATACCATTGCAATGATCAAATAAGGAATCTAGATGACTTCAAATCTACAGGAGGTATAGGGTAGCTCAGGGTAGGAGATAGGATAATAGAGAGTCATCTGCTTTTATTGCCATTGTAGTGTATCTAGTTCTCCACCTAAATCAATTAATTAATGTTTCTAGTGAAGTTGGACTATGCATTTTTAAAACTAAGGTTTTTTTTTCAGAGATTGTTTTCACAAAATTAGTACATTCTATGTTAGGCAAAAGTTGGGAATACGATTATGTATACGCTCATTTTTATTTCATTTTTTTCAAAGGTTTCGTGGTACAGTATTTTGGGCTCTGTAGCAGGAGGAAGTAATATGAAAGTAAGGTTAAATAACAATAAACTTCCAAATGCAGGAGAAAAGGTAAGACAGAGGTAACACTCCTTTAGGTCATTCTCTCTTCCTTTAAAAAAACCCCAACTTTCTAAATGTATACATCTGACATCTTTTTTTAATCAAGTAACTGGCCAAGCCTTTGACAAACCTTTTGATCTTTTTTTTAAGCAATTGAAGTTTTGCTAGGCTGAAGGCATAGCGAAAACCAAAAAAAGGTCTAGGAACCTTTTTTGAATAATGAATTAAATGATTCAAAAGCTTCATGTTAGACAAGTCTCTGTCCCCTCTGTTGTAACTGTTTTTTGAGAGACATCTAAGAAATACAAAAGGAAAAAAAAAGTATATGATGTATTTACAGAGTGTGCCCCAGACAGTACTCTTTCCAGGGATTCAAAAAAAGATAATTTCTAAACAGATATAAAAATTAATATTTTTCTTAATTGTGTAACTTCTATCAGCTCTTTCTTCTTAACAAGAACCTATCTTGCTTAATTCTGGCAACATAATAATATAACTCCTTCAATAACCTTCATGTTCAGACATGATTGATTTCTAGGTTCATGCTCTTTCCCTTTCATGCTGTGAGCACATGGTATGACAAATCATCCCATACATCTTTGATTACTAATGACTGATCATGTGACTGTGTCAGTACTCTTTTGTATTATTTCTTCATTACAATTTGACGTTTTATTTTCTGAATTTGTTTTGAATTTTTTGTTTTGTGTTAGTGTGGTTTTTTCCCTTTGGATCACACTCTGATGTTCCTGCACAGGCTGAGAGGGTTCTGTTTTTCACTCACTTATGCATGCTATTGCATTGTCCACCTGAATGAGATGTGATCCATCCAAATACTCTGCATTTTGGGTTTTAAGAAAGGGGCAAAAAAGCTTGAGCACATGGTCTTTAGCAAATCTTACTGTAGTCTGAGACCCGACTGATCCTTTTTATATCTGGAAATCTTCTTCATGAAGAGTTCTGTTCTTTGCAGGGCAGGTCTCTGTTTTGCATTGTGACAGAAGAATGATCTCAACCTCTTTTGTCCAATGTTTTAAGCTTTCCCGGTTTTGTGAGAAAGCTCTGTGCTAACACTGGTAGACTTGTCTTTGGTGATAGAGAGGTAATCTTTCCCTTTGCAACCTGTTCCCCTTACCTCCGCCCCAAAAAGTAAGGTGTACGAAAAGAGGTGTGTGTAGCTACTGGCAATAGAGGCTTTGATGTTATTCTTGATATTCTTATGCTCAAATCCAGAGAATCAAGCTTCCTGCAATGTCTAGTGAGCTAGTTTCAATGTACTATCTTGCGCCAGGTGAATTAAGTGTTTCATTGGAGGCTTTTACCCCACTGTGAACTTGCTGCAATCCACCCAAGTTACTCACTGGCTTAGGTCTTGGCAGGCACTAGAGATGCACAGACCTGAGGTTAACCATATGCCTCAGCAATGGAGCTTCTGGTTGCTTTAGGATATGCTTTTGCAAAATGCTAATCTGCAGACAAAGTCACTATCTGCCTGCTCCATGGAAAAGGTTTAGAATTCTTGGTGGTGGAATGATCTATCAACTTATCAACATGAGAAAAGCTTGCTCTAAAGGGGTACTACAGACTGTCTTACACTAATTTCTGGTCTGCTGGTTCAGGATTCAGCCCCAACATTTTAAGGGATTTCCATTGTTCAGAGGTATCCTTCTGAAGGCCAGACATTATTTGAATAAGAACACTGTGTTGATGCTGCATTACAATGATCTCATTTCTCATGTTGTGCTTCAGTCACTGTGTCAGTTGTTTGTTGTTTCAAGACTCTAAAACTTTCATTTGTGTAAGTTGTCCTGGTTATGGAAGGGAAGGTGGAAAAGCCTGTTAGAAGTGAGACGTGGTGTTAAAGTGCAGGCGGACAATTACTTGAAGGAAAAATGACGAGAAGATCTTGAAAACATATTGTTTATATACACATTCACAAACTCCAAAGTCCTGTTAATGGTGCTGAGGGGACCTGAGACATCCTCTGCCCATATCTAATACATGCATGTGACATGTATGGAGGAGAGCCATATGTTCTTTCTCTGGAAGCACAGCTCAGGGGTAGAATGTTTCCAGCTCAATGACTACAAGCATGCACACTCACAGTGTGAAAACGCAAGTGAACAAAAATGTCTTAGAGAAACTCCAGGTCCTGGTACTTAGCTGTTCTCTTAGGTTATGTGCTCTGTATACTCAACTGCATTCCAGAGAAAAATGATACTTTTTTTCCCCTGTCTTTTCATTGTTTTCTCATTGTCTTCAAGAACCTGATATTACATGGAATCATGACATGCCTGTTAATCTAGATTGTACTTTGATTGTATCCAAAACCATTAAACAATTTATTTAACAATAAAAGTATAGAGTTTGAGATTTGTTTTTGATATGTACAGTGGATGTAACTAGAAAATATTTTTATTGATAGATACCTGCTGATGGGAAAAGCCTCTTGGAAATACAAGGCTTAGATCCCAATGAAAAATACATATTTGCAGTTGCAGCATATTCTTCTGATGGAAAACTTATTGGTGATGCCATTGGGGAAACGACTAAGCCAATCCTTGCTTATCCACCTCTTTCTGCTACTACTGTTCGAGCCTATCTAACTCAGGTAGGGTTAGAGTCTTTGACAATAAACACATACTTAATTTGGTTGTAATTACTTGTTTCCACTGGTAGCTCTAAAACTTCCGGTAAAAACTCAAGACTTTCTTGCCAAAAGCTTCATAAGCACAAATCACAATTTTAACATAACAAATTGTATATTTGAGTAACTCAGTTCTTAATTAAAAATTATTGGAAATTCCAGCTTAAGGGGAAAGATGTCTCTCAGCTGGTTTTCTTATTCCAATTCCTGTTTTTTAGTCTGCATTTAACTTCTTCCTTCTTTTTTATCATTTATTTCCTCATTTTTGTGATTGAGACCAAGCGCTAGGAATCATTGTATGGGATGAAAAACGTGATTGAACTTACCAGGTATCAAATCCAACCATTTTCATATTGAAATTATTTTTGTAGTGTCTTGTGGAAGACCACAAAAGCTCTGTCAGACCTTTATCATAATTTTCTGTATTATTAATAAAATTCAAAACAGATGGAGAAAAGTGAAATTGTCTAGCCCTATAGATCAAATCATGGGGAACTGTTAGAAGATTTCCTAAAATCTTTTAGAGTAAGGTATCCACATTAATTTATGTCTCCTTGTGTGGCTCCATTTACATCACATTATCCAGAGCAGCAGGGAATTCTGCAGTATTAGCAAAAGTAAAATGAACCTAGCTGAAATAATATGCCTTCAAAAACTGCAGCAAAATACCTGTAAAGTGTTCCACAAAGGCCTGTTAGATTGGTTGGTTAACAGTCAAGAAACATTTTTGCCTTCTCTGATGCTAATTCTGAAGGCAAACTAATATTAGTAGAATCACATTGCTACTACATGTGTTCTATTCAAATATGTTAGAATATTCTTACAGAAATTGTAAATTTACATGTTGGAGGCGGAGTTTTAAAACCTTTCTTTATACTATAATCATATTTGGCTTGATTATTTGTTGAACATTGAAACTTGCTAACTTTTGTTGTTGTTGGGTTTTTTTATAGGTAGCTTATCAGACTGGCAACTATACATTAGCCAGAGAAGCATTTTCACCAATGTGGGATTATTTTGTTTCAAATTCTTCTCCACTGACTGCCAATGCATCTGTTATTTCTGCAAGTAGCAGTTTGACTATATCTGAAAACAGGTAACTGGCAAAACCAAAATTAAAATAATAGTTAATTATAGATGTGTACATTTTATTTTAAAGAGTACTAGGTTGTGAAATTTGTTCAAACTTGCGATATGAAAAACATTTTGAAAAAAAAGGCATGAAATGTTATAAAAATATAGTATTTTATAATTAGCAGAGGATTTTTGTTATGTATGGAACTGCTAGCATTTACACACCTAATTCTTTATAATGATTGTTTTCTTAAGATAATTGGAAAACATTTATAAAGTGGCTATAATTCTGTGTGATGGATTTTCATATGCAAAATATGTAATATGCACTGTGTTCTTGACTTTCCAATTAAGGGAGCAGCAGAGTTCAGAAATTCTGAAATTTTTGTCAAGAACACCACCCAAAATGGGTAAACGCTTGCTAATTTTGTTTTGGGGCAGATATAAATCTGCTAATAATCTTTGAATATACTGAAGTGCTTTAGGAGACATATTTAAAAGGAATTAATTTATAAATAAATTTGAAATGTTCAGTCATAATATTCTAGATTTTTCATGATGACAAAGCCCAGCTAGAAATTTTGCGGTTACATTCACTGAAATTCAATAGATCCAAATGCAAAAGCAAATCAAAACTTAATTAATTCCCAGATAAAAGAAAGAAACTTGTATGAAATAGTAGACATGAAATACTACAATAAAAAATAACACTTTTAAATGTTAGTTGAGTGCTTATGATTTGATAATGAATTAACATCCAATATAACTGAGCACAAATCACCATATTCACCTATGTGGAATTCTTTTTAGACTAATTCTTTCATTAGGAGAGTTTTGGCAAACTTGTGGAGGAGGTATGAAAAAGTTTTGTAGCATCTCTGTTTCAGTTTGACAGACTGGCTTAGTCTTGAAACCATAATGACAAGAAGCAACCTTATTGCATGTGTGTTAATAATAGTTCTTGAATGTTTCAAGAAACAAAGAAGAAATAAAGATCCTTGTTTCAAGAAACAGGTATTGGGGGCATTTCCTAACACTTTCGTCATAATACTTCCATTTCCACTTCACAGACCGAATAACCGGTAGTCAACTATTCTGAGATATATAATGTAGCTAGAGTTTTCTCTATATTGTTTTGTCTTACTTGCATCAGAGCCCACGCTTTTCTCATGGTAATGTTGTTTGGATGCAAGTAGATAGTGTAGGCTTGTGTGTGCTCTGAATCCTGTTACAGGAGAAAGTAATGTGTCTAAGTGTTGTTCTTATTTGCGGCTCAGCCAGCCCACTGGCATCTATCCTGTCTGTCCTTCAAGTGCCTCCATGTGTCTCATACGAGGCATACAAATTGACAGAGGGGCTCAATGATACATGCCATAAGAGCATTAGGGATTTACAGGCAGCCTGTGGACTACATTGATGCAGGCAGATAATCACTAGATTCACATTTCATGACTATGTGGATGTTTTAAATCTATCCCTGGTCTGGGCAACAAAACAGGAATGCAAGTCTGGTCATTGTGCTTTTTTTTTTTTTTTTTTTAACATGCAGCTCTAGAGGTAACGTTTGAATGAAGCTACTTTCAAATAAATCGAATGAAGGTAGCAAATGTTAAACAGGTATGGAAAGCAGATCAGGGATTTTACTTTTCTGACAGCTATGTCCAAGCCTATTTTTTTTCTCTTCCAATTAATATGAAACATTCTCAGAGCTGCAGTATCAGACGTGAAATAACGCAGTTTCAGTCTTACTGACAGGTAGCTAAGAAATTAGTTGGACTAGCTTGAAAATACATAGGACTTAAAGAGGCAGTAGAGGGAGCTGGAAGGAAAGGAAACCTCCTGTTTCCAGCCAGAAGCCCTGTTGATATCCTGGTAATGTCAAGTATGTGAATGTGTCCACTTGATCTTCCTTCTTGAGTTTCAGTCTCTTTTAGGAAATACAACCGAGGAGAAGGAGGAATTTACATCTTACACTTCAAAATCATAGGATTTTTCCTGTAACAAAATTATTAAAAAAAATACAACAAGGATAAATACCCCCCTACCCCCAGGGAAGGAAAAAAACCAACAAAAAAGCAAGCAGAGGAAAAGAGATTCTTTTGATACTTGTAATACATAAGTGATGAAAATGAATCTGTTACTAATACTTAGTAATGGACTTCACAACTGCATGCGTCATTGTCAGAATACAGAAAAATGTGTAAAATGAGACAGTTAAAATAAATAAGCTGTAGCATCCCAAGTTTTCAAAGAAACTTCAAAGTAAGTTTCACTGGATTAGATGGAACAGATAAGGAAAAACTGTCTTAGGATAGTAGAAGGTGAACAACAATTTGAAAAGGAGTCTTAGCCCTTTTATTTTTTTTATGTCAGAAATTTAAGCAATTCTTTCAGTTTTTTGTATAAATCTGATTGCTAAAAGTAGCTACAGTAATCCCTTTTGTCCATAATCTTAAAATTAAACACTGCATTTTAATATAATGCAGTTTCAGACATGAGATGTCAGAATCGTCATTAACATGCTTTTACTGTTCTTTTGCTTTTTTGTTTTGTAGACTACGTTTTGAAGCTGTATCTCAGACTTCTCCTATTACCTTGCACCTCTTTCTGAGGAATATATTTGCTATCTGTGACATTAATGTCATGGAAGGAGCACTCTTCTGTGATTCTATCTCTTCCGATGAGATACTTTATAAGAAACAAGTATGTGTGACTTAAAATAATGGATTTGATTTTACTTTTTGATCAGCTGTATTTCATCAGTGCAAAATAAATGTTGCAATGTACTAATCCTGTTTACAGAATACTTCATTTTCTGTGAGTTATCTGGTCTTCCTGTCTGAAGTATTTTAGTAGCTGTTGGTTATTTTTTATCCTGGTGGAAAGATGGCTTCTGAATCAGTTATTGCCTAATCCAAAGCCCACTGATTCCAACTAAGGAAGGATTTTCCTTGACTTCTGTGGTGGTGGACTATAATTTAAGCAAGATATATAATAATTATTTTTGTCCTACTAAGATGCACCTTGGATTTTTAGTTTTAAATTTTTCTTCTATTTAATACCTATATTTTCATTAATATTGAACTTCTAACAGGGTTTCATGGTTTTAATATACTAAGCTTCTTTTATCTTATTTCAGACTTTCTTATAGTATACTGGCATGTTAATGACACAAAACCCATTCTTTTTTGTTTGGATAGTCAAGCTTTGCCTCCTGTATTATTACATTTCTATTCCACTCTTTCTTTCCTGAAGTCCTCGTCTCGTAAAAATGTGAGCAGTGGATTACTCAGTGACTTTACTGGATCTGGTCACACATGCAAGGACTGCACCAGATAACTGAAAGGGAAAGGAAGGAATTGTTATCCTTCCCTTACCTACTCTGAGAGGTTAGCATGTGAAATTTCCACTCCACACAGGTCGAGGTTGTTAACCAGGCTTTGTAAATTATATGGGTAAATTCAGAGGGCACAATTAGGTCAAGAACAATCATTTCCTTTAGAATCATGAATAATGTTGCATTTGTTTATATACTTCTAACAGGTGTCAATGTAAATTAATCTTTAAACTTCTATCTTACTTGCTGCTTAAACTGCAATAACATCTTTCGCTCTCAAATGATTTAAAACAACAAAATTCATGTTTGAATCAAAATGTACATTTCTTTTACAGGTTGCTAGATTAGCAGAATGTGAAAGAATGACTGTGGCAATTGAACTTAGCAATTGGTTGAATGATCCAAGTTATACCCTGCAGTCTGTTGTACAATGTTACGGTCTCCTTGCTCCAATTATTTATCACAAGATTTCTTCAGTGCCAGTAGTTCAGGTGAGAGCATTTTAAGACAAAGCAGCTGGCATCCAAGTCCTGCAGTTATAATGATTCAAATTAAACTTACAATGGAGCGTACAGTGGGAGAGCTAAGTAGGCTTCGAGTTCTTAGTAGCTGCTGAAAGAAAAGCCTTTTATGGTTTTATGTCTATACGCATATATGTTCATATATGTTTTATGCACATAGGCTCAGCTAAGCTGCACAGATTCTGCTCTCAGATATGCTAAAGTAACTGCAGAGTATTGATTGTTTCTTTAGGATGATTTGTTGGTATTTTTAAACTATTGTAGAATCTACAGTGTAACTTCTACTTGAATGCTATTTGCAGATGGCAACTTTGAGGAATGAAAAGCAGCTTTCACCTATAGCTTTTTTTGGAATGTTTGCTTCATACACAGTTTTCTTCTTAAAAAAATAAGGCTATTAAATGTTTTGATAATGCAGTCTTTAGTTTTCAGGCATGTGCTCCTTTCCAGAAGCAAGTACGTTCTCTTTGAAAACACAGTGCCTGAATCCTTTTCTGCCATTTCTGAAGCAACAGATGTGATTTTTAGCTTCAGCAAGGATGAAGTACAAACATGCAACTTTTTTCCCATAATTAGGTAGTTTTGTCAGGGAGCAGCAGTAAGAGCATGTTTGCTCTGTGAGGAAGGATGTGGCGACTGCTGTGCAGGCAAGGCACAGACTAGCAGCATCTGAGCGTGGCAGACAGAGCAGGGTGTTGGTAAGAAGATGCACTGAAAGTCCAGAGAAAGTGAAGTTGTTGGGCTGGCCCATGGTCCATCCAGGAGAAAAAGTCAGGAGCTGCAGGAGTTGGAGCCAGAGATTGGAGACAAGGCTACAACACAGGTCCAAGGTCCATCCAGGAGACAGAATTGAAGACGAGCACACAAATACAGCTCAAGTAGGGACTGAAGGCTTGTGTATGAGCTTAACTGGGACCCCTGGGCCCCTGGGCAGAAGGAATGGGAGGAGACCCCAAGTGAAGCTGCTCACAGAGTGACTATTGGGACACTTAGGGCACCGACCAGTTTCTAGGAGTGTTTAGAAAAAAAAAAAAAAAAATCTGTTTATGTACAGGGATAGCCTCTTGCTTAAGAAGTTGTTGGCTGTGATGACCTACCAAAGGCATAGCTAGCCACTGGAAATGGCTCTTCTTTCAGATTTCCTAATTAAAGGGAAAAATAATTTAGTTGTGTGTTCTTTTCATGTCTATTAGACAAAAATGGGGAACGAAGTATTTTATTTTTAGACCATACTGAAAACATTTTTCTTGCATCTAATATTCTGACCAGCTCAATATATTTTTAAGTAGTCCTCTACTAGGAGTATGTCATCCCGCTGAATTAAGCATTCTTTGATTTCATGCTAATTAAATCAGCAAAAATATCCATCACGTATCTGTAATTTAATATCTGTGATTTTATGTGAACATGTCATTTATTCCAAAGGGCTGTGGTTGAAATCTTGACACAGTTAAATTCAACGGAAATTTCATTGTTGGCTTTTGTAGAGCTAGCATTTTATCCTGTCTGTTAGATTTTGAAGTATTTTTAAAGTTCACTATCAAATACAATAGGCTGTACAGAGGTACAAACCTGTAAGTGTGTTACATACCCCCGACTTTGTTTTAACCCTTGTATTTACAGATCCTCATTAAGTGCTTGGCTGTCCTTCAAGAAATTCCAAGTGCTACTTTGCAGAGGAGGCAGGCAGGATGTTACGAGAGTATTCAGCATATGATAGCTTGTACTTCATTTTATACAGCAAAGGTATGGTGTGGATTATTGTCCCTACAGTTTAGTTTAAGATATAGCTCTTGTCATTTAGAGAAAAAAAAAGATTTAGTATCTGTGTGATATCTTAGAAAACGAGCACTCTTAAATAGCAAAGGGATAGAAATATGTATTAGTATCCTGTTATCAGGGCATTTTATATAATAATGACACTTTGACTTTTTAAACTGTGAATTTTCATTTGTTCAGAAAATAGACTGTAATTATTAGTCCATGACATGAAATTTGTATTTTATGTCATTGCATGTATTTTTACATTTAAGGTAGTATTATTTTCAATAAGGCATATATGTAATATATGAATGTAATAGTTTATTTACTGCGTAAAGGCCATATTTATGGTTTTAATCAGAATAACATATATGGCTTATGTGCTAATTAGATACAAGAGACTTTATACTATTTGGCCCCACATGCTGTCAGGAACATAAACACCTTGACTTTCAATGATAATACATATCTGTAGATCACATTTATGATTTAGATATTCTGTTTAGTAAGTTAAGGAGAAATGTGGTAGAGGTAGGATTTTTTTTCCTCGGGTGTAGAGCCATGCTAGAGTTAAAGTACCTGCCACAGTAAATGTATGATGCTGAAAAAGTCAGCTTTCCTCTAGCTTTGAGTACACCTCAGCTAAGAGTTCATACCAAAGCTGAGCTGCGGCTGATGCTTCGAGGGGTTCCTCTGTGTTGGTGATCCCTCACCCCAGTGTTTATAGGAGCTGGATCTCTGTGCTCACCTCACAAGACCAGATCAGTGTCAAAAATCCTTAAAAGTGCACTGCAAGAAGACACAGTTTCCATTCTTTTAAAGTGTATAAAGATTAATATTTTAAGCCCTAGTTTTGCCATTTTCTTGGTATTAAACAATTACCTCATGGGTGTGAGGGCAGTGCCAGGGCATGGCGAGGGCTGGGGAGCCAGAAGCTGAGGGCAATGCCATGGCTGGCAGGTTCAACCAGGAGTCCAGATCATCGGGTGAGTTTGTGGTGATGTGGCAGGTCCAAGGTGAAGCTGGGAAGTCAATCCGCATGTCAGGATCAGGTCTGGTGAGGGTAGGTAGGGTCAGACAGAGCGCAGCAGGCTGGTCCATCATGGTGGGAGCAGTCTGAGGCCAAGCTGAGGAGTCAGTCCATGGGTCAGGTGAACAGACCAGTGGATCCATGGCCAGGCCCAGGCATGGCTTGGAGTGCACTGGAGACCAGCATTCCTGCCAGATAGGAGCTGGCAGGGGTTCTAGGCTCAGGCCTGAGCTGAAAGGGAGCTCCTGGCCCCATGGGAAGACAGCCCAGGTGGAGGCTATCAA
Source organism: Burhinus oedicnemus (assembly GCA_008921705.1). NCBI lineage: Eukaryota > Metazoa > Chordata > Aves > Charadriiformes > Burhinidae > Burhinus > Burhinus oedicnemus. The sequence continues at coordinate 240,801 of VFFE01007694.1, forward strand.
GGTCAATAAAGCCTTGAAACCTTGATATAGTGTCTGTTTGTTGTTGGATTCCCCAGCTAAATGACTGTCTGCATGTACTGCTGATTTCTTTTTCCTTAGAGATAACGTTTCAACAGAATAGTCCAGCCATGTACTGTATTTATCCTAAAGTAATCTATACACTTATTTTATATCCTAAAGACAAACATCCTAATGTGAAGTTACCTTGCATATAGTAGAAGTACTTTGGCCTTTAGAGCTCTATTTAAAGAAGATAAAGCCATCTAAAAACATTCCCCACATTTATAAATTTCATAATTTTAAAAATAAATTTCACCACTCCTTTCACTAATACAGTTGAGATTTACAAATGTGCGCTTGATACCACAGAGGTAAATGAGGATCATTTAGTTACCCTTTTTATTCTTTGATAGCAGTATTGCCTGAGAACAGGGAGAATGTCAATCACAGAAATAGATACTTCTGGTTAAATCTTTCTATTCTCTGAGGGGTAAGTTAAGCCAAAGTAGAACACATAGATAACATATCTGCAATTCCAATTACTTCAGAGGTCTGTAGTCCTGGGTTTTATATTAAAGGAAACTTCAGTATTGAGTAATTAATTTCTATTCATAATATTCATGCATTTTGACAATTATAAGTAGACAATAATGAAACATTACATGTTATGCAAAACAAAAATATATAACTTCATTCTTTAATAGGTACTACGTTCATGGGAAGAATATGAACTAGCTGTAATTATTGTTAACTATGGGAAAAAATTATTGGATTCCTCACCAGCAATCTCACCCTGCCAGTCAGGAGCTATGAAAACTGAAGAAACACACACTAACAAAAAACTTAAGGTAATTGCTCTGATTTTCACTTTTTATTTTCTCTAAATGCTATGTTCATTATTTTGAAGACCTCATTTATTAACTTTTTGGTTTAGAAGTGATTGTGTGAAATAAGAGTTTCCTCATAGAATAAGAGTTCCCAAAGTACAGCTGAGAGGCTTCTGTTTAATTGTAGCCATCTTTGTTAAGTCCAGTTGCAGACTGCAGTGAGTACGGGGCCTCATCTTGTTGAACTTGACAGGGGTTAGCACTATTACGGTTCAGAGCCATAGGGATCCTGCAGATATTTATGCAAGCATCTCTAACTGATCTTCATATATAGTTTGCAGGAATGCTTTATAAGACAGAAAAAAAAATTAAAGAATTGTATAAGTAAAGAAGAGCAAAAATATCCTAAATAATGTAGAAACTTAGCCCCTCATTTAGTGTAGCAGCTGCTTGAATCTGAGTCATAAGGATTGTGTAGACTGAAAAATATTTCTCAATGAAGGAAGAACTTTCAGCCTCAAAGACCTTAATACTTAAATTACAAAGAGATGCCTCAGGTTGTGAGGATTTCCTACAACTTAGAATCAGAGTAAAGTGTTGATTCTCCATACTTTCCTGTCTTTTTTCTTTAAGTAATTTTAGAAGAGATTTTACTAGAGAGGAGATTCGAAAAACAGGTAAGAAAGTAGGAATAATGAGAGGAAGAAAGGAAGCAGGGTGAGCATGAAACATATATTGGAGAAAGGGACAAAAAGTCAAACACCTCACAGGGAAGGATTTCTGGAAGAAAATTTGTACGACACTGATAGGATCCAGGAAAATTATTTTCTCCATTGTTTATTCCTGAGTTTGTGTTAGCTGCTCCCAAGTTCAAACCAAAAAAGGAAAGTAATCTAAGGCCATAGGAACAATATAATATCTTGAGCCAGGTAGGACTGACTGAAGATTATATTTTCAGAATTGGAAAAAAAACTTTCTTTCCAGAGGAAGATTTTGATCTCTGTAGGCAGTAAATAATCTACAAAATATTATTTTTTCTGGAAAACAACATATTTTGTCGAACAATCTGTTCAAATATGTTGTAGTAGCATGTGGGACTTCCCTAAAAATGTATTTGGTGGCTGAGCAACTCCACTCACTCCCTTGGAGATCAGTCAGGAATGAATGATGACCAGGTTTTTCCAGCCATACTAAAAAGTTTATGAACACCAATTTTCACTTGAAAAGAAAAATAAGACAATATTGATGAAATTATCAGATATAGAATTAGAAGACTCGGGATCTAACCCAAATTCCACTATTGCCCTGCGGGGTTTACTTAGGTAAAAGCTAAGTTTTCATGACTGAATATTGGCTATTTCAGACCACTTCTGCAAAGAGATCCCACTTAGCTGCAATGGAAAAAGCAACAGAAAATCTAAATGCACTTGAATCAAATCTCCTCAAACTGACAAAACCAGGTGGGTGTACTATTTAAACACTTCTTACCTTTTTCTATATATTTCTCTATGGTTTATTTGTAAAAATTATTTGCCTAAGAAGTACTTTTATTTCATATATCTTCCATGATAAATCAACCGAAATCATAATTTCAGTGATCTTATTTATCCATGGTAGTGATGTGTATAATGACTTTTATTCATCTTTTTCATCATTTCCACCAAAACACTAATTCCTTCTTAGAAAGGAATGGTCAATTTTGTTTTGTTCTGCAAATATATGTGTTCTCCCAATCTGTGTAAATTGGGTTCTATGTTATTTAGACTTGCTTTATTTTCCTAAATCAGAAAATGCAGTGGCAAAGACCATTGTCCATTTATAGCATGTCTAATAGTAATGACCACTGCAGGAAATTTTAGTGGAGAAAAGGCTTCCTCAAGAAAGTTAACAGAAATTGTCCTCTTTGTGGAGGAATTGCATGTATACTAGCATTACCTTGTAACTCAGGAATGAATATATCAACTTTAAACTATCTTAGAGTCTGGATTAAGCACAAGAATTTTCAGGCTAACAGTTCTGCCCAAGTTAGGTGAATTAATAAGAAGGATTTATAAAGGAAATTTGATTAGAACTTAAAACAGAGCCACTACTGATTTTTCTTCCATTATATTTACAAGGCATCTTGTACTCCTTGGAGCCTGGATAGAATCATAGAATAGTTTAGGTTAGAAGGCATTTCTGGAGGGCATTTGTTCCAACCCCCTGCTCAAAACAGGTACAATTAGATCAGGTTGCTCTGGGACTTGTCCAGACAAGTTTTGAATTGCTCTGAAGAAAGAGATTTTGCAACCTTTATGGGCAACCTATTCCAATAGTTGACCACCCTTATGGTTAAAAAGGTTTTCTTTATATCTATTTGGAATTTTCTGATTTCCAACTTGTGTCTATTGCCTCTTGTGCTATCAATGAGGACAGTCTATCTCCACATTCTGTATTCTGCGTATTAGGTCGGTGTAGAATCCTCTTAGCTTTCTCGTCTTAAGATTGAATAAACCCAGTTCTCTCAGCCTCTTCTTGCTTTGTCATGCACTCTAGCTCCTTATCATCTTGGTGGCACTTCTCTGGACTTACTCCAGTATGTCAGTGTCTTGTACTACCGTGTCCAAAACTAAACACAGTAATCTAGATGTGGTCTTACAAGTGCTGAATAGAGGGGAATAATCACTTCACCTGCTGGCTATACTGTTTCTAGTACAGCCCAGTGTGCAACTTATCTTTGCTGCAAGGGCCTGCTGCTGACTCATGTTCTAGTTATTGTCCATCATCTCTGTATCATAGAATCATAGAACAGTTTGGGGTGGAAGGGACCTTTAAAGGTCATGTAGTCCAACCCCCAATGCATTTGTCTTAGAAGAGAAAGCATTTCTGTAATAAATAGGATAGAAAGAGTGATGCAAAAATTCCATTCATCTGTGCACTGATCCTTCATTTTTTTGCTGCTGACATCGACACCTGCATTCCTCCAGAAAAAGTTACAGAATTAATGAATTCTGTAAGTTAATTGAAAATTACGTTGTTTACTTAATAAAATGGTGTTCTATTTTTACTTAATAGAAAGTTAAATTAATGGGTTGATCAGTTAGAGAAGAACACATTTTCAGTAATTGGCAAATACTTGATGGCTGAAGTCTGCTCTGTTGCTGAAATAGCATATTCGTCAATAAGTTTCAGGATACAAATTGAAGAGGAGTCTTTTGCTGAGGCCATGCAAAACAAATAACAAAGCTTACAGCTGTCCTTATACATACACAAATATGTATAAGTGGCTTAGGACAATGTGCACACCTGTAGGGCATGTGGTTAAAGTATCTTGGAAAAAACCTTGTCATAGGAAATCCTTAAAAGTGGATCAACACTTACCGTTCCACTGATGATAGTCTACGAGAAAAATAGAAAAGAGCTGAATCTGTCTCCTTCATAAAAAACTGAGAAAAACAAAATATTTCATACACAGTACAATTTAAATTCTGAAATGTCAAATGTTTTCCCAATTAAAAAATTTTGGGAGGTATTATTCTTTGTGAAAATGCTCATTTGAAGCAACGTATTTTTGAAGTTGTCAAATAGGAGAGAGTACTAATAAATGGGGTGACTTGTCCTAAAAAGAAAATAAAAAAGATCTGCTTGTCCTGCTGGCTGTCCTATTTAGTTGCAAATTACTTGCATTCAACAGACTTCAACTGACTGCTACCAGTGGAGGGTGTAGCTATTGGTCCATTGTCACAACTGGTTGTTCCAGAGTGCATTTTTAACCTTGCTTTTCCCAGGGACTAGCTGCATTGATCTTTTTCAACCACAGAACTTGCCTAAGCACAAAATATGTAGATCATGTTTCTTTATTAAGGCAAAATAGCAACTAGCCCATGTAACATTGTTCTGGTGCTCATCAGCTGGTGATGCAGTTGTATTTAACTCTTAGAAGCTTAAATCCAAGTTATTGTTCTCCTATATATTATATATACTGTTTATATCTATATATTGTATATATTATTTACACCTATATTTAATATATTATTTATAGAATATAAATATATTCATATACATATATTTATATAGATATGTAGGTGAAGAAAAAAATAATTCCTTTACCTACTAATGCTATGGTAAGCATGTATGTAAGCACTAGTCACTAGTAGCATCGTCTGTTCAGTTCGTGCTGTATAGCCTTAAATACATTTTTGGACATGTCCTTACTGCAAATCCTCCTCCACAGATGATTTGTATGGACCTTTGTTAGACCTCTGATGAACTCCAGACATCCTGCTCATTAGTCTAGCAGTTCATCAGTCACATCCATAAGCTCTTCATCACTTAAGTGGCACAGCTACTTACGTTAGAAGAAAAGACCAAGCTTTTGATTTTCTCTCTGGATGACAGTGAGAGATTTAAAAGCAAGCTCTGTGCTAAAGAAGGATTTTTCTAGTCTTTGGTTATGATTCCAGGTAGAGTTTCTATTGTACACTGTCACTGCTTGTCATAATGGATTTGATTTGGTTATTGATGTAGCTCGTGGATCAGAGCTTACAGGACAGGAAGATCCTTTGTTCCTCTACCCTGTAATTTCATGTTGGACATCAAACAATGCTTATCGAGAAGGTAGGATAATTGATGGTTATTTTAATTGTAAAAGCTTCTTTACTTCAGAAAGTTGCCAGCAAAGCAACTACTATCTACTTCTTGCTTGGAATAAGCTCTTGGAAACTTTCTCTTCATTTTCTTCTCAAATGTACAAAATCATGTAAAACGTTGCTTAAAAAAGTTCTTCATATAGTCACATTTTGAAGTGTATGAAATACTTGCAACAAATTATTTTAGATGTTGATATTAAGTATATAAAATATTCGTATTTTAAATAATTTGAGTAATGTTTATTTTATAATAACCTCAAAAATGAGCTCATTTTTCTAAGGTTGTGTCAAGTTTTCAGAGATTCTGTTTGTGTGGAATGTTCTTTGTAAATTGAGATACCCCATTTCCACATTAAATGATGTTACTGAAAGAGGAATTCCCAAAAGTCTGAGTACACGTGCATTTTTGAAATAGGATTTATGATTCTGGTATGTGCCCTTTGCCACTGCCTTGGGTTTTTTTTAATACCGGTATTCAAAATAACAATGGAGCCTAGCCTGTAAAATTAGTATAGCTTTCAGAGAGGATAAATGCTTACTTATTTCTTGATGGTAAAAAATTATGAAGACAGCCAAACAGTAAAAGCAGTTTGCAAACAATTAAAAAGCTGCCTAAAATCTAGACAACACAGTTCACTGCTGCAATGAGAACTGTGTGATGCTTTTACACTAATGTGACTGTCACTGAGAAGAGCAACCTAAGTGAATAGGATGCAGTTACTCTGTTCATACTTGCTTTATTGTTTTCTCAGCATTTTCAGGCATTTGTACAATTAGGCAAGTTGAATATTGTTATATTTCTTCACTATGTACTGCATGATACAAAAATAGTTCCAAACCTTTTTTCTCAGTCCCTAGAATGTTTGTCATTCTAGGAGTGTAGAGTGAACTTGTGATTCTGAATGCCCCGGTCACAAGAAGTATTTAGCAACTGCTATTGCATATCATGACATATCCAATTTTAGTATCAGTATGCCTTTTCTTCATCAGCATGCAACATAGCATAATTATGTGCTTTGAGACATACATAGTTGTAATTATAGATGAATTCAGAAACCTTTTACGGCATAAATATACAAACCTTGTGTTAATTATTTGTTACTTCGTTGCAGTGATGAAATTCAGAAAGAAATCACGTTTTCTTGAGTTCTTTGTTCAAGTTTTGCACAAAATCCTGAATGAAGAGAAGTTTCAATGCGTCCTGGAGTGGGCAGACAATGTGCAAGTTTACTTGAAAAGGTAGATGTCTATTATGGGAGTAGTTAAAAACTACTACTTAAGTTCAACAGTGTCACAGTTACAGCAGAAACTGTAAATTGTATTTGTTAGAAGACCCATTGGGAGCCATTTCCATGGCTCCTAGTCTGCAGAAGTTCCATGAACACAGAGGATTATATAGCTACAGAAAATACTGTATTGTGACCTCATTATACATTGATACTTCTCCCTTGGCTGTGTCTATTCAAAACTCCTGTCTACCATCAGCAATTTCCAGGATTTTCCTTTTCACAGACACCACTTGGTAATATGGCCATTTGCCATATTATTATGAGACAGTGGGTTACTTAGAAAAGTATGTTGGGTTGAATCAAAAGCAAACTGATCAGGGCCTCCTGTACTGTCTGAAAAAAATTCTATACTGAAAAGATAAGTGGAACCAAATTGTAGACACTTACCTAAAAGTATCCCAAGGATATTTAACTAAAACTTTGTTAAAAATGCACACCAGTTTTTCTAAAATTTGAAAAGCAAATAATCAATGAAAAGGAGCTCTATTATAGGGAACAGGAATTGCTGTTACAGAAGACCAAAAGAATTGGACATAAGAAAGTTCTTTGCTGAATTCCATAATAGAATTTGGGTAATGAAGCAAACTGTTTTGTTTTACTAGGAGTTAGGAAGGTGAGATAGTTGCTACCTATAAATTCAGATTTCTATAATAAACCATGAAAGTGAGAACTTCTTATTTTTTGAAGGGGAAGAAGGGAAGAAAACTTGCTGAATTTAAAACTCCCAATGAAACAGGAATTGCATGTGCTGTACTTGTTCCCAAAGATAACCCTTTAACTATGAAAGGAGTTTAATACGATGATGATGATGATGATGATGATAACAGTGATTTTAACATTATTTGTTTGTCAGGAGGAATGGCCACCTTCTCTGTATCAATGGAATTTCAACACAAGAAACAAGTTCTCCCTCTCTGCCAGAAGGCACAGATAGATACACTACAGGAGTGGTGGAGTTTCAGGAAGTGAGTTTTATTTTTAAGGAGTCATATATGTCTTTACTGGGCAGCAATACCATAAGCACAAAAGCAAATTTTTAAAAGCTGTCTCATAAAAACCTCAGCTAGAGTATGCATAATTACTAAAATTTGGGATATAAACTCTAGTCCTCAGCTTACCTCTGCACTCCTAAAACCAGGAAGAAAAGTTCGCGTGGGATTTATCTGAAAGACCAACAATTGCAAGGAATTTGAGATGAGTCAGAGTAATGCATTCCAAAATCAATGAAAGCTTGCCTTTCATCAGCTCCCTTTAGAAAAACCAATATGTTAATAGGAAATGCCTTGGGTGCCATCACATTAAGAAAAGGAGATCAATTCAGGCATTTTTGTACAATATGTTGTACTTACACTTTTTCATGAGTAACTCCTTGTGCAGATATTCTAATTGCACAATAAAGGCTTTCTGTTCAGAACTTTTTTAAAATAAATTTTTGCTTTTATTGGAAGGTAAGAATAATCTTAATGGATTTGTATTGTTTTGGAGGAAGATTTTTTTCCCTCATAACCCTCTAGTAATGCTTTAATACTGCTAGCATCTAAGGTAGATTAGGGAAAGGGTTTTCTGTCTCAGTTTTTGCATTGCAAAGTTGTACTATTTATAATAATAGCAAAAGAATTATCATTATTTTTTAGATGAAAAACACTGGTATATGAAAAAAAAATATTTGGGAACCTGGCTGGCTTCTTAGTTTCAGGAATTTGACATATACTTTCCAGAAAAATTGTAAAGCTTTCTAGAATATTAAATATTTCTTTTGCTGTCTTATTTTGACAAACAGTTCCAGAATTTATTTTCTCTTCTGTTCTGTCCCTGCATAAGCCAAACTTCTGTATACCTCAAGTAATTGATAACATTAGGTATAAATAAATATTTGAAGTATATTTAAGATTTTCATGGAAGATTTCTTTAAAGAGTGTGGAGAAGTCACCTTTAAAGAAACCAGAGGCATCAACTTTGAAGAAACCAAGAAAAGAAGCCTTGAGTCCTATTCGAAGAAGACAGACTCTTAGACAGTATTTCATGAAACATCCAAACATAATGATATCTCCAGAAGCACAAAGGTAAATGGACATAAGTCATCAGCTTTATATACAGAACCAAAATATTTTCACTGAAATTTAGTTTATAATTAAGTGTGTATTTTAAAACTGTTTTCTGTCAAAGGAATGAATTTGTACACAGTTCACTCACTTTTCTGTTTTAGTTTGGTATAAAGTTGGCTTCCACTCAAGAGCACAAAATCTATCTCATTTCTATTTCAGAGAACAACTGTTGAAGATTTTGAGGTCTTTGTATTAATAATCAAAGACTGTATTTCAGTTATGTTAGCTTGAGCATGTTGATTCATCATGGTGGAAAAGCTATGTTAATCTGGGTGCTATAATGCTTTTCAAACTGTGTTGGGGAGCTTACCTGTTAGAAATATAATAAAGAATATTTATTTGTTCCTAATGTTCAGGTAGTTTCAGAGTGATTTTTATCATCCTTTTGCTAGTCTTTCTGGATTATCTGTTCTATAGCTTTCAGAAAAATGTTCCTTGACAAAAACAAATGAAAACTCATTCACCTCTTCTTTAGGTAGATAACTGTATATATTTGGTTAATATGCTAATAACAGTACCATCTGATCTCAAAGAATTTGTAGTATTCATTACCCGGTGCTTTGGTCACTTATGCTTCCAGCAATTAACAAGTAGAAAACTAGAGATATCTGAATATAAGCAATGACATAAATGACTCTGGGAATATTTTAAATAAAGGACCTCAAAAAAGTCTTCCATACGCCCTCTTCTAAATATTTACCTAAACTGTCCATTTTTCCTTCTTCACAGAAAAAAACCCACCTTACTTAACATGATATTCATGTCTTTCAGTGGAAGACGGGATGTTTAACTTATCCTGGGCTTTTTGGTCTTTCAGCTAGTCTTTTGTATCTTACATAATAATATTCCTGTATAATATAACAACATTGCATGTGGTATACTGTTCTGCCCACATTTTAAAGGTGGAAAACAGGCAGAAAAATAATTTAGATTGATAAAGGGATCAGTTTACAGTTTATAAAAAAGCAAAAAATGTGATTTGATTTGACTACAGCATTGCGTGTATCTTCACAGAGAGAAAATGCCAGGTAATACAGAATTGTTTGATGTGGCAGAGAAACATAAAAAAAATCTATGGCTGGAAATTAGAGCCAGGCATCCCCATTTGAAATAAAATGTTTTCTTCACATTGTGGATTATTAGCTACCAAAACACAGCAATAAAATGAATGATCCAAATTTACAGTATAATAGCAGACCCTCCATCTACTGAACAGACTGCATGAAACACACTGGATTTGCTATAATAATCTGTTTGGTGATTCAGGTACAAATATCTTCAAACACAGAGCTAAACTTTTTGTAAATACTAAGACAAACATCTTATGGAAGTTGGCAAATGTAAGACAGGATTTAGTGTGTGTTAAGTGCACTTAAAGAGGGAAAGCACGGTTGCTTTTCTTGACTGCATCAAAAATCCTTTTGCTAGAAATATGTCATATGCTTCTGAGTTAGTAAAATTCTGTGGATATGCAATGGGACACTTCTGTGTATCTTTAACATGATACTCTTTTCTAGAGCTTCAAGAAAACAGTTTCATTTTTTGTTGCTTCATATGTTTTGGTTTAGGAAATGCAAGGAAGAGTTGCATAGAGTAGCTCGTCACACCTTAGTGGTACTGCTGCAACCAATTGTGAGTAATTACTTAAACCGAAAGAAGTTTCATCAAATATGTCTTGAGGAGATGCCCTGGAGGTCTCAGATGAATATCTATCTAGCAATTGCACACTACAACTTATTTAAAAAGAAATTGGAAGAGCAATATAACATTGGAATTTGTGGTTCACGTCATCTGGAAAGGTATATCTTACTGCATTATCAATGATTGCTATTAATATAGATTATTGTGGTTTTGCCATTAATGCAAACAGATTGAATTACAATATCATCAGTGAGTTTGTCATATGAACAGTTCAGCTTCCAAATCCTTTGTAAAAAGTTTCATTTTCCATCATATGGCAGGTGACATGCACATTTTTGGTTGCTCACTTGAATGATCAGATGAAAGTTTTGAAACATATTATACTGTGCTATTCTTTGGTTCCTTATAACTTTTGGATATCATTCATTATTTTTGATTCCTAAAGCTGCTGGAAAGTAATCAAAACTCACTTTTGCAAAACTGAATTTTGTGTGTGTATATCAAAATTCTTTTTAATATTATATCTGGGGTTTTTTTTGTGCTTTATCCTTTTTCTGCCATTCTGCAGGTACAACATTTTGGATCCTGAAATATTCTCATTAAATAATTCCGGCACTGTAGTGGTGAGAGAAGCCACAGAGAATAACACAAGAACATCAACTCCTCCTCTCCTTAAAAAGTCAGGAATGACCAAAAAACAAACTTGTAAGAACTTTTAACGGATGCACAACTGGAATCAGTTTCAACTTACCTTTTTCTTTCTCTTAATTTCTATCCTGACCTCCATCATTATTCTCTACATCGCCTTCGGAAAAACAGTCATACCAATTTAAAGAGAAGATGTTTCTGGATCTCGAAAGTGTCCTCTGTATTTTCTCGTTTTGGCATACCTAGTATAAAAGAAGTCATAGTCAATAATAGGGCATTTGTAATAACTCTGGGCATTGTTTATTGTACTGATAAATGTTACTTTTTATCAAGTTGTTATTCTTTATCCTATACTTTAGTAACAAGTTTATAAATTCTAATAAATTAGCTATAGTAGCTTTTGTTTTGCAGAAGCCATGCTACCTAGACCTATTAAATTGATCATATTCCAGATTATTCTAAATGCAATGGTAATTTTTATCAGTTTCTGTGGTTGTTAATTGGTCTGCAGTTTCCTTTAGATTTCCTAACAGGTCAACAATTTCTTGGGTCATTCTGTAAGTCTTTCTTAAAATTATAGACTGAAGTTTATTATTATCTTTCAAATTTTAAATAGATCAATTTAGGTTTCCTTCTCCACTACGTGGTCCCCAGAGTTTTCCTGTGGCAGAGGCTACCTCAGGATCAATTTTTTATCTTCTACCATTTTTACTTCAATTCTCGGTCTTTCATATTTGACTGTTCTATTATCACAGCTATTTTCCGTAACATCCTTTAAGGTTTTGACAGGAGCTGAAAGGCTTCTGTGTGTAGGTAACTGTGAAAGATAGGACTTTAATTACCAAAGATGTTGGTGATAATATACAAGGCTAGCCACCATAAGTTCAAGAAGAAATTACAAGCCTGGTCTTTTCAATAGTGCTTCAGGGAACACATTCTTGCCACAGCTGTAGAGAGCAAAATTCTCCTAACATTCCATGTAGGACTTCCTAAGGTAGGAATCAAACAGCCCCTTTGCCTTTTCCAAGGCGGTGTGACAAAAACTAGCAGTTGAATTCACTGGTTCTCTTTGCAACAACTTACTTTTAGTTATACTCTTTTGTCTTGATGCTTACAAGTCACTGACAACCAAGTCAATGAAAGTTGATGAAAATCCTGTTTATTACCTCCTAGTCTTTGCAGCAATTCTGAATGAAAGAATTTCATGAAGTGTGTAGTTTGCCATAGAGTTTAGCTTGAAATTAGCTTCTGCCTGAAACCTATTGCTCAGGTATTACAGTATCCCACTACCATGAACCTTTGTGTTTCCCCTTGGAGGATGTTTGGTATTGAATAAAATAATGAAGCAATTCTACACATATCACAGAATTTGTCACAAATCGTCCCTTCTTCCTAACTTCTCCTTTTAAGAAGCCTCAGTTTCAGAAAGGTTCTTGAGAGCTTGCCACACAGTGATTTTTTCCTAAAACTTATTAACTTCTGTGAGGGTTGTGTTTTGGCTTTGAGGATGAAAACTACTGGGTACGCATTATTATTTTGCTCAAACTTTTTTTATCCCTGCTTCTCTCAACACTTCAGTAGAAGCATCTTATATTTTAAATATCATAACCTTATAAATATGATAACCTTAACAGTGGCATTTCCTAGCATTTCAGTATTTAGTTGCCACAGGAAAATCCTAGCTGGCTGATAATATTTTCTTTTTTACTTTTTTGAGAACTTTAACTTAGTTTTAACCAGCGAACATTTTGTCTTCAGGTACAGATAAATCTTCTGAGCACAACATTAAACTGAGTGGAACAGATACTCCTCAAACTCAAATGACAAACAGTACAGAAATATCTGTCTCTCATTCCCCCAAAGAATACAAGCAGTTTCTGTCAAATACCATTTTATTGGAGCATTTTACAAAAATCTTTTTGCATTTAAGAAGAGCAGCGGTAAGATAAACTTTCTTATTAAACATTTTATTTATTCCTAAGCATTGCATTCCTACTTACTACTTTCTACATTAAAAAAATCCACACTTCAGAAACTTAAAAGAAGCTTCAGTGGGAAAAAGCAGTGATTTCTCATCTTCTGCAAAATTTTCAAGTACAGTGTATGAAATATGTCAGACCTATCACCTATTGTAATGTATATTTCTATTAAACATATAATAATTTATATAAATGCTTTATTTTTCATTTAGTCTTTGTAACTTTCCTTCTCATGTTTCTTAAATTTTTCTGAAAATACTTGCACACTTACCTTTCCCTTTACAGGTCTTAGTGAATGCCTTGGTAGTATAAACAGAAGGAGCAGTGATTGAAAGGAAATGTAGACTGGCTACTCTTCCCATAAACCCTTCTAAAACCAAGTAAAAACACAAGTATATGTGGTGTGAATTTTTATGTCTTATTCTCACACCAAAAGCAACAATTAAATTCAACTATAAATTAGTGCTTCTATGAAAATTTCCAAATTAATGTTCTATGATGCTTTATATAAATTGAAATACTGAATGATCTGTTGTTAAGAATGATCCATAGACTGTAATTTTGGAAGATAACTTATACCTAAGATTTGCAATAAGAATGAAGCTTTAAATTTCTGTATTTCCAAAGTATAATTATATTTTGAATTACTTTCATAGGTTCTTGCTCACCGTGGTGGCCATTGGACGTTGCTTCAAAATGCTTGTCGAGAACTCTGGAACTACACTCAAGAACTACAGTTGATTGCTAACCATTCACATTCCCATACAGATGCATTTCCCATTACCGGTGGGTTTCTTAGGAACAGCATCTGGTTGCCATTTTATTTGGCATCAGACATGATCATTGATATGATAACTGAACTACAAGAAAGCAGGTCTCTTAAGGTAAAAATTATTTTTATTAAGCAGTATACTTTTTATTATCACATCTTGAGTAGAGACAGTTTTCTTTTGCATTGTATTCTGGTATCTCCAAGTTGTTCTCTGTAACAAGTTTTTAGAGGATTACAGTATTTTCTAATCTTTATAATTTGACTCCTAAAAACAATTTTGAAAATAACAGGTAGAATAATGTTTCTTCACTGTAGATTGTGGATCCTGAAGGAGACTTCTGCATTCCCAGTTGTTTAGGAGGTATTACTGATGAGAATGGTGGTTCTAATCTCCATCCACAGTCTCCCCTGGATGATGTGAATGTGGTTGACTTGAAATGGATATGTAATCTGGTTCTTAAAACAATAGAATTGTTATATCAAATGAAGAAGTGGGAAGCACTGGTACACATAGCTGTACAATTTAACATATTTACACAGTAAGTTACACCAACTCCAATAAAAACTGAAAAGCAACATTATATAGTTACATATACAGTTATTTTGCTTAATTACTATAGTTTTCTTTTTTTTCAGTGAGAGATACACAGAACAAGTGAGTCCGCTGCTGGTGTATGCTCAGAGGCAGGTGCTGGAAAGGATACAGGAATTCAGTGGCCCAGACAGCCATCAATCTCATTTCATAAAATATCTATCTGATAATGCACATAAGGTGAACCACAGATTTCTTTTTTGGGTACTGACTCTTAACGTGAAAAAAATACAGAGAAATACTTTCAATGATTAGATTAATATGGCTTTCCATAATGTTCACAAATAATAAATTATAATAAATTAATGAACATAATTGATTGAAGTGCATGAAAAGGCTTATATGACATGACTCCAGCAACAGCAGAGGTCTGGACTTGATGACCCAGAGAACATTTCTTCCATGCATAATGTGCCCATCCATTCCATATTATGAGTCTAAATCTAATTTCATGTTAGTTCTTGATGCCGCTTTTTTAACCTGAAAACATTTATTTGCATATCACACAATCTTTGTGATTAATTACAATTAAATACAAAGAGATTACTTTGTTTCTGCATTGAAACACTGTTCCTAAAGCCAAAACTAATCAAATTGAGTTAACTCAAACACTGGTAATACCAATAAAAAGCTTGGAAAACTTGATCACCAACAAAAAACCCCTGAGCTGCTCAGCAAATTCCTGTCATTAAAAGCCATGGCTCTGCATGTTTAGTAAACTGGCATTGCCACTTGGAAATTTTTCATGAAATTAGCTATTAAAAATTAGGATTTTTCTTTTTTTAACCTAAGGTTTATTTCTAAGAAGTTTTGCTGAAGTCAATGGCATGGTTGATATTTTTAGTATGTTTCTATTACTAATATAAACACAGGACTTGAAGGAGAGGGGGAACGTGGGGTTTGGAATTCCAAATGGGTATGTTCTGAACATGAACATGGGGTTCAGGAGCCACTGCCTTGCCTAGAGACAGCACGCTGCTGCCCAGGGCTTGCAGGAACTCAGAAGGCACTCCTGGCATGCCAAGGGTGGCTGAGGTGCTCCGTCTTGTCTCTCTCTAAGGCTGTTTCCTGTTGACTTCTTTCTGGCCCTGCTGTTCAGAACATAGTCCTCTGTCTAAAAAAAGGGCAGTGTGGCAAACCACTACATACTGCTGTAATCTGAGCAATATGAAAAGTAATCATAGTTTTGAAAGACGATTTACAGAATAATGACTAATGTTAGATAATAGCAATAACGATTGTTCAAAAAATATATCATCAGGTTAGAAATTTGGAGGGTATGGCTACGTTTTGCAATGCAGTGCCATTTAGAAGACTAGAACTAGCTCTGGATGGTTCTCTTGCTTCTGAAGCGATGTAGCTACATTAGCAAAATACAATGTCTGTGCTGGATTAGCCCTTTATAGAAGTCCAGAAGTTTGCTTCTCTGACAGAGTTAGACTGCTTCTGTTATTTGCTTAGAGCTATTTTGTATATGCCTATGCAGCATTACATTGTGCTTTACTGGCAGTGTGCCTTTTAGGCATATTTACACTGACAGGTTCTTTGCAAGCATGCATTTATCCAGACAAAGAAAGGTGGAATATATGCTGAACATCAACAAGTTGCTCATGATTATGGCAAATATCAGTTTAATTCATTAATGGCTAAACGCTTACATGTTATAGCCAATATTTAGGTGTTGTGAATTTTTCCTCTTACTGATATGGATATTAGTTATGGGTCATTGGTGTCTTTGTAAGTTAGTCCTCTTTTATTTTGTCATATGACTGTGTATTTAGATACTTACCTTTAAGAACCAACCATTGATTTTTCTGAATCTTATTCAATTATCATGAAACAAAACTTGCTTTTTAGATGAGTTGCAGAAACTACATAGGGCAGAAATTACAGCTGCCTGTCGCCCAATCTGCTAGTGAACAGATTTTTCCTGGATGCTTTTTCTATCCTGAGATGAAAAATGATTACACAGGTCAGAGCATGTTTCAGTATTGCTAGTTCTCTTTTTTCCCAAACCATTTCCTTTTTTTCATACTGGATATTTTTTTTTCCTCCTTATCATAAGTCTTCCACTGCTCCTATAATCTCTTTCTTTTAATATAAACTTAGTTTTGTCTTCAAATTGTTATTGTTGATAATTTGGAGGGATAGTAATGTTGTCAAGACCTTTCCAGATATATTCAGACTGTATCTGAAAGCAGAGAAAAGCAATTGTCGTCCAGATGCCAGATGACCTACAGTATGTTGAGTGAGCTTGGTGGTTTAGGTTTAGTTTTCCATCAGTATTGTTGGATATCCAGCAATATATCCAGAATTTAATGTGAACCTGCACTGTTATTGATAGAATCAACAGAAAAACTGAAGTGAACTATAAGGTGACAAAACATCTCTTTTACCCACAGTTGTATTTTCCAGTCACGATTAAAGTTTTATAGTCATTAATGAAAGTTTGTAAAGCATGGTTCCTCATATCACAGAGATGTCAAGGCATTGCACACAAGGCATTGTGTTGAATTCAGCTGATAAAAGTCATTAAACAATAAATAAAGCTGTATGTAAGAGTAGATAATATTATGCATTCAGTGGAGAGAGCATGCCAACTCACAGGTTTGGTACATAGAAACTATGGGAATTATAGTAAATGGGATCAGCAGTTCTAGTAGAAGATGTTTCCAGACTTCAGACACCAGAATTCAGAGCAGAGAACCGAGCTGATACATCCCCAGGGCAGATGAGATTCAAGGAATATAGATGTCATGTGACAACTAAAATTTAACACTGAAAAAGACATAAATGCTCAGAAGTGTTCCTGGTGGTTAATAATTTTGCTTCAATTCATAATCCAACAGGAAACAAGGGTGACAATTACATTAATATATTTTTGTTTTGAAGTTGTGGAATTGTTCAATTATATGTTTTGTAGGGTGATTTACTAAAAATATATATTTATGTAATGCAAAATTGTTCTTCATAATTTAATTCCTTTTAGATTGCAGGCAAGCAAAAGCTCTAGTTTATGTACCTCTTGATGTGAATGATACACTGAAATGTTTTAGAGAAACTCTACAAAAATCTAAATACCACAGCAGAGCACTGAGACACAGCAGAAAACTACTTTCATTATTTCTTGCACACACACAAGGTGAGTTATTTATTTAAGTGTTTCTCAGTGGTGTATATGCAGTTAGAATAGTATATAGTATATAGTATATAGTTAGAATAGTGAAAGGAAGAGATTTTTTTTAAATCAAGTTTTAGTTGTTACTGACAATGAGAAAAAGCATCGCGTATAAAGTTAGGAAGTTCTGTAAGCATAAGCTCTAAGCCTGATTTCCTATGATTTGTGTCTCATAGTTGGATGATAAAATTTTTTTTCATCTAATTGTTTCAGCTGTCTGTCTGTAGCCAAACCTCTGTCAGAGGACTGACAGGCAGATCTTCCCAAGTTTCTTTCTCTAACAGGGCACATATTTTCATTTGGTTGCACTGACAAATGAGTTATGTCCAATGAGTTTAATTACGAGACACACAGACAGAATCATAGCATAGAAAAACAGATAAAAATCGGGCACACAGGAATCATATATCTTCTCGAATACTATGGTGCAGAAATATTTGTGGTGCTGCGAAATAGTACAATACTTACCTGAACTGACCATATAAATCACTTTTCTCATGTAGAAAATGCTGGAAGAGCAATTAGCAGTCATATCTCTTCAAACAGAAGGCTGGAATTTAGTGTGGGACCTGAACTGATATTTCTACCAACACCACATGACTTTTCTCAAGAAAAATTTAATTTCTCCAGTATGGTTGAGAGTAAACCAATACCACAGTCACAGCTTACAGTCATTATCTCTTCCTATGAACAAACAATTGGTAATTTTTAAAATAAATTTCTGTCTACAGTTAATATCATTCTGCCTATCTGTGTTCATATATGTTTATTCCAGTGTTATTTTCCTCTGTCAGACAGTTGTGACTGTCTGAAAGGTGGTTTACAGAAATATACAACCTTCTTTCTGTTGATTCAGAAAATCTGCATTAGATTCTAAACAAGCCACTGGTTGGTTCATAACCTCTACAGTTATTTCATTTTATGAAAAAGCATTACTTCAGCGGTGTTATACTGATTAATCCCAAATTAAAAATCTGCTGTAATGTTCAGCAGATTCATTTTAATTCCATGATAGTTTTTTTTTCATAGGAAATAGACTTTTCTGGGTCTGTGCATTTGAACACGAGACCCAGTTGCTTGGCTTCCAACTCACATTCTAGTATGGCTTTACTCATACAGTTATGAAATAGCATTACTTCAGTGGTGTTATAATGATTAATTCCAAGTTAAAAAGATGATGTAATGTTCAGCAGATTAATTTTAATTCCATGATAGCGTTTTTTCTAGGAAACAGACCTTTTGGGGTCTGTGCATTTGAATATGAGACCTAGTTGCTTGGCTTCCATCTTACATTCTAGTATGGCTTTACTCATACAGTTACAGCTTACCTGTTTTTGCTGTATGACATAATAGGTGAAGTGTAGCAGGCCGACAGATGCCATGAGTGGTTTTATTTGAAGTGAGGGATCTAGAAATGACAGGGACAGTGCTACTGTGCTGTATGCAGGCAGTGTTGTTTAGCAGGGCCCTGGTCAATGGCCTGCTTCCCAGTTTTTCTTTTGAAGACAAAGAAATTCGATAAATCTGAGAAAACAAAAATAAAAAAGTTTAGGTAAACAGGTGCATAGATACATCCTACTCTTGTTTTTAAAGTTAGTAGAAATAAGAAATTGTACATTTGAAGGTAAAACATGCAAGCCTAATAAATCTTAAAAAAAATATTCATGCATTGATTTATATGTGAATGCCTGTCTACTTCTCATGCAAAATTTGTTTAAGATTCAGTAACTGATTTAATGATGTGACAATATTTTTTTCTAATTTATTAAAAAATAAATAACAGGAATCCTGGACATAAACAACCAGAGAGACCTCAAGGTTCAGGCTCTACATGAACTTGGAAATCTTCACTTTTATGCTGGAAACAAAAGGTACATAGTTAGCGGATTAAAAAGAGCATGGTTTCATTTTTTTTAATTGGCATTCATGCACTCTTCAACTGTCTTGTAAGTTCTTGTACTGTCCTTAGTCCATATAACTTCTTTCATCTAACTTACTATTAGCTATATTTTGAGAGACTTTTTTTTCTAGAAATTGTTTATTTTTCTTAGCTAGCTAATTGCAACTAAGTAAATTAATTAAGCATCTCTATGCGGTTTTAGGAAGTAATAGCTATAGTTTGACAATTTAATTTTATTGTAAGTCCCAATAAGTCTGTTGACCAGGTATGGTGTCTTTTTGTGTTGTAGAAACTGTATTTCAGCTTTTGACCTAATCAGAATTAGTTATAACTCAGCCAATAAAGGTAAAATGAAGTGAGTCTTATCTTCCCCTTTGGAAAATGTCAGCAATATGATGAGTATGTTTTTTATGTGTTACAGAGTTGCTTTTAAATATTGGTGTCAAGCCCTTGATGAAACACTCAACATTGCTGATGCTCTTAACAATTGGCAAGAGTTAGGACTTCCAAAAAATGCTACAGACTGCTTTGCAGTTGAAAGATCGACTGATATTAGTCAGAAATTTCTTTCTCAGGCTGGAGTTTGGGGATGTTTACATGCAGCAGTCTTAGTGGCTAAGATAGCTCAGTAAGTATTTTATCTATATATATATTTCTTTCATATTTTAAACAAATTCCTCATCCCTGATAGTAGGCAACTTGAAATTAATTTAAAAACACTAATGAGTTGCTATAAAAAAAGACTCATCAAAAGCAGAGGAATTTTTCCTTTCAGGAAGAAAGTTGCTCTTTTGGAGAATATTGTTTGTTCCCTTTTCTTGAGTGCTCATCTTTGATCGTAATTGCAGCTGTATATTATATAGAGAGATCATTGAAATAAAACAAAATGATAAAAAGTCATAAGCGCAAGGATTTTACAGTCATATTGATTTTCAATTGAAATATCACATCTCCCAAGTCATTGCACATATTAAATATTAATGTATCTTCAGGGCAGATTTACTGCCTAAAGCACTCATTTTCTGGTGAATTACAACTAAATGAAATTTGAATTACTGTATTAAAGTCTACCATCAATAAATATTTCTGTCCAGTACTCCTTGACTGCTGGGTAAACACTACGGATGTAATTCTGAGCTGTTCCTCAATGTATTGTACAATATAAAAATATACAAAATTTAAAATTTAGAAATATTTAAGCCAGATCTAAATGACCTTAGAAGCATTATACTCATGAAAGAGCAGAGCTTCATCTGAGTAAACTGTCTTACCTGAGAAGCAGAGCATATTAATAGCACTGTAAAATATCTGTAAACCAAGGTAGCTTTGAAAGTATTAGCATGGGTATTGCAGGATGAAGCGGCATTGTCACACTAGGAATTAGCACCCAAGAGGAAAAGGAGTGAGTTTAAGTTGATTCTAAACCATAACTCTTCTGAGCTGTGGTACAGTCTCAGGTCCAATTAGGCAAGACCCAGTCCCTAGCTGCTTTTACAGGTGCTTGTGGCACCTATTTGCTGCACTGTATACTGTTCCTTTACTGCTAATATGTCCATTCCAAATCCTGGCAGGGATCTGGAGGGAGCTATTGTCTTGGCTTCTCTCTCAGGCAGATCTTTTCTATTCAGACCTGACTTGGGCTTTTAAACATCTTTCCCTTGAGTTGCTATTTCTAGAGCAATTTAGTCTCAGGCTGTAAAATGCAGATTAGAGGATTCTAATATTGTATTAAAGATTTCTAATATTGTAGATCAGGGGAGTACCCCACTACCAGGATGGTTTAAAGCTCTGATGACATACTGTGTGGGATTCATTTAATCTAGCTAGACACCTACCATGTGAAAGTACACGTGCTAGTTATCTTAGGCTTCCTTTATGGAAACACTTTAAGGTGTGAGTTGCTTGACCTGCGTTATCTTTCTAGTTTTGTATGAGATGAATATTGCACTTAGATTGCCTATTTCTCTCCTTTAGCTTTAAAGACAATCTAGACAACTCCCCTTGTCTAGGTATGTCTTTAGTCAAATGCTTCTCTCTTTGCATGGCAAGGCTAAGCACCTATCTACAGAACAGGCATCTGTTTTCCAATATGAAAAACATCTAGATTGTGTTAGTATCGTTATTACACTAGATAAAAAAAAAAAGAGTTTGAATAATTATATTGATGGGCACATTCATATTTCTTATTATTTGTTGTACTTTAGGTATATAACAACATCAAAGATGAGATTGAGAACCAAATACTGCTATTTTTCTGCTATACTTTTTAAGGTAAGAATACAATTTCAGTTAGAATTCATGAACTTGACAAATTGCTTCTAAAATTTAAATCTCAATAACCCTCTATTAAAATATTTCTCTTTTCATTTTGATTGTAAAGGAAAACTGGAGATCAGAGGCAGTTGACAATTTATGCACATAACATTAGATGTTTTTATCCTCTGTTTTTTAACATTGCTCCTGTATTATAGCTTAAAAATTATCACTTCAATAAGAGGCTGGTGTCTCAGAGAAATAATGAAATACGGAAAGGTGAAGATGGCTGAAGTACAACAAAAATATAAAATATTTGGCAGTCAAATATATTTTTATTCTCTTGAAGTGTTCTGCTCAGGAGTAGCTATATGACACCAACAATAGCAGAGTCCTTGTTGTCAGATCTGTACAGAGTCTTCACAGATTGTCACAAATTTTCAACCAGGAGAACAGATTCTTTAGAAAAAGAAACTTTTGAATCTTTTTTAGCATTGAAAGATACTGGTTTGTAATACTAAAATCTCAGCTCTATAAGAACGTTGCTCTAAAAATAGAGGATACTCAAAATGATTCAGTTTCATTTACAAAGAAAATAAGATCATTAAAACTAAATTTTCAAACTTTTAGCAAACTATAAAGGAAAAAAAGGGTTTCAGTTTACTTTTAAAAGGAAGTTTTAAGATACCAGTAACAGAAGTGATATAGGAAAAAGAACTGCAAGTATTCTGCCAGTCATACTGCACTGGGATCAATGCTTACTCATCCCAGTGCAGCATCAGGAAGTTAGTTGGCTTCTTCCAAAACAAACCAATGCCATATTCTAACATCTTGTGCCACAGTTTTGACCTGTGTGACCTGTGCTGGCCACATTTAAAACCTCATTAAGTTCAGCAAAGGGAGAACAAGTTGAAGAAACAAAGGTAAAGGAGAATTTTGACTAGCTTCTAGCACTGTAATTGCTGGTGGTACAAAGCTGAACAATATTGGTTCCTCCTTTTGACAGAAATAGTAGTAAGCATTTGTTTCAGCTGTATAATGGTAGAAATAATTGTGACTTGACTGAAGTGGGTCTGATATTAATTGGGATAGGAGCAGCTTGCAGGGTGAGTATCTTGAAAAATATAATCAAGTACTGTCACTGTACCGTGTGAAGTTCAAGCCCATAATTTGTTCCTTGATTTGGAAAGCTTTTATAACCTTATTTAAATTCCACCTCTGGTATAGGCTTTAGGCTTGTTAATATCTCAGATCTGAGTATGTAAATGCATATTTCTCTAGCATATCATTGCTAATTACAAGAAGATAAACACAATTGGGAAGGAATATCCAACATCTGAGCCAATGTTAGCACTCCTCGCTTTTTAAAGGAGGAACATTTAATTTACTTCCTTAAAGTTCACATCTGTTTTAAGTTATGTGATTTAAGCTGCACTAGCTGGCCTAGTTAAAGGTGGAACTAGGGCGGAACTAGCTTTTAACTGGCCTTAAAGTCAGCAGCTCTCCCAGAAACAATGGCTGAGATGATGGTGGGGCGAAGACTTAAGGCTAAGTAAAATCAAATTAGCTTTCTTAGCTTGTGGGGAAAATAAAAAGATTTTTCTTCTGATGGAAGACATTTTCCATTAAACTTCTTCAGACTGGTACAGAAATGTTTGAACATATCCCCAGAATCATCTCAACAAATTCTTCCTATGCATTTTCCTTGATTATGAAGATCTTTGAATAAATTATTGAGTTCTTTCTGTGTGCTGATCAGAGGCTTATCCTAAGAAATATCTAAGAAATCTTTGTGAGAATCCCTAGTAATTTATTAGGTTTTTTCCAGTGCTTCCAGAGATGTCTTTGGAATGCTTTGACTTGGAATATGAGAGAAACACCATTGGCTCTTTAAGAAGATTTTTCAGTACCTGGGGAGTACTTGCTGAGGAATCTTTCATGATTATTTTTCTACACCTAGATTAGTTTTTCTCTTTTGCTTGTTCTATGAAATACTGTCCTTAGACTACTTACAGCCTGTTCTTTTCTCCATCAAGTTCATGCATAAAGCATTTTTTCTGAAAAGATTTTTCATGGTTTTGTCTGGAAACACCTGGATACTTAACTTTGATTTATGAAGTCATTTATGAGTGTCAAGGGTTGGCGTTTTATAGTGTTTCACTAATGTCTATATATCTTTTCACAAGTAGTTCATTATTATTACTTTCAGACTCTGTTTAGAGCTTCTCTTCCACATCCAACATCTGACTGTGACTTTGCACAATATGAAACAAATATGCTCATTCCTGGTGTCGACTTGTTCTCTGATCGCTACAGAGCTGATATCTCCACTGTAGTTGCAAGTCTGAATTTTCTTATGTTTGAACTACATTGTGCAAAACAAAATTTAATAGTAAGTATTACTTTTATACTCTGGAAATGAATTTTAAGACATGAAGTTTTATTTTTTTGTGTGGGTGTACTTATGAGATAGCTCAGAAGCTCTATCAAAATACCTGTATGGTTAGGTGCTGTGGCACTGAGATAGAGGCAAGGTATAACTTGCTGCCTACAATTTTTAGAATATACAGGGTACTTGTTTATTCAGAACGATGACAATACATGGTCCACTTGGCTTAGGCATTTTAGAGAAAATTTCCTAATATATACAGTTTGAAATACACTGTACTGAGAATTACCTTAAATGCAGTATGTCCAGAATGCTTTCAGTAATTTTATTTTCACATTCCGTAAATGAAAGTATCTTCTGCCTTGCTCCTTCTCACATTCTTATTCCTCTGTATGGAATGGTTTTACAGCTTCCCTCTTATGTTGATCATGTGCTTATTTCCTCCATTTCCACTTTAATCCAACTTCTTTTAAAGATGCAGTGCTGTATATTGTGATAAATAGATTGAATTGGTTACTAGTACTGAAAAAGATGCAGTTTACCTCTGTTCCTGTTTGGTCCTGTATGCTCTAACAGGTTTTCATATCAGGTGATTATTGTATACCTCTATAAATCAACTCTCAGCATGACAGAAAACTCCCCAGCAGAAACAAGTAGATAGTTTTCTCCTGCTTTAATGAGTTGAATCCACTTATGGAAAGGTCTTGCAAGAGGAAGAGCCAGTGCAAGGGAGGGTAAAAGATCGTGTGGCTGGTGGCAGGGGAGTAAGAAAAGGTTAGGGGGTGGAGATGGAAGAGGAGTTAGAGAGAAGGAGGCAGCAAGATGTTATCCCTTTTTTATCAGAAAGCAATTCGTTGTATTGATTTCTACTGAAACGTCTGTCTTACCTCCTGTCGTTTCTTCTTCCCATCCTGCTTTACTGGAGTTCACTTTGTTATTAAGCTTTGTCTAACTGCCCTCACTATGGGACATCAAGTGAGATCAAGGAGTAACCTCCAGTTACCTGGAGGCAGGGACATTTAATTTGACTGTTTGCTTCACATGGCCATGCATGTTTTTGATTCTTTCTGCATTTGTACTAACAGAATATAGATCCAGGTCATAGATGATGGTCAAAGCACTTGCAGTTTCAGCAGGATGAGAGCTTCATTTCCACTGAATGCTTAATGTGTGGGAATGTTTTGGATGGTGGGCACTAAGTTGATTTGACACTTAAATCAAAATACATCAAGATTCAAGTTTTATTAAAAATAAGACTTCAAAGACTAATTTTGTTGAACTACTTCAAATATCAGTTGGAAATGATATGGGTACAATTAAAACATTTGCCTCAAGCATTTGTAATCCAAATTCAGAAGTATTAAGCTACTTTATGAAAAACTAAAAGTGCATTTGACAAGAAAGTAACAATGCTGTTAGCATTTTCCAAGCCCGGGGACATTTTAAACTGAAGAAAAATGTAAAAGCTGAACAGTAATTAAATTTTGGAACTTATTTCATTTTCAATAAACAAATACATCTGTTAGGAAAGAATCTGATTTTTCTGAAATATTATACAATAATAAATACAGTGTTTGTATACTTTACTAGAACTCAGTTTTAAAATGTTTTTTTGTTAGTTGGTTGCCCCTACAAAAACTTTCCATTTGAAATTAATGCAAATAAATTTGCCAATAAGCCTCATCAGCATCCAGTTGATTTTACAATAGGTATCATTTCACTTAGACAATTGCAGGACTTCATTAGATTTATTTTATAAAGCTCACAGAATTCTATTGTTGTGTTACTTAAAGTGAAAATATTACGGCATCAAAATGTGGACAGTTTTAGAAATCCCTTGTATCGAGGTCTTTCCAGTAGGTTTACTCACTAATGGTATAGTGAAAAAAACACCCTGAACACAGAGAATAATTTGGGGAAACTTCACTTTCTGCATTGTGACTCCCATATATGATAGTATAAGGCGTTAGTTTCAGCCAGCTGAAGGACTTTTTAACACATTCATCCTTCACAGAGTGTAAGAGAAGTAGAATCATGGAATCATAGGATCATTAAGTTGGAAAAGACCTTTAAGATCATCTAGTCCAACCATTGATCCTCCTACGCCACTAAACCATGTCTCTAAGCACCACATCTACACGACTTTTAAACACATCTAGGGATGGTGACTCAACCACCTCCCTGGGCAGCCTCTTCCAATGTTTGATAACTCTTTCAGTGAAAAAAAATTTTCCTGATGTCCAGCCTAAACCTCCCCTGGCACGACTTGAACCCATTTCCTCTTGTCCTATCGCTAGTTACTTGAGAGAAGAGACCAGCGCCCATCTCACTCCAACCTCCTTTCAGGTAGTTGTAGAGAGCAATAAGGTCTCCCCTCAACCTTCTCTTCTCCAGACTAAACAATCCTAATTCCCTCGGCTGCTCCTCATAAGACATGTTTTCCAGACCCCTACCCCAGTAGTGGTGGTATGTGGCAGTGAACGCAGTACTCCTATATTATCTATATGTTTATGATATATAATTGCAATGTACATTTCTATAATTGGACCCTTTATAACATTTATAACTAGATGACCTAATATTTTCCTACAGATTTTACCATTGTTCACATTATACCAATACATTGTGTCTGAGATTTGTAAGGACCCAGCTAAATGTATTGAAGGGAGAATCTTCAAGGTAATCAAAGAAACTTTCTTCTTATCACAGGACATTGTATTTCAAATAAACTTTTACTTTCTTTGTTAAATGTAGTCAATTTAATATTTCTTCATATATAACTACTATGAAAAGTAATGCTTTAAAGTTTAGCTGTTGCTTAGTGTTTCTAGCACAACAGATTGTAGAATAGGACTACTGTCTAAATGCAATTATTATTTATATTCTCAATTTTAGTAGGATGTAGATTTATTTATACAGTTTTACTGTTAATGTCCTACAGAGACTGTTAATTACTTCCATCATTTCTTTCTACTCTTCATTTAACAAGCATTCTTAAAGATATGCTCATAAGATTTTCCCTCTTAGATCCAAACTTTTTACTTGGTATTTTTTATCTTGTTCCACCATTCTTTTAAATGTTTTCTTCAGTGCAAAACATAAATGACTTTCTGTTCACAATGTTCACTTCTGGATTTGCTATCAGGATCATGGTGGAACCAGGTTGTCAGACTTCTGGGAACAGACTTGTCATTTCACTAATGTTCCTGTGTTGGTTTTGTTTTGATTTTTGTAATCCCTTGGTGGTTGCATTTTTTTTTTTTAAAGGAATCTAACTTGTAGTAAGAGTAGAAATATTGTTTGGTTTAGATATTTTCAGGAAATACTGATATGGGTTAGGGAGAATAGCTAAATACTACAAGACTAAGATGAGTAAAATCTGTGAAACAGGTTTTGATAAGGGGCTGACCTTGGACTGACACTCAAAGCTCTAGCCAGATGAATTAAGTTCTTTTCCTTTGTCAGGAGCAAGTTTTTAAAGAATATGTTTTTGGATTTATTTTTTTTTACTTTTTGTTTTTAAATGTGAAAGATTCATCTTTGAGATGTCACTTATTTAGTAAAAAATGTAAAAGATTTCCTTCCATTGAAGAACATTCTCCATCAATGTACTATTCCAGTAGCCAAATCTACTTGAAATTTACCTTTGAATACATTTTATTTTGACCAAAAGAATAATTGAAAATTATTTAAATCAAAGTCTCTGTTATATTTTCACAGATCAAAGTACTTACAGATATAGGATTTTTTATGGAGGCCTTTCATGAACTGTCTTTGCTTAATTGTGGAGAGAGAATTCCATGGAAAATACCTGCAGGATACAGAAAAATTGAACAAATGAAGGTAAACACCAGTAAAGTATAATATCAAACTATAACACTCAATGCTCTTCATGAAACTGCACATGCTCCACATCTGCAAGGTATTACACATTCCTAAAAAAATCCTAAATTTCTTTCAACAGGCAGGTCAAATAGTAGGCATTGAATGATGTTAATTTCTCCCACTGAACAGCAGGAACAAAAATAAAATTTGAAACATCCATGCTGTCTGTTTTATACAGTGAGTAATGCAGATAGTATTGTTGAAAAAATAATGTGTCATTTCATTTGTAGACACAAAAAATATGGATAGAGTTCTTGCCCCATTGATGGCAAAATTCCCACAGCCAGGAGCAGGGCAGCTGGGGGGCAGCTGGGGCAGCCCCCAGCCCGGGGCATTGGGCACTTCTGTGGGGTTGGGGACAGGCCAAGGCTGGGCTCGGACATGAGCTTGCGGGTTGGGCTCAGGATCATGCCTGGTGAGGAGAACTGGGCTCAGACACAGCCCCGGGATGGCCGCACGGGGCCATGGGGTCTGGCTGAGTCTGGGCCAGGGTCTGGGCCCATGGGTGGGCCCTGCTCAGGAGGGCCATGGCAGGGCAGGGCTGTGGGGAGCTGGAGACCAGCCCTGCTGCAGCATGGCTGGGGTAGGGGCTGATGGCCCCAGGGGATGAAATGGGGTCCTAGGACCTGGGCAGGGTGGGAGGAGGCCTGGGACATGCTGGGCAGTAAGAGCTAGTGGTGCCCTCAGAGCCTTGACAGTCACGTCACCCCAAGTCAATCTCTTTGATTTTCTCCATATCTAAAGCCAAATAGTGATCTTACCTTGATCACTAATGTGCTACAAGGTTATGAAACTGTTAAAAATTGACCTGGGCTTCTTTGTCTTACCTGTGAGCATACCTGTGCAGGCAGGTACAGTCCAGAGCTATCGGGCAAGCCTCCCCTGTAACAATTATGTAGCCTTTCCTTGTTTTCCCAGCACATAAAAAATAATCTAATGAGTTATTGTTGGACAGCTGTAATCAAGGTCTCCCTTACCTGAGTGGTACTTTTGGGTAGGTGTCAACCCATGACAAAGTATGTGTGCCAGTCCTAGGGAGCTGGACTGAACACGTGATAGAAGACTAGTGGGACAGGTAGGGACACCCCTTTTGACAGCAGTGTGGATTTAACTTGATTGTACAGCCACACTCTATACATGCAATAGGTTGATATTTCTAATCTGGTGATAGTTACAGGCTGGTGCAGAACCCACCTCCATGACTTCACATTTGTTTCCCTTACCCTGTGTTGTAGACAGTGAAGCTGGCATTGCAGAGCAACATGAGTTTAATGAGCCTATTTGAAGGGAAATTTCCCCCCTCCCACCTCCCCAAACCCTGAGAGGGGTTTTCCAGCCAACCCATGGCCTGACTGTCCTTACCCTGCAGCCTCACAACAGCTATAACCAGCACAGAACAGCAGTATCTTTTTTTGGCAACAGCCAACAAATCAATGCCTAAGCTAAATAATAAGGGAATAATTACAATTGCATTTATGATAGGATGTCAAATGTTTACATTTAAAAAAACAGAAATACAGACAAGCACTCCTCCTAGGATAACCTGCAGTGGTACTACATTTTAAATGAAACATGAACTTAATAGAAAATAAAATTAAAATATTTATCAAAAAAGGTGACCTTTTTAATTTCCCAATGACACTTTCATACTAACTGCATGGGAAGGTAAGAAACTGAAATCTAGTGATTTTCCTCAGGGCACAAGCTACGTTACATTCTCACTAGGTTAAGCCATAAACAGTTATCAGTATCCTCACTGGAGCTGATTCTGCAAAGCTTCCCTGTTCATGGCTACAGTACAAAATGCGTTTACTCCTTACGGATACTAGTCAGGTTAAAATGCATGTTTAAGTCCTTTCCTTAATTTGTATTTTGTCTGAAGAGCTCACAGAGTTAGAATGAGGTCTGGTTGATTTGTGACTTGTCTTTTTCTAACTGGGTTCGCAGGTGGGTGTTTGGGTGAACAGCAGAGAAGGTTAAGTGTTAGGTCTCTGGTTAGGGTGTGACGCATGTAGAAGCTAAGTGCTTGCTGGACTTTTGCACAGCTCTCAGAATAAGAAGGACCTACGTTCCAGGGAATGACAGAGATGATAGAGGGCTACATCTGGAGCATAGAGTTAATAAAAGAGTAATAAAAACCACATAGAACCCAACTGACAGTTGTGTGCAGTGCTCTCATTTATGATGAAGGCTGGAACTGATCTTTACCTCTGCCTTTTCCTTCCCCTTAGTAGACTGATTTGTCTCCTGGTGAAAAGGTAAAGGGTTTTTGAGCAAGGACTGGAATTAGGGTTAGGGTTCAGAAAATTGAAGCACATACAAGCGAAGAAATAGTTGTTTTTAGAGCCCTCAAGGAGGCTGAGGTCTCAAGTTCATCTTGACCTGTAGCTCTTGTTTTCTTTCTATTCACAGACCTATGCTCTGGTGAATAGCAGAGAAGGCATGTGCTAAGTCTGGAATTAGGTTGGGATTCAGAACTGTAAAGAACATAAAGGCAATTGATAGTTGTTGTTTATAAAACTCCTAGAATTTGGAAAAGGATTTTTGTTGGCTTATGCGTTTTTCTCCATTTGCTTCAAGTTGAAGAATCCTAGCAAATGGCATAGGAGGTGTAGGGATAGTTCTGGGACTCGGATTATGGTTCAGAAATGTAAAACCTGTAAAAGCCAAGTAATTGTTGATATTTTCAGAGCCCTCAAAGTAAAGCTGGAAATGCACTACACTTGTCCACTGCTCTGCTAACTCATTTTATATTCATATTGTAACACATTACTTATTTTTGGTTTTGTCCATTTTACAGGCTTTACAGAAGTTTGACTCCTCAAAATCTCTCCTGACCATTACAAATTTACAGGTAAAAAGAATCTGAAAGTCCTAAAAATTTTATGCGAGACATAAATATTTATTTCTCTGGCATCAGTTAGAGATTATTTGCTTCAGAAAATATACTTATTATTTGTAAAAAACAGTAAATAGAAAAATATTCTCCGCAACAGTTTACCATTTCCTAAATTTTAAATTTTATGGCTGACCTCTCAGGGGAGAGGCAAGTACCATTATCACCATTTTTGAGATGGGAGAGCTAATACATACAAATCTGTGACTTGTCTGTGCAAAGTATACTAGTAGAATTATTCAGGTTTTGTCATGATATGTAGGGTCTGGAGTTTATCCTGCTAAAATACCAAGAACATCAGTCATCTAGCCTTATAATCTCTGTCAATCAGAGCTGTCTTCATAGATTCTAGGAGGAAATACAGAGAAATTGTATCCTGGGCAGCCAGGGATCAGGTTAGGAAAGCTAAAGCCCAGATAGAGTTAAATCTGGCCAGGGGTGTCAGGGGCAACAAGAAAGCCTTCTATAGGTATATCAGTGACAAAAGGATGACTACGGAAAATGTGGGCTCACTCAGGAAGGAAATGGGAGACCTGGTCACCCAGGACATGGGTAAGGTGGACGTACTCAACAACTTTTTTGCCTCAGTCTTCACTGGTAAAGGCTCTAACCACACTGCCCAAGTTGCAGAAGGTAAAGGCAGGGACTGGGAGAATGAGAACATCTTTGTTGGTGACATGGATGTTGGGATTGAGTGCACCCTCCGCAAATTTGCTGATGACACCAAGCTGTGTGGAGCGTTCTACACAGGAAGGGAAGGGATGCCATCCAGAGGGACCTGGACAGTCTTGAGGGGTGGGCCCATGCCAACCTCATGAAGTTCAATAAGGCCAAGTGCAAGGTCCTGCATGTGGGTCGAGGTGATTCTGCCCCTCTACTCCACTCTCGTGAGACCCCACCTGGAATACTGTGTCCAGCTCTGGAGTCTCCAACATAAGAAGGACATGGACCTGTTGGAGCAGGTCCAGAGGAGGGCCAGGAAGATGATCAGAGGGTTAGAGCACCTCTGCTATGAGGACAGGCTGAGAGAGTTGGGGTTGTTCAGCCTGGAGAAGAGAAGGCTCCAGGGAGACCTTATAGCAGCCTTCCAGTATCTGAAAGGGGCCTACAAGAAAGCTGGAGAGGGACTTTTTACAGGGGCATGTAGGGATAGGATGACGAGTAATGGCTTCAAGCTGGATAAGGGTAGATTTAGAATAGAAATTAGGAACAAATTTTTCACTGAGAGAGTGGTGAGGCACTGGAACAGGTTGCCCAGGGAAGCTGTGGAGGCCCCATCCCTGGAAGTGTTCAAGGCCAGGTTGGATGAGGCTTTGAGCAACCAGGTCTAGTGGGAGGTGTCCTTGCCCATGGCATGGGGGGTTGGAACTGGGTGATCTTTAAGGTCTCTTCCAACCTAAACCATTCTATGATTCTGTGATTTGTTCTAATTCAGATTAGGGCTGAAGTCCATTTCTGGGGGAAAAAAAAAAGGTGAATCTGTAAACCAGTTAATGAACAGTCATTTCTCATTTTCATTAAAATCATATCTTCATCGATTACTTCTTTTTTGTTTTTCAATTTTAATAGTTTTCTTTCATTTGTCTTGTCATAGATCCATTGAGCTAGTAAGGGTAAATGTTAGCAGAATGTGGAAAAGAAGCTATACCATAAACCCAAACTGATAAAGTAGAAAAGCCCTACTTTTTCCTCCACTTTTCGCTCTTTTGTTTACAGTAAGCTTGTGTGTCTCCTACAACAGTCGATATTAGACGACAGAAATGAGATGTCTATCTTGACAGCTTTTGATCTCACTAGTTTCAGATTTATTTTGAAGTTGTGCTTTATCTTGAGCTTTTGATTTGAACACTTCGCAGTCTATATGGGGCTCTTATTGGTCTCCTTATGATTTTGCAAAGCTGTGTAGACTTTCAACTTCTAAATTTATTAATCTAAAGTGAGAATATTAAACTCAAGATAAAACAAGGATGCTCTAATGAATAACAAAAAGATTCTATGAAATACGCTAGAATGGTCTGATATGAGAATTTTTTTCCTTGCTTAATCTTTCTAGTTAGGGTGAATTGTAACAACAGACATTCCTTTGAGTTGAGATTTCTGAACAAGACATTTACCTACGTATTTTTTGTGACCACCTTAGCTCCAAGAGTGCTATGGACAATGCAGAAAACTAAAACTCACACAGAGTAATAGCTATAACTTCATAGATTCACCTT
This sequence comes from Burhinus oedicnemus, assembly GCA_008921705.1. Taxonomy (NCBI): domain Eukaryota; kingdom Metazoa; phylum Chordata; class Aves; order Charadriiformes; family Burhinidae; genus Burhinus; species Burhinus oedicnemus. Next base: position 273,999 of record VFFE01007694.1, read on the forward strand.
CTACTGGAAAACTGATCAATGACACTGTAGCAAGTGCTACTAAGTGGTGAATTAAGTTTGGAAAGGAAACCAGCAACTTATCCATAATAGCTAAGAGCATACCACTAATATTATTAATGTTAATTGTTATAAACATTATTATTAGTAGAAGCAGAATATGACTTGAACAAGAAAAATGTAAAAGATGTCATTTCAAGTAGTCCCAATTGTTAACTTTCTTGTAGGTACTGGAAGACATATTTAATTGGAGTCTGTCTTTAACAATGGTGCCACTGTGCAACCAACAAATTATGAATAAATTAACCTTAGCCAAAATGCATTTCATCATTTGCCTTTCTGCCACAATAAATAATATACCTGAGAAAGTGGAAAAACATGTCTATTCTGTTGATAAGAACAGCTTGAAGGAGCCAAGCAGAATTACAGCATCAAATGTAAAAGGTAATTACAAGGGTGGTGGAAAAGTGCATTTATTCTGCAACTTGTTTCAAGCATAGTTTTTCCACTTTTAACTGCATATGCATTAACATGTAATATTATAAACAATATTCATATTAAATATTGCTGGAAAAATCAGTCATTATTGAAATAATAAGCATTAAGGTTTTTCAAGGTTTTTTTAGTTAATATCTCTGATATTATTAGAGCTGTATTCCATTCTTCCTCACTTATTTTGATATTGAAAGTCTCAATTATAAATAGATAAAAATGGGACATATTCTTTAAATTACTAAGAATGCTTTGGTTCTGCATCTGTCATCTGAAATTTCATCTGAAATGTATTTGACAGTTGATGCTGATAAGAATTCAAGACAACAGGAACAAAGAGGCACAATGGTGCAGCTCGTTGACTGTAAAGATGAATTAAATATGGCCATGCTGAAGGTAATTTTGATTTTTAGGAAAAAAGGCTTAAGAAACTGCAGATTGTTCCAAAAACATTGCTAATGCTTTCAATGTAACAGAAATTATGATGGGAGGATGGAATGAATAAGGGGACTAGAAATTTCTGTTTCTAATCTGATTGTAATCTTACTAGCCACACATGAAGTCTTGGTGATTTGGTGCAGTTTTTCAAATGGTCTAGCTTACGCTATATAAGTGTCCATGGGAAATATTGTCATGATCAGATCTCAGTATGACTGTTTCAGCAGCAAGGGTAAAGACTGAACAGGATTTCAAGGATAAAATCATCTCCTTTTGGAGGGTGGCGCCTGTAGAACATGTCAGACACTCTTTGATGGGGCAGTATGATCTACAAATTAATGGAATACCATTCTCTACTGTATGTGAAATGTCTCATATCTTTCCTGTTCCTCTTTCTGACACTTTATTTTGGAGAAAATATCCCATAGCTTATTAGCTTCTTTGTTTGAAGAGGTTTTGTTTGGTTGGTTTTGGGTTTACTTTTTGTTTTGTTTAATTGTAAAATTCATGCTTGGCAGTTTCACATTACAAAAGACCAAAATTGAGGGCTGACATACTCTTCTTTCAGAGGGGTCTTCCCCTTTGGAAGTAACTACTTTTGGCCATTGTTAAAAAAAAAATAACGTACAAAATACATCTGGAGAAATGGAGGATGATTTTGTATGGCAACTGCTATATGCCATACACTAGAAACTTGAAAGTTTTAACATAGCTTAAAAATAACTTGAAAACAGCATCTTGAAAATAACTAAAATAGAAATGTTAAATTAATTTGAATGGGGCTCATTTAAGAGACATAATATATTTCTTACCCTTCTGATTTTTCTTTAACCATTCTGTTCTCTTGGTTTTTTTTTTAAGTAGAGCTCTGAATTCATTGAGGAAACTGGTCAAAAAAAGATATTGGATGACACAAACCTTTGAATTATTTTTTAATTCTGCTGAAAGCTCTGTGATTGAGATTTTATTTAAAATTAACTTTCTTTTAGATTTGGTTTTCATAGCTTCTTACAGCTTTGTTTGTCAGAAAGACTGTAAATTACAGGTGAACTTTCAGGATACATACTGAACTCAAGGATCTGTCAAAAATAGAAAAGAATGTAATACTTCTTGCAACATCTTTAATGTTGTATTTTAATATTGTATTTTTTAAAATTACTAAGCATAGTAAAGTATAGTATAAAATTATCAAGTATAGCTATAAGATAAAGATAAGAATAAAAAATTATTGAGTAATATTGCTAAGCCAGAAAATATGTAGTTAAGCATAAACTGCAATAGTACAGGCACAGTTAAGATGTTGCTACTTTCAACAAATTGAATCTGTAAACCTGAAAAAGGCAAAATTAAACTCCCTTGCTATTTATAAAAAAGGCATATTGTATTCAAGTTGATTTGTTTTAGGGTGCAGGGATAGTAGACTATAACAGGATAAAATACTTTTAAAGAAAGTTTTTATTTCTTTCATTATTTTTTGAAATCATACAATGCTGTGTTCTTCTCTAGGGGATTTTATTGACAGAAGCTGAAGAAAGTCTTAGACATCTTGTACAGAACATACAGAACAAATATGATGGGGAGATATCTCGGTGTTCTGCTGAAGATTTAGAGGCTCTTATTGAGGCCAAACTTCAGCTTGCTGCTATTTCTCAGCAAAGGCATCAAGCAGCTTTCACGTAAGTAATATTATGAACAACCTTATGTTGCACAGCCTTGAAGATTAAAAAAACCATCCAGCAACTTTTTCTTTGAATCCTTTATGTCCACATTAATATTCTAAATCTTAGTAACCAGCCATAACAACCCCACTAGTATATCTACAAATGTAAGTTACGCTGGTATTTCATTTTTTATTATTGCTTTATTTTACTTTATAAAAGCTCATCAGTTACTGGCCTATGATTTCTCTGTGAGGTGTTTTTGTGATACAGTGTTATACAAAGTCAAAGAAAAAGCTGCAACGTTCACTGTTCTTGCTAAAGTCTGTAAAAGTCTGGATATGTTAGGTCATGCGGTTTTTTATAATTTTAAAGTGTACAGCAGAGTACTAATGTTGTCTCTGAACTACTGAATTCTACCTTGTTTGAGAATGCCCTGTGTTACTGTCCTAAAAGAACATTTCCTCTTGATGTACTTATTGGTGTCAAGTTAAGATGTTAAAATAATATTTTTTAAATTAATTTGATTAAAAAGCATTGATGTAACCTTTAACATATTAGAATAGATTTTAGCAGGCATTAATTATATTGTTAGTGATAGTGTGTAAAGTACTATTGTATTTACATGATCTGCCAGATATTTTCTCCAAATTATAATTTCCAAATTCTGCGATTTTTTTGAGGTTCTGATTTCTTTTGAAGAACTTCAGGAAATTACAGTTGTGCTGTTCTTTGAATATACGGGGCATATTAATTCTTCGTAGAAGTTCAATTCTGAACATTGTGATCTTTTAGCTAGGAGGATTCTTCTGTTTACTGTACCTGTAATTTTAAATTAATTTTTATAAGAAGGATAGTAGTTTAACAATACATCATTTTTATGAGTATCAAGCTCTTTTTATCTAATTTTTTATTAGGTTGAAAATCTACAAATTGTTAACTAGAGATGTAGCATATAGAGGTACAGCACTGTCACTTGTCAGACTATATTGAGATTAAGTAGAGTATAATCAGGATTTGTAACTTTTGTTAGGTCTAATCTGACTAAACACACCAAAATTATTACAGCAAATCTTACATTATAGTAAGCACCAAGCAAAAAGCAAAATTAACATTTTTTTATTGTTGGAATACTGGTGAAGATTGCTGTAACAATCTTATTGATAAAGTGGTAGGTGATTCACCTGGCCAACGGATAAACCAGTCTCAAGGGTTTTTTTTCCTTTTTACCCAAGTAACAAAAAGTAAATGTTTTCTTCTATGTCAAAGGCAAACTATCTTCCGTCTTCCAGTTGTCTTAGGTGAATAAGCAAATCTCCAAATCAGATAGCCTTTAAATAGCACAATTCCTTTTGAACTGCTATGGTACAGCAATGAAAAAAATAAAATTAACAAGGACAGGAGCTTCACAATGCTGTATAGACTACTGAATTGAGAACAGTAAGACTACTGCAGCATGTTCTTTCACACGGGTTTTGTTTCCGTTATTTTAAAAGACAGACGTTTCCCAAAAGTTCAGATATTAGGACTGTAATAATTTAGTAGTAATGTCATTAGTGTAGATGGGAAGTAAGAACTTGTAGGCTCTTTGTGGGCATTTCTTATCATGAAATATTGATCTGTTTCAGTGTCTTTTGAATTAGATTAACTTATCATAAATTTGTCAAAGAGAAAACAACAAATCACTAGACAGTGACCTCATTGTGCATTTGAGTGCCATATTGGTTTTATAAAATTGTCATATTAGTAACTAAGGACCAGTACTCAGACTTATGAAATATCCTGTGCATAAGCCCAGGTTAGCTTGATACTAGGCTTGGTAAAACCTGTAATAGTCGAGTTCTGACCCAGACTTCTCATTCTGCTAAACTGGTTTCTATATGGAAGCCATTTTCAGTGCAGGACCCTTCTTTTTGACATGCAGTTATATCCTAAAGTGTAGTTTCTCTCTTGGCTTATAACTTGTCTCAGGTTGAAGAAACTTTTTTAGAGTATCAAGGGTTCCAATGGATGTCAAGCATGCTATGGATCATTTTTTGGGACTCTTGAATTTTTGATGGGTGTTTAGCGGGCCTTATATATTGATACTGGTGAGATAGCAGAAAAAAACCCCAAACAACAAACAAAGTGAGGGTTTGGGGTTTTTTAACTTATTTTACAATTTTATTGCACTGCCATCCATGGAAACTGCTGATATATCTGCCTCAGATACAAATGAAACATTCCTTCAGACAGCTGAATGTTTCCTGCCTGCCAGCCTAGAAATCAAACTTTGCATGATATTACAGAAATTCATCATTTTTTTCCTTTGGCAAAATGACTTAGTGGTGAAATTGTTATAGTCAGCTGTACTTTCCTATTTTGATCATCTTGTCACTTTCTGATTCAGCTGATAAAAGGATGTGTATTTTGTCAAGGGAAATATATAGACACATCACTCTTGTTGACAGCAGAAGAGGGTCACAAAAATTTCATCAAGGGAAGCTTCTACATTACAGCCTCTGTCTTGCAAAACATTTATGCCTGAGAATAAGATTATGGATAGGACTAATTCAATTAATCAGAAGGAGAGTACTTACATGGTGTCCCCCCTAAGCACGTGAGGTTTCTAATTAACCAAATATGTACTTGTCTGCTTATGTGAATACATTGCTGCTTAAAACAATACATATATGAACCTTTGGGCTCGTGGTCTACATTTTACTCATGAAATTTATATGTAAGCATGTAGGTAAAAATGGCCTCATTTTCAGAATTGCTAAATGTTGACAACAGCAGTCAACTGGAGGCAGTGGTGCTCAGGAAGTTAGGTTAATATTCCGTAAAAGCCTCTATATACTCTTGGGTGCTGCACCTTCCAACTTATTTGAGAAATGTTAGCCGTACATCTCGAGCAATGTTTTGAAAAATGTCAGGTTTTGCTGTAATTTAACTTTGATGCCTGGTTTCAGGGGAAAACTCTTCTTAATAAAAAGAAAGAAAAGCAGTTGGGATATTTCATTGCATTATCCTTACTGTCTCTTTTGCTTTTATAAGCAAATTCTGTTTTGTATTTTCCATTGTCAGAAAGAAGGTTATAATCAAATCCAACTTTGATTTATTCTGGTTTCATTTTGTTGAATAAAACTGAGGTAAAGGCATGATGAAGGAGATTCATAAGGATTGAATTCTGAGAGCTGAAAGGCAAGATATTAACAGTTTTGGATCTCATTGTTACTTTGGGGTCTATTTGTACTGAATTGGTGTAATCCATCCAGTTCAGCATCACAAAAACAGCAAGCAGGATAGAATCTGAAATGACAGGAAGACTTTAACTACCCTCTTATCTCTGGAGGTTATCCATCCTGTGGTTAGATACATGTTGGCAGAATAATGTGAGTAATTTCAGAGTAGTGCTGCTCTTGTTCTGACTTCTTTCTGCATAAATCAAGAACTTTGCCTTTTCTACAATTAATCTAGAACTTCTCAAAAGCAGTAAATTCATACAGAGCCTTAATCGCTCTTGCATTAAAAGCTCTTTACAGTGTCCTGGCAGTGTAAAAAGGACTTAAGGTCTTCATAAATTTTTTTTTCTTTTGCTTCATAGCAGCCAGTTTCTATGTAAAGAGAGTCTCTCTATGTAAGAAGACAGCATAGATCAGAATTCTGGTTATACATTTTTAACAACCTGCTGAAAAATCCTTAAGAGGTGAGCTAGGGATACCCTCAGGTACTTTTGCTTCATTAGGAAAATATGTTTCAGTGGGTAGGGAATAAGAAGAATTGTAAAAAAACTAACCCAACCCCAAAAATGTTTTAGAGAAGAGGTAGGAAAGTAAAGATTTACAGAGGTAGGGGAAAATGTACAATTAGAGATGGAAAACTACTACCATGAGACACTGGTTTTGGCAGTTCACAGAATATTTTGAGAAGCATGTTCATTAGGCAACAAATCCTGTTATGAAAAAGATCTTCTCAATGTGTTGGTTTTGCAAGTGTCGTCATATAATGAAAATAATAGTATTCACAAAGTCTGCTGTTATAGATAAACATTTCTATAGATGTCATGAAAACTGAATGGTGTATCTGAAATGTTTAAAAAGACAGCATCAAAAGGAAAAAAACACTAGGAGTTAATATTTTAAGAAACCTGACAATATTTTTGGATCCCAACTCACAATTTTTTGAAATGTGGAGTTGAATGCTGCACCAGTCCTAATGGTGTCTGTATCTTTCTAGATGCTGTTTGGAGTGAACTCCAGAAAAGGATTTATGATTGGGGTGGGGGGGCAGCAGGCTCAATGTCATGTCATTGCTTACAAGGTTTTGCCAGGGTGGCACCTGGCTCAATTTTTGGTTGATGGTGTTTACTAAGATCCTGTGAGTATTTTGTCCTGTGGATTTCACAAAAGGATTAACATGTAGACTGGAAAGGCTCTAAGGAGGAAGATGTTGTGGCTGAGATACAGAACTCTCCTAATATATTTTGTCATTTTCAGTATCTTTACATCTTTTAATTTCTAAAAGCTCATCCCTGAAGACAGCTATGTGTAACTGAAGTTATAGTGGAATTCTATTTTGATTGCTCCAACAGAGTATGATATATCTTGGCTTATTATCAGGTTACGTCTGTTATTGGCAAAACTTTGTCTCTTACTGCTGTTTTCTCACTTTCATACTGCAGAGTCTACAAATTCAGAATATACTCCAAGTGCAGTTTTTTTGTTCTACTGAAGCAAAAATTGATAGCTGCTGATAGACATCTCTGATGCAGTCAGAAATGAAGTATCTATTATAATAAAAGCATAAAATGGCAAATATAATTAGTATTTTTTAATAGTATTTTTCTGTATCACAGTGTTGCTTTGGCTTTCTCTGCAATTCGACTTCTTCAAGATGCAAAAATTTTTAGGATCAAAGTGACACATTTTCAAGAAGAAAAGGATGAAAGGGAGTGTTCGGTATGTGTGGATATTTGTTTTAAACTATTATTTCTTAGTGTATGAAGTCTTGTATTAAGTGTTGAGTGATTTTCAGAATACTAGAACATAGCAGTCATCTGTATTACGTGGTTACCATTAACCTGGGGAGAAAATGAGTATGACGTGCTTCAGTTACCTGCTTTCCTATAGTATATTCAGTATGTCTGTAATCATTTTAATTTGTATGTGGTTAGGAATTACAGTTTCTAGTTGTATACTCTCAAATGCAGCATCGAAAATCTCCTTTTGTTTAAAAAACACCAAACAAATGGAAAGTGGAAGAAATAGCTAACCGGTGAAAATCTTGTATTATTCAGTTAAAGCATTTTCGATTTTTTGATTGAAAACCCACTTCAGAGTATCCTCTTTCAAAGACCCAAACAGACTAGTTCACATCATTGCTGTGTTCCAAATTTAGCAGGATTCCAGCTGACTTCTGTTGTCTAACACATAGTGATACGGACCTATTCTTTGGAAAGCCAATGTACAAAACCTATTGGTAATTCAACACACATTCACTCTCGAGCGCACAGTAAGTCAAACTGACTCACATGGACAGACCAATTGAGCAGTGACGCCAGATTTTGTAACATGCATAACGAGACTGGACTTTCTTGCATGCAGTGTAATTATTCTCTGTCTGTGTTGCATATCAGGGTCTTCTGTCTTTCTGCACTTGCTCCTACATTTTCTCAGGACTGCCCTGTAGCCAGTAACTGAGTTATGGCTATTTTTTTTCCTCATTTGCATCAACGCAAGTCATTCATGATGATTTTTTGAATAAGTAAAACACGAGTGGTGCCATGTCCATTTATTGCTTGCTGGAACAAATCTTTAGAATATGGACTGTAGAATTTTAGTAATAGAAAGACTATTTATAATATGTGAAGATGGCACAGGGAGTTGAGCTAAGAATTCTCACAAACACTTCCAGTACTATATTACCTTAATATTTGGTTCTAATCACCAGAAACACTAAAAGCTAGAAATCAAAATTTAAAGATTTCTTTCTAATCACTAGCGAGGTACCAGAACTTGATATTGATCCTGCTCCACAATTAGACTTTTATGTGCCTTACAGTTTTGTGTAATGTTCCTGTTTGAGAGGTATAAAGTCCAAACTGTTAGAATTATTCTTCATGACACAAATAGTATATGGATATATGTATGGACTCTCCCATAAAGGCTGGTTAAATTTTCATTTGTTCCAAATCTTTTTTTTCCCTGTATATTAAAAGTTAAATAATAAATGGACTCCTGATATATAAAAAATATGTATCTACCCTTCAAATAAACTTCTGTTTATAATTATGTTATTATTTGTAATATATTTTTATTAATTTGATTTATTTTAAACTGATGCTGCCCTGTTCCTTTGTTTGTAGTAAAGTACTTGACTCAGAAAGTAACATTTCTCTTGCTTTTGGAAATTATTAGGACTCTTATGTTGAAGATGTTCAACTGCCTCACAGTATAACAGCACAAGATCATATGAACATACATCTGTGGCTAAGGTGTCGTACAATGTTAGTGACTGCACTAGTAGCACAGATACATGGCGTTGGTGGTATCAAAGGTATTACCCTTTTTTGGTTTAAACTTATGGGGTATAATGGGCAAGTGAGCCTATTCAGGCACAATTCTTATTCATAAATAAAAAATACAAACATTAATTCTGGAGCTGTATTATAACTGAGCAATTATTTGTATTAAATTCATCCAATGCATTAAGGAAAATATATTTCTGAATACAATCTCTCCCTAAAGAATGTAAACACAAAGCATTATATTAATGTTCATTTAATGATAATTATCTTTTGATAAATCACTTGTGTGTGAAAAAGCTTCAAATGTTCTAGTGTTAATTAAGTTAAATAAATATGCTTGTTTTAAAAAAAACACTGTTGCTACGTACTTCTAGATTCAAAAGTCTCAGAAGCTTTTTTTCACTTTTTATATCTCCAATAAATGAAGTCTTCCTATATATCTCCTAAAAATGTTCCAGATTCTTTTTCTTTAAAGAATTTGTGTGAGTTACTACAAAATATGTTTATTGCAGTTTGATTATGAATAAAATGTTTTTCATTTCTTGGTTCTATGAACTTAGTATAAACTCTGACACTCACTGAAGTATCAAAATCACAGTCTAGGTCTGTAGCCGAAATCTTACTTAATCTCTTCTGGATAATTCCTGTGAAGGCTGTTACTATTTTGGAATGATAACTAAGATCATATTTTTGAATATGTAGAATACATTTTATGGGTGAGAATGACATCTGGTCTACAGATTCTAATTATTTATGCTTGTGGCTTACATATAAAGAATGTATTTGGATGAACTTAAAGTGCCGTTTAAAAACTAACTGGTTTTTCTTTCTTTTGAAAGTGAATTTGCCAAAGAATCAATGAAATGGTAAATGTGGAATCTATAATGTCAGATTTTCTGTAACTTTTTGGTGTGGATGTGACTTCTTAAGAACGGTAGAAGATACCGTACAGTCTTTTCTCTTGTATTTTTACTATTCATATATTCTTTTCCTTTAGAAAATGATGTGGCTGAACGCAGAAGTGTGATAAAAGAAGTAATACTAGAGGCAGAAGCCTTTGGTGATACTGAGACTCAGGCTGAAATGATGGTGCAAGCTGCTATTCTTGACCTGCAAGAAAAACGTCCTGTGGCAAGCATTAAACTTCTTTTGGAGGTTTGAGCACAGAGGAGAAACTGTTCGCTTTTCTTTGATGCATTTTTCATGTAGTCAGAACAGCTGATGCCAGCATTAAATAAGCTTGAAACAGTGCCTCTAAAATAGATTTTTTTCACTCTGTGTGATTTGTCCTCATAAATAGACAGCAAAAGTAGTAACTACTTTGGTTTATGTTGTCTGTATCCAAACAGAACATCATCAGTTTACTCCAAGAGGATACATTTATTTCCCCTCCAGCTTCTTTGACTCTTGTGAAAAGTATGCTTCTGCTGGCAGACATACTAGCACTCCAAACAGTAGACAATACAGAACATTGCTCTTCTACAGTGGAACCATTAAACTTACTAATTTTGGCACATGAGCTTACCATTAAAGCAGTGAGTATATGTTGGTGATTTACACAGCATTTGCAAATCCTTCCAGCAATCTTAATTATCTGTTCTGGAAACTATTTTAACAATTTATTAAAAAGGGCTATTCCTATTAACTGATCACTTCAATTTTCCCTTGAATACGTAGTGTAAAGAAGTAATTAATCTTACCAAATTTATTTATGCATACTTATCATGCATACTCATGTATGTAGTCTGGGATTTTCATACAATTTCAAAATGTTGAATACTTGCAAAATGTACATGCATACGTGAAAATTGAAATAGGTAGTTTGACTTCTAAAGAGATGCAGAACACTCACTTTTCTCATTTGAAATGAGGGATATGTTTGTACTGAGCACCTCAGGGAGGATGTACATCTCATAAAATTCCTAACTCTTGAGCATCCAAGTTCAAGAACTTAGCTTTGTATCTTAACTTAGAATGATTTGAATTACAATATCTATACAAAGTAGCATATTGCTTATGATGTTTTAGATTGACAGATTGTTACAATCAGTATGAAGAAATAATTTACATGAAAAAAATTTAAATAGGCAAAAAATAAATAAATCTAAAGCCATGAAATCTGTGAGAGGTATGTATAGGAATGAACCATTTATCTATCGATCCAAATATAGATATGCACTTCTGCAGTCTCTACCTGTTCTTGATAGAGTTTATAAAGAGAAGCTTTTGGATCAAATTCTTTCCTTATATTTCTTAATACAGAAGTTTAATCCATTGACATATTTGTTACCCCAAGTAATAAACAGTCATATGAATCATTTCAGACTCAGAATTCCACTTGTGAGACTTGCTAGCCTTCAAGAGACAACACTTTGCCTTATTTCCATGAATGAAAAGTTTGACTGCTCCATACATGTTATTTTCTTTTTCTTTCCTGGCCTTTGTTGGATGTCAGATTTCTTTGTATAAATGACAGTTTCTTTCTAAGGCTTGGGTTACTTGGGAGATCTGTTTCTTAAAGACTTATTTGAGGGAGTTTGCTTTTAGAAACCAAAGCCTAACATTAATAAATTTGATCAAGAGTTCATTGAAATTGTTCTTTTGCTACCAAACTCCTCTGCAAAGAAGACAAGTACAAACTGAAGTAAAGGACTTCAGGAGTATCAAGCCTTTTTTCTAGTGCTTTTTTACACGACACATTTGAGTTCCAAGGTTTTGTAATACCTAACTTACTTTTTCAAACTGCTATTTAATTTGCTGTCTGCGACTTGATATTACAAAGCATACTCTTTTCATAGATTTTTGTTTGTGGAGAACCTATTGAACAGCAAATAGAAGACAGTACCTTGACTTGCCTGGCTCTACCTACAAAAAATATCTACTTGCCACACATCAACTTACTAGCCCAAGTCAAAATGAGAATTGGTAAGAAAAATGCAAGTCATTATCATTTTAAAATTTTCATTAATTTTCATTCATATTTTATGCAACAGCAGATAAACTGATGAATCAGAAGTGAATGCAGGAAATCAATTGTTTTCATTATACAAATAAAATATTTTGAAAACCAACAGTAGATGCCTGTTTGGCTCCATGCAATGTATGTAAGCAAGGTACAATTCTTACAGAAACTATAATCAACAAAGGCTTAAATATTAATGTTACAGTTTGTTGAAACTAATGGGAACTTCAATTTTTTTAAGTGGAAGTTAACAATACTTTTCCAGCTTCTGTACAAAGCATTCATTCTGTGAAAACTTCCTGTATATGTTCCATCTCTCTGGAAGCAGTCATATAGGAACCAACTAATGATATCACATCATACAGGACAATAGGGATAATTCTATATCCCAATAAAATAAATAGTGTCTGTTATTGTTGTCACCCTTTAATTTAACAACTTTTCTTGATAACTTTTCTTTATATAGAAACTTGGAAATATGCTGAGTAGTAACAGAAGATGACCTGTAAGATCTGTCTGAGATTTGCTGCTGTATAGCAAATATAGCGAAAGGGATATTGTCTCCATGTTCATTCTGTTAAACTTAATTTGGTGTATATCTGACTTATAATGGACTAGAAGATCTAGAAATCACTTACTGCACTTTGCTTCACATTGTGGAGCAGCCTCAGAGTGTTCTGGATTTTTTTTTTGGGAAGATATGCTCCAGGAGCATGTCAGAGCACCCCAACCACTACTTCATATTCAGCCTTTAGGACTAGAATAGAGGTAGTCCAAAGTGAACACTGTGAAATGCATCTGCTGTGGCTGTCAGGTCTTCAACACCAGCTGGTTTGCTCTAGAGACCCACTCTTACTCTGCTTTACTGCTTGTCAGTGCACATGTGGCCAGACTCACGCATAGTAATGGCTATGTTTGACCAGTTCCTGTTTCTGAATCCACATTTTTAGGAAGAGCCTACGAATACAGATGAGTATTGGGGAGTACAGTATAAGAGGTATGCAGTACATCAAAGAAGACTTTAGAACTGTTTAGTATGAAAGGAATTTGGGAATTTGGAAATTTCAGAGAGGTTGGAAACCTCACAGAGGTTTAGGTTTCGCCTAAAACTGCCAGGTGAAATAAAGTTGTGAAGTGGTTTACTGCTAGTCTTTTCAGATAGTTTGCGAAAGGATTGATTTGTGTAGACTGAGCTTCTTTTGGATGGCCTAGGTAAACCTTAATGGCATCATAAAGTAGTGAAACAACATTATAGTTTTGTATTTATATCCATTAATCACTTAGACTTCTGAGAATTGGATTGTAACGGTAAATGTGTAACAGCATTTGCTCTACAGAAGTTGCTTCTTTTTGCATAAATTAGTTTTCTATTAAATAATTTACTAAGAACTGTCTTTTTTTTCTTTTTCTTAGGACACACATTAGCTGAAAAAGTAGCTTGTACACCTGAAAGAGGAGATCCACTGCAATGGCTATGTGCTCTCAAACATTTAGAATCAGCATTGAAGCTTTGCAGAGCATCTGCAACAAAAAAATTAGATATGGAAGCTGAACTGCTTTTTCAGATAGGTAAATAAAACCTTGTTTGTACATCATGATTGCCTTCCTAGGCAGCGTTATGCATGTGGCCTCTTAAAATGGAGATATTTTACTGTAAAAATACAACAGATTTGGGTATTTCTCACCCTGTCTAGCTGCAGATCTCTCTCCTGTGTTTAGTATCACACCAGAATAGTTCAGCATGCAATAATATTCAGCAATGAATAATTTCAAAACTGCAGTAGAACTTCTCCCACCTCTGTGTTATCAGGGATCAAAGGGTGTAGCCAATGAGATTAAGGACACTGTAGAAAGCTAATTAGCTTCTTTGCATCAGTCTGAACTAAAGAAGATGAGAGGCTCATAAAGTATTTCTAAATGATTTAACAAAGCTAATGAATTACACAGTGTTTGCCTGCATTTGGATTTTAGTGTCATTACATTTTGCACCAGGAGGTGTTGGTTTGTTAGGATCCCAGCCAGAAAGGCACTCAGGCTCTGTAAAGTATCCCTTAAAATGTCATTTAGTGGAGTTAACACTATAAAGAAAAAGAGGATAGTGTAAAGAATCTTAGGTCTCTTCAGATGTTGAGAACCCCAAGTTGTGCAGTATTGAATGGGCTTCCAGTCAGGGTGTAGCACAACACGCAGATCCTGTCTGTCGAAAAGTTGCCTCATTTTGGTCTTTTGGGCTGTTAGGGGATTTTCTTAAAAGAAAACAATTCTATTCATCATTTCTACTGTCAAACAAAAAGCATGTTCACATAAGAACTTCTTGCTGCACTTTTACAGAAAGGGCATGTGGTATAATCACTGGTACTGAGGAGATGCTAGCTGGCTATATTTATCCTGTGGCACAGCACAACACGGGCCTGAAGGGCCACACTGTACGTGCAGCATAGTGCAGCACAGAACAGGCCGGTGCCTGTGCATTGACTCCTCCATGTACAATGGTCTTCTGGTTAGGATCACTACACGTTAGGAATCATTATGATTCACAAGTTTGATTATTTTAGCTACTCTATGAAGTAATTTGCCATAGAAGCATTATGCATTACATTTTAAACAAACAGGAAAAGACTGCTCATCAGGAAGAGACTAGATAATACACTATGTTGTTTAACTTCCCTGGAGGTAAACAGGTTGGGTCTTGCAGAAAAAAAATATTAAAATCTTGCAAATCTGCTTTCTGTATTTCTTTCTTAGGTAAGGTAGAACGCCAGATAACTGAAGCAGGCAATAACAAATCATCCCGAGCTGCTGAAACCCTGTTGGAAGCTATAAAACTCAGCCAGCAACATGATCAAAAATTTGAGTAAGAAACTAGCTATATAACTTTCAAAATAATTTTAATCACACATGGATATAGTTTTTTGACAGTTTTCAGTGATTTGGTGTGGGACTTCTATTATGAAGCATCTTTTATGTTTTGGGAGAGTTTTCTTCTATTGCAGTATAGAAGAGCTACTGTATATTTATTCTGTTATTTAAAACAAATGCTGAGAACATTTAAAAGCATATTTTAGAGTATACAAAGTTACAGCTTTCTGTTCTATTTCCAAATTTGTACCCTCTCTGTCAACACCAGGAACAGAGTTATCAATTAAACAGGGGGTTTATTCATATTTCAGAAGATGAGCTGTGGTCTGCCCCCTTCCAGATAATAGAAATCCAGCTTGAAAAGGTTAGCAGCCAGAAACAGTCAGAAGAACAGAGGCAGAAGGAGCATAGGAAATGTGTTTGTAACAGATATCAGGACAGTGACTTTGGCATTAGTTATCAGCATAGAAGATGCCTGAAGAGCTGAGCCAAGCCAGCCAATAAATTCTGTCAAGCAGCTCTGATACATTGGACTAGTTTTTTTTAGTTTCTTGACCAGTCTTAATGAATAATGTGCCATGTCTGGTTACAGACAGTGTAAAGGCAGCAATTTACCTTGCTTGTTTGGGTATTCTGTTACTTAAGTTAATGAACCAGAACTCTGAACACAGAAGCAGTAGCATAGTAATAAACCTCTACAAGCAGTCAGCATGATGGAAGATAGTACAGAAATGGACTGTGGTGATGTTTTGCAAGTTTAATTTGCTACACTCTTATTTAATTTGCTACTGTCTTTCTAAAAGAATGTACAGCAACATAGATGGAACTTGGCTTTCTTATTTTAGAGAACTAAACATCCTGATCACCGTTATACAAGCCCTCTGATATCTATGGGATTGTTTAATTAAAGTTGCTTCTTGATGTCTCAAATCCTTTTTTGTTAGCAAGACTAGAAATGTTAAATAAACTGTCACAAACAAAGTGTGGAACTTGCCATCATCCCACTTAGTTTGCCGTGTTTTGAACTGTAACAGGACACTTTTGTATTTTGCTTTACACAAATCATACCAAAGCTGGAATTTATTGTACTATATAAACAGCCAACTCTGTGCAATATGACTGTGTCCAGAATAGTAACTACATAAGCAGGAGTTTGTTGCTATGCTTAGGAAAACTAATTCATAGGGGAGATCTGGGGAGAGCTACAGAGCCAGGAGCAATCTGCGTATAAACCTGTTATAAACCTATAGGGAATAGAAATGTTGGCAAAGTTCTCCAGATATAGTGATTTTCAGCAGGTTGAAGGAAGTAATTCCGCCCCTCTACTCCGCTCTGGTGAGACCCCACCTGCAGTACTGCATTCAGCTCTGGAGTCCTCAGCACAGGAAGGACATGGACCTGTTGGAGCGGGTCCAGAGGAGGGCCACAAAAATGATCAGAGGGATTTCAGCCTATTAGGAGAGGCTGAGAGAGTTGGGGTTGTTCAGCCTAGAGAAAAGAAGGCTCCAGGGAGACCTTATTGCTGCCTTTCAATACTTAAAGGGGACCTATAAGAAAGATCGGGACGGACATTTAGCAGGGCCTGTAGCAGTAGAACAAGGGCTAATCATTTTAAACCAAGAGAGGGTAGGTTCAGACTAGATATAAGGAAGACATTTTTTATGATGAGGGTGGTGGTATGCTGGAACAGGTTGCCCAGACAGGTGGTAGATGCCCCATCCCTGGAAACACTCAAGGTCAGGTTGGATGGGGCTCTGAGCAACCTGATCTAGTTGAAGATGTCCCTGCTCATTGCAGGGGGGTTGGACTAAATGACCTTTAAAGGTCCTTTCTAACCCAAACTATTCTATGATTCTGTGATTTTTGCCTGGTTTATAATACTACTGTAAAAATAACTGAAAGGAGAAGGAAGTATAGGAAGAGAACAGGAATTGGTGAGCACAGTCTGTCTGAAAATGTAGAGTATTCTGGTACAGAACTCAGAACTGAGAAGGTTCCTCGGCTGAGGTCAATGAAGAAATGAAAGACTGTGGGTATTTTTCCTGATTCTTGGAGGAGTTTGATGGAAGACTCATATCCAAATTCAGCCACCCATGTTTCAGGGAAACCAGGACAATGGATATATGACTTAACTTGAGGAAGAAAGAGGAACCCACACAGATTCTGTATAGAAAGATCACTTCCCTTGCAGAATTACAGATTTTTTACTAAACATTTGCAGTTTATTTATGGAGTATTTGTTGCACATAATACAAATTATATTTGACATACTTTTAAATCAATGTGTTATTTGTTAAGCATACCATAGGGATGTTTTAGACTCACAAAGACTTTAAAACAGGATCACACAGCTTTCTGAAAGAAGTTCCACTTTGAGTAGATGACGAGGGATGGATGAATGATTTATTTGATGAGGCTGTCTGGCTAGTCTTATGCAGGCATCAGATTGTATCATTGTAATGCTTACTTTGATAGTAACATTGATTGATCTGTGTATTGTTTCTTACAGGTTAATAAGAAGATCGTACCTTGAAATAGCACTATTGTATTTGCATTTTGCCACAAATAATGAGGATGTGTCACAGACAGATAAGATGGTGCCTTCCAAATCAAATGTATGTTTTCTGTCTTTTGGGTAGTGGCCTCTTCAAAGCAGGACACACATTTCTGTTAGAACATTGTGCACCTTGCCAGACTCTTGCTTATAGTGACTTATAAATCATACTGACACTGAAAATCCTACTAGAAAAATCACATAATGAAATCATGTAGTACAGCAGTAGAATTTTATCGTTTGATGTTGTTTCTCATGTTTGTTGCATTAAATAGTCACATGTAAAATATTTTTCTGTATAAAATAGGAAGAAACAGAACCAATAGTGTTTTCATTTCTGAATATGTACAATTTAATTTGTACCTTGCAAAGGAAACATAACATTCAAACCTGTTTTTTAAGCAGTAATATTTATACCAGGTTTCAATTTTTCAGTACAAATATGAATGACAACATGAGAAATATAAAAGGCTTTAACCACATTGAAGTGGCTACAAGCCATAGATTCAAAGCATAATGTGTAACATAAGAGAAAAGAGGTAAGTAAGATTCCAGAAAATGGAAAATTATAGCAAAACTGCATACAGTAGTGACTGTGGTATGAGCTGCTCTGAGAAAATTTTTACAGGAGCAGCCAATTAGTATGCTCTGGATAATTTTTTTCAATTTTAGCAATTAATCCATGGATTTACAATCAATGCTGATTTTTACAACTTGCAGATAAAACAGTAATTCTGTAAGTAGAAGGACTTTTTTCTATATTTAAAAGATATTTTACCATAATACGTTTAGAATCCTAATTTGAACTGGTGTATAATTTTAGAACTCTTCTGGAGAACTCTCTTCTCCTGAGGAGGCTCTGAAATCAGAAGACTACAAAGTACAAGCCTGGATTGCAGTAAAAGCAGCTACACAGGTTGGTGCAATATTCTGAAGAGGTAATTTTTTGGTTTCTTTTAAATTTCATCTTACACTACTTACACAAGCAAACAAGACAATGCAAACAAGAAAAGGATTAAGGTTTCCTGAAATTTCTGGCATGGGTCGCATTTGAGGAAATTAAAATGGACACTGTCTGAGTAGTGCATTTAATCTCTCTTGGACAGATCTTTGATTCGGTGCAAATGAAACAGCACACTGCCTGATATGTGTGCACATGTATTTGACATGTGGGTAGACATCAGTGGCATCCAGGTGAGGATATCTGCTTTGAAATCACTTATGTAGTAATTAAGCTGTCAGTAGTAATGATTTATTTAAGTATAGTATGTACCATATGTCAGAGAGAAATAGAATATTTTCCTGACTTTTAAAAATATAGTATGTTGAGTAATTAATTTTTTGTCATCATCTTGCTACTCTTAAATTTTAAAATCTATATAAATATTGTAGGGAACTGGTTCTGAATAAAATAAATATTATTTTTAGGTCAGTGAAGCTGTGCTTGCTTCTCGGCTATTAATTGGAATGAAGAGTGTTAAAGAACACAGCATGGAGGATGCAGTGCAACAGAAAATCCCAGAATTTGCTTCCATGGATCTTCTCGCTTCGTACAGAGATTTCTTATCTGGTATTCCTTTACACCTAGTAATATTAGAACATTAAATAACTAATAAACTATATATGACTTGTAATCTAGTAATACATTTAATACCTCATTTTCATTTATGAAAAATTCTAAGTCAAATTTGGAAACTAAAAGCAAAATCCTCATCCTGCATAGCAATACAAAATATTGAGTAGATCTAGTGGGTCTTTAAATATCAGCCTCTGCATGCGGTCAATAGGTTAAGAAAAATTGCATTGTTTGCATACTGTGGCTCAGAAAGACAGAGCGCGCATACTGCCATACTTTTAGAAAAACAGATGGACCTTTGTCACAGTACTTCCCTAGACTTCTAGAGTAGGTCTTGGCCCCCCTATCGGTCATCACTGCTTTTTTTTCAAAGATTTAGAACAGAATTTTTCCTTAGGTATATTAGCTTTTCCTTTGAGAGTTTCAGTTTTTCTTTTGATTTTGCAGACATGTTGGTGTTGAATAGTTTGTCTCTCTCTGTCCCCCCTCCCCCCAGAAAACCAAAACCCAAAAGCCAAAACCCAAACACCAAAACCAACAAACCCAAACTCTTGCAGAGTTATCTGCCTGGACACTGTATTCTAAAAGTCAAAGTCAGTAAAATAAAAAAAATTTCCCTGTCTTTCCAGTCCAACGGACTATCATTTAGAGATGCTTCCATTAGCTTGGTAGAACCTTGCCTTTGTCTGGTTTATTTCCAACTTCTGCATTTATTTTACAGCTAATGGAGTTGATGTAATGGAATTTTTTGATTTAAAAAAAACAGTGAAACTAGGAATTCTGGGATAATCATTGCCAGATGTTAAATAAACACTAAGGCAAAATATCTATATTTATTTTTAAACTGGAAACCATTAACTTCGTGCTAAAATTTTGGTTCAGTGGCTTAATTTCAATCATCCTAAGTGACTGACAAAGATTGAATTGTTCTGCCTGACAGTTGCTGGCAAAGCTGAGCAATGTCTGCTTACTGTACAGTGTTTAAACATATGTGTTTTGATTGGTTTATGAAAACAAGTGTTGAATGCTAAGACTCTCCATCAATCTGATTGTTTTGTACTAGCTCCATTGCTTATAATTACAGATCATTTTTTCTTTTAGCAAATGCAGCAGGTGTTTCTCCTGATAGTTCTGTTAGGCAATACAAAGAATACAAAATGTAGAAAAGCTATACTAGGCCAAAATATATAAAGGTAAATTGAAATGGAAATGATCAGCACAGCATGCTAAATATTTTCTGTAAAACCATTAGTGAAACACATTGTTTAAGCTTCATCTATAAACAATGTGCCCATTTTAACTAAATTCTTTTTTTTACAATTGACAGTGAAAAATCAGGAATAATGGAGGCATTCAGATTTTGTAGAAGCACACATAATTATTTTCTGGAAGTTTACTGTTAGGAATTACTGTAACATAATGTTTGTTCAATTTGGAATGAGAAACACAGCAGAAGAGTTGAGTAGGCTTTTGAGACAGCGATGTACAAATACAGTGAAAAAATATTGAATATAAGCGGTGATATAGTGATAACTGTACTGTTTTTTTTAATCTCTTTTTGTATAAGCATAACTTTTAGGCAGCACAAAAAACAAAATAATTTTTTTAGTCCATAGTCAAGAACACATTTAATTGATAATATGCTTAATATCTACAAGGGACTGGATTGAAGCTAACAATAAACATTTCAGAGTACCTAAGTGTTCTGTGTTCAGGTCAATATAACTGGGAAGTTCATTGCTGTAGTTATGACTGATGACTCCTAGTATTGTTTCCATCTAATAAATATCTGGTATCGAACAATGTATAGAGATAATAGTTTTATATTTAAATTCAGAGAGAGAGAGAGAGAACACCTTGCTCTCTACCCGTTTTAGCTTCTTGCAAGGACCAGTCAGACTCCTAGCCATGATCTGAGAAATATTTTCTTTACTAGTTCAACTAATATTAAAGCAGAATAGAAAGAATTTTCCTCTTACAAAAAAACATAACCAGGTTCACAAGTTACATTTTCAGTTACAGATTAGTGAATTCCAACACAATGCAGAAACAGCTTTTGAATTGCAACCATTCACTTAACATGTACTGTTGAACTGTTATTGGATTTGCAGATGGATACAATGTTGTCTCTCAAAGTCCCAAAGCATCTGCTGCTGAAAACAAACAAATCATAGAAGGCAAGCAGAGTCACGGTGAAAGAACAGAAAGTCTTGCCACCAAGGCCAGCCAGAAGAAAGAGACAATAACATGGGTTCACTTAATTCGCTACCACAGTTACTTAAAAAGACTTTATAACACAAACCTTCTATCTGGTATGAATTTTTTCTTCTTTCTAGAAAACTGCCATAGGTGAGATATTGTTCTTGGGGGCCAACAGTGTCAGATTCAAAGGCCATCATCTGAGATAGTCTCATTTTGAGTTCCTTTAAATTGTACAAATGCAAAAAAATCTTCACTGAAATCAAGACACATGTCAGTTTACAAGTGTTGTAAGTGAAGGTATTATTACCTTTTTTCGTAATTATTCATAAGCCTTCATGATACCAAGAAAAGCATCCCTCAAAACTTAATTGTTATTACTATATCTGAGGCATTTTAAAAAATTCATAATCTATATTTATTTTTAGTTCTAGATATATCAGACTTAAGTCACATCAGAAATAAATCTGCTCAGTTTGGGGGCCTGTTTGTGAGACCTGAGTGTAGTGTAAATGGGAAGGCTGAGCATTACTGCATGTGTTGTGACTAAAACCCTAGATATTATGTACCTACTTGGTTTATTTCACTGTAAACAAAAGACGGTAATGGGTAGGACCTTTCAAACAGAGTAAGAATCCATTAATTTCAGGGCTCTAATATTATGCATCCATATCAGATGGCCAGCTGCTGGATATACAAGTAATAACATGATAAGTGAGAACAGAACTAGATTGTACACGTAGGTGCTGCCTAGAGTGAAACTTAGTAACTCTGAAAATAATAATTTCAGAGAGGGTTGAGGTCGTTTCCTTGCAGCATCAAGTGAAAGGATTCTACCTCACCACAAAACTATAAGGACAGTAAGGTGTCAAAGGACAAATAGGTGTCAAAATGTGCATGTATATCTCAGCTGTAGTTACCAGTGATGGCGCCTAGGGAGTGACTCAGCTGATCAGCCAATATCTCTCTAAATATAGGTCTTAAGAGCTCTTAGAGCTTCTTTTGACTGTATTGAATAAATATGCATTTATTCTAGTGGGTGCTTAGACACAAAGTGACAATACTTATGCTTACACATCTAAATTTAAACCTCAAAACTGCACCTCCCATTTTATGCTACTTCATAATGTCTAGACAGAGCTTGTTTCATTATTGGATCTTCAGTGAAAAATTGCAATACAAATAGCATAACCTAGTAATATTTAAGGACAATCAGTATAATTGTTTGGAAGGCATTTATTTGATATTGAATTGATTTACATATTTTACTATATTTTCAAAATTTAGTAGCTGTAGAAACTTTAGTTTTTAATGGCAAATGATGATGTAATAAAAATCTCTTTTCAAAGCTGCCCCTAAGTCAGGACCTGCATCATTTTCTGCAAGAGATGGACACCTTAGTTCTGTTTTTGACACAGGGATTGTTCTACGCATAGCAGAAATGCATTCGTTTCTTAAAAAACATTTGTTTGAATACTCAATGTGTTGTCTTGAGAATCTCCCAGAAGACCTACATGATGTAGAATTGCAACTTGGTAGGCCAGCTGATTCTTCAAAGGTACTTATTTTCTTAGTGATGTTTCAAAAATATGTATTATACTTGCATTTTGCTCAGATTCTTGCTAGTTCCAGTGGTGATATTTCTGAGAGCACTACAGAAGAATGAAATTCATTATGCAGAGGATCAGTGCAAAATCAAAATCCTGTGCAAGCAATGAAGGACATAGTTAACAAATGCAAATATCCTTGTGTTATTTATTCCTGCAAAAATGATCTCTATCCCATGCCCAGTGTATTTATACCCTAGAAGATTAAGTAGAATGATATTTAAGGAGATTTCAATATTAGTTAATTAAGTTGGCTGTGTTATTTGGTAGGACTGAGGCTTTTAATCTTGCAGATCTCCATGTTTCATACCAAAAATATTCTGATGTTTGCTTTGTAAGTTTTATGTACAAGCCTCTATATTGTCAATTTCGTCTATAATAAAAACATGATTTTCAAAAAATATATATTTTATATTTTATAAAAATCTGTTTAAGTCCTTGTGTGCCAATTTTTTTCACTGAGTATCAGCTGGCTAGAAAATCAGTCTTTTCAGATCTCTGGTTTGTGAACAGCCTATTTGAGCTTTCAAATGTAGGCAGCTCAGACTATACTACTCAGAAATTTTGAATTGGAATTCTGGAGTCTACGCTGACCATGGGATATGGCATGGAATATTGAATGGTAAAAGTCTTTGAATATTCAATGTAAAAATAATTGTCTTCAAGTTTCTCCATCTGACTTCTCACATTAATAATTATCCTAATATTAAAAAATTAAAATGACAGGTTACTCTCTATGGTTTATTTTTTACCTATTATGTGCAGTATTAGATGGAGACAGGGGATCCTTGAGGACTGAGAACTTGTTATCTTATAAAAAATAATTAAAATACTTTTGTGAAAGTAGCCCTTCTAGAGTTGGTGAACTTTCTGCAGTGTTGGACAGCGTATCATTACTCATTTCCCAACAAAGAGCTGACTGTGCCACTGAATAAATTGTAAATATATGGTATGTGACATTTATAACAGCCATCGTATATCAAAAATTATTTTACTCTGTCTGCTCTTCTTTTGACATAATTAGTATTACACTGTCCTAGAATAATAAGCTTCAGAGCTCACTGTCATGTTCGTGACAGGTGCAAGCTGCATAATCATGTGTTAGCTTCACTGTTGTAGACAGCTAACAAGCATAAAGCTCTTACTTTTTTTAATTCTAAGCTTCATTGATTTTTATCACAACATTTTTAGCAGCTTTAACTATTCAGAAGGCTGTATAACTTATTTTAAAAATGTTACTGTAATTTGATACTGGGATTTTTTAACAGTACAAATAGATATAATTTTTGAAAGAATGATTTTTATGTACAAGGTTGTTTTGCTTACATGTGCCTTTGTAATTCTATTTTTGACTCGACATTTTTTTCAGCTCTGCTGAGCAAAGAATCCAAATTACATTAAGAAGGCTATAATTAAAATGGTGTGCCCTGTTACATTTTGCATGCTTGTTTTTTATTCCACTCCATGATAATATGTAGGACTGGCAACACTTAACTAAGACAGTTTGTTGTTTTCAGGCTTTTCAGAAAGTTGAATAGATAAATATTTATGTATATAATTCAGCAACCCTCCAGTTTGACAACAGCAGTTGTAATATCCTTCCTCAAAAAGATTCAATATGATGTAAATAACAAAAGATGCAGTTCAGTGAAAAAGAAAACATACCACACATTTTAGAAAGAAATATATATTGTAAAATGGACTTTTAAGAGCTGTAGTTCAGGAGTGCGGCATAAATTAGGTTGTTCCCACCTCCATGTATGTGTTTTCTCATAATTTTGTTTACACTCCATGCTAGCAGGATAGTGGGTGATTCATTGCCAAACTAAAGATCCCAAATGTAGTAGAACCTTGTAGTAGGTTGGCGATCCATGCAGATCTCATGGCATTCCATGGGTTATGGCCACTGTTATCACTGCCTCAGTGTTTAGAGTGCATGTGGCATGGATCATGCCCAGTTAATTGTCCCATGCCATACTGAAGGCATATCCATATGCTCAAATGCATGCATGCATGCATGCATGACTTCATCTTTATCTTCACTCCTACTATATTTTGATGCGGGATGGGAACTGCCTTTATGAAGTAAGATTATATCACCGTGAAAAATCCATCTTCTGCTCACCTAGATTTACTGCCCTGTATCAGTCATGAGCTGTCTTTTCTGAAAATAAAGTGGGTAAAATTCTCCAGTTTTTTTCAGAAGTGAACATTCAAAATGTCACTGTTTGGCCTCCTCTGTTCTTCGCAGATCTGCGTAACACTTCAAAAAGTAGAAATGGTATGGCACTGTTCAGCCTTTAAATCAAATATTTTACAATTTTAAAAAAGGCTTTTATTCATGAATGAATGCTTGTTGACAGTATTCCTCCATTGCTTCCCTGGTAAATGATGGCCAAACAGCAACTATTTGATGAATAACCTGCTAATGTTTGATATATATTTTAGTAAATATGACATATGACAAATCCTCACAAATTAAATGACTGAATTTTCAGCAGATATCACCCTTTGTTAGTTGCATGGCTAATGAGAAAAATAGGTAAACATAAATAAAGCATTAGTCTAGCACTCAGATTACTATTTTAATTATTAATATGTATAGCAGACAAATTACTTTTTCAGCACTAAATTTTGTATGGTCGGCATGTCAAATAATATCTTTTAGCAAAAAACATAACACCATAAGGAAGTTAAGTTAATGCCATAAGGAAGTTAAGTCAAAGGTAACGATCATTGTTACTGTAGGTGTCTCTAAGTCAGCCCAGAGGTCCTTTGCATTACTTTTAGAAACGTCTCATCATGTGAACTTTGAAAAAGCCTTAACTTGGTAAAATGGACACCTTTTAAAATTACCCATTTATCTAAATAAGCATATATTTGTGCAGGAGTGAAAGCCATTCTGATTCTAGTAGACACTAGATTTTGCATGTTACACTAGAAAAATAACAACTTAAATTTTTCTTTTGTGTTTCAGATGTCTCTTGAAATTACTGGAATTACATCAAAGATGACACGTGTGAGAATAGCTTCTCCGGTTTCTGTCACCACAGAAGCAGATAGTCAGATGGAGCGTAAGGCAGCAAATGCTTCAAATAAGGAAATTAACATTCAGTGGTACATTCCTTCTTTGGCAAAGCCATTGAACGATACAGAGACTAAGGTATAACTACACCAAAGCAGTTCCTTAGCTATTGGAATAAATTAAGTCTCATTTCCAATGAATATTTGTGTTCTGAGTGATCAACTTTTTATTGAATTATACATGTGCTGATTGACAAGCTGGTCAGCAGGGAGCTATATATTTGCTCTGCCACAAACCTGCTATGCAGAACAAACAGAATACCCCGACAGGTTTTTGGTGGCAGGCCAAAGAAAGACTTTGTTGGCCATATACAGCTTCCAGGCCATGTTGTATTCATGCCTTTTACAGGTCCTTGATGTCTTAGAATCATAGAATCGTAGAATAGTTTGGGTTGGAAGGGACTTCCAAAGGTCATCTAGTCCAACCCCCCTGCAAAATGAGCAGGGACATCTTCAACTAGATCAGGTTGCTCAGAGCCCCATCCAACCTGACCTTGAGTGTTTCCAGGGGTGGGGCATCTACCACCTGTCTGGGCAACCTGTTCCAGCGTATCACCACCCTCATCATAAAAAGTTTCTTCCTTACATCCAGTCTAAATCTACCTTCTCTTAGTTTAAAATGATTATCCCTTGTCCAGTCACAACAGGCCCTACTAAAAAGTCTGTCCCCATCTTTCTTATAGGTCCCCTTTAAGTATTGAAAGGCAGCAATAAGGTCTCCCTGGAACCTTCTGTTCTCCAGGTTGAACAACCCCAACTCTCTCAGCCTCTCCTGGTAGGAGAGGTGTTCCATCCCTCTAATCATTTTTGTGGCCCTCCTCTGGACCCGCTCCAACAGGTCCATGTCCTTCCTGTGCTGAGGGCTCCAGAGCTGGACGCAGTACTGCAGGTGGGGTCTCACCAGAGCAGAGTAGAGGGGCAGAGTCACCTCCCTCGACCTGCTGGCCACATTTCTTTTGATGCAGCCCAGGATATTGTTGGCCTTGTGGGCTGCAAGTGCACATTGTTGGCTTGTGTTCAGCTTTCCATCCACCAGTACCGCCAAGTCCTTTTCAGCAGGACTGCTCTCAATCCCTTCATTCCCCAGCCTGTATTGATACCAGTGGGTTGCCCTAACCCAGGTGCAGGTCGTTGCACTTGGCCTTGTTGAACTTCGTGAGGTTTACATGGGTCCATTTCTCAAGCTTCTTAACTCTGTTAAGTTTGGTTAGAGCTGACCAACACATTCAAACAATACCGTTTGGTGGGAGACTGTCAGAAAAGCAAAGATACACATGGAAAATGGGATTTTGTAAACCTCACTTCCCTAAGAAATCACATAAAATATGAAAGATGAGAAAGACTGGAGGGTTGCAGGAAAACAAGACTAGGACATGGAATTTGTTTTATTTTAAAACAAGGGAACAGCATGTAGATAAAATTTCTGCTCCTGCAATAGCAATCCATGATCTCCAAACTTTTTGGCATAGCAGACC
The DNA here is from genome assembly GCA_008921705.1 of Burhinus oedicnemus. NCBI lineage: Eukaryota > Metazoa > Chordata > Aves > Charadriiformes > Burhinidae > Burhinus > Burhinus oedicnemus. The sequence continues at coordinate 301,408 of VFFE01007694.1, forward strand.
AGTGTCAAAGTTTCTGCTAGACTCTTTTGATCTCTATTAGTAAGCTGATAGAAGCCCTGTGAAGTTAGTGCAAATAATGTACTTTACAATATAGTTTTGCAGGTTACTTTAGCACGACCTTATAGATATCAGAGATCCAGAGACAACTCTTGAAAACGGCTAATATATGAATGCCATATTCTTGACAGTCTCCATATAGTCAAAATAATCAGCTACCACTAGGAAGCATATTTTCAATCATAATAGAAAATTAATTCAGTGAAAGATGAGAACATTCTATTTCATCTTCTTGTGCTTTTATATTGATACAGCTTTATTAGATTGGTGAGTTATGTTTCATGGATTTAAACCTAGTACAATGACAGCCATGCACAAGGCCATATAGCAAATGTAACTAATTACATAGGGCCTTTGGAAATTCAGTAAAAGCTCACTGTTCAGCCTACCTGAAGTTGGAACTTTGGACATGAGCATAAGTGGGATTGATTGACCAGGATCAGGACAAGACTAGGATTTCGGTGGTGACTGTATTGGGTATAACTAATTTTCAAAACTCATACAAATTATATCCATAATTAAATTTTTTTAACACCTATAAAAACTGAGTACAGTACAAATTCCTATGCAGTGACATTCCTCCCTTTTTTGAAAGAGTTACTATAATCTAGTATCACTGAAATAGCTCAGGTCTACTATACCATACTACATTATAGCTTACCTATTCCATCTCTTTTACAGGTTTTGCTGCTTTATGCTTATAATACAAAGCCTGTCAAGATTAGCAATGTCAAGATTTTCAGTTCAACATCTATGTTTTCAGGCCACTTGTGGATTCCGTTGGCTAGGTAAATAATCACTGACTTTATCCTATTATTTCATGCTATATGAAAGATCAGTCAACCATTTAGGATGAGAGAAAATGAAGTACAAAATATTGAAGAGCTATAAGTCTTAAAAAGCATACATTTTCACTTTTCAGAGATTTTTCACTATAAAAACTGTAAGATGTTGTACACAGCATTAAACCCATCCAAACATACACCTTTTCGGTACATTAGCATTTTAGTTTTAATTCTTAAAGAACTGAGTAACACATTGTCGTGGTTTGGGCCAAATTGGCCTAATCCGGTGGAACGACAGATGCTCTCTCTCTCCTGCTCAGCTACTTTCTCCATCCCATATTACAACTCAGAGAAAAAGATACTTAAGAGTTTAGAAGGATCTAAACCTTCATTTTAATGAAATATTGATAATAAAATAATAAAAAGAAAAATAATGAACTATATACAAAACCGTATCAAGCTCCCAGGATGACAATCACGTCACCAGCAGGTGCTGGGGAAGTCCCAGACTGGACTCGGTGACGGACGGGAACTGGATTCCGGATCTGGATTCAGGATCGGGATCAAAGGCAGACGCAGAGACAGAGTCCTCCCAGGACGCCGGCCATTGAAGAAAGAGGGCTGACCCTTTGATCCCTCAGCTTTTATACTGAGCATGAGGCAGATGGGATGGAATACCCTTGTTGGTCAGTTTTGGGTCACCTGTCCTGTCCACTCCTCCCCGCAGGTGTGACCCCTCTACGCTTTTCCGCTTCCGACCCTCCAACGGGGAAAGTAACAAATTTGGCTGGCCTTGGTTGTTATAGCAATAAGTATAAGCAAGAGCCTCTCTGCATACCGTTCCTTGGCCTCAGCTATAAACATGGGTCTTATCACTCTGAGAGCGAACAGTTTTCTGCAAAACATGCTGTTAATTTCAGCAGTTAGAAGAGGCCTAGCTAAAAAGAAAAGTTACTGAACAAAAATTGGTCCTGTTTTACCTCAAACCAGGACACACATGCTAATTATATTACACCATCATAGCAATGTAAGAAAACACTAGCAAATGTAAGAAGTCCCAGCAGTTATTCCCATTCTCTCACTGGATCAGCTACTTTCTCCATCCCATATTACAACTCTGAGCATGCAAGTATTTTTCTCAGTTGTAGCCCCAGGCTTAGCCCTTCATTTTACATCCTATGGCATTTTTCATTACTTCTTCAGTGTCATTCATCTAGCCCCAGAATTTTTGGAACTGCTGAGCAGATGGAAGGGAAGCAATAATGGGCCAAGAATAATTGCAGACCGTGCCACCCAGGTTGTCAGCCCACCTTGTGCTGGTTGGATGAGAAAATCTTTTCTTAGAGAGGCATACTTAAAATAGTTCTTATCATTTTTAAGGCAAAAAGCTTATGCATTTCATAATTCCACTTTCTTTAATGGAAAACTTTTTGTAAAATTATGAGATCAGTTTTGAAATGAAAGAAAATGTAGAACCTAATCAATATGAAATAAAAGTGAGGTCACTTTAATTATAACCTTGAAACAACAAATATTGTTCTTTTGTAACAGCAATAATGAAAAATCTTGTTTTCTTTCAGAATTATTTCTTTACAGGAGAAATTATCTAATCTGAAGCAGCAAGTTGAAATGTTGACACAAAGTTCTAAAAGCTTGTCTTCAGCTTCAGAACCTACAAGTTTTCTTGAACAAAGTGAAACTTTGAAAATAATTCCTTCAAAAAAACCCAACATGAATGTTGCAAAAGTGCATCTTGATGAAAAAACGGAAGTAAGTAAAAACAGTTCTGCTCTTAAATATGTCTGACAGTCTTTTATTTAAGATGTCTGTTTTGGGGAAATAAATGACAGGTAACTTGGAAAGCAGACATAAAAGATTAATCTTCCCTCACCCCTTTCAAGAAATGTTGAAATATCTTCACTTTTCATTTAATTGTTAAATTTTTCTTTTCCTTATTATTGCTTGTCACTTTACAAAAAAATCAGGCATCTTCAACCTTCCACTTGAAAATAAAGGCTACATCTTCAGGTACATAGATTTGAAAATTCGTGCCTAATTGATAGTAACCTACATCTGGAAAAGCTTGGCATAGTGTTAAATTAGCATGGCAGTCAACCCAAAAGTGCTTTTTAAAAATCAGTTACACATCTTCAATGCAAAATGGGCAGTGATGGTTTCTGAAATAAGAACCTTCTAATAATATTATTGAGAGAGGAATAAAACTAGCAGTGAATTTATTTTCATTTTCTTTACGCCACCTTCCTCTTTTCTTTTTATTAGCAAGGCTGAATATGGTCCACAACCAAATAACTCCCCCCACATACACACACAAAAGAGGTAATTTCAGAATTTTCCATGTGGTCTGTTTGAGATAATGTCATTGGAATAGAATGTTGCCACAGCATAACTCCTGCTTGATAAATGCCAAGGCAAAATAGACGTTTATTTTCAAAGTGGGAGACATTTATCATGTGACAGGATTCTCTTTATATCTATTATATGAAATGATTAATGATGTAGAGGCTGTCATTTTGTCTGATGGATGCTGTGAAACAGTGACAGTTGTGCACTGTGCCATTATTACGAGGCTGTATTTTGACCAGCTTGGAGAACAAATGATGTTTTGGCCAATCACAGTGTTTTCAGGAGCATAGACAGAGCTGTCCGTTAGTGGGTGTTTCTGATTACCTGAAGGGTTTTGCTCAAACTTTCCTTAATATATGTCAGTAATTGGAAAAACAATGTTTAGAATACTAATAAGATTAACACGCCATGCATTATACGTGTATAAATATCATCTCGTCAGAATGTTTGTTTAGAATGTCTTCAGTAAACACGTAGCAAAAGTATGCTTGCTCACTGGATTTAATACCTGAGCCAGGGGCAATTTTGCCTTAGTAGAAACCGCAAGGTTTGGACACTTGTGTTTGTACAGCAAACACAACTATCTGTGTTGCAGAAAATTTATATTCATCAGCTAAGGTTTATTTTGCTGTGAATTCAACTAGAATAACCTAAAACTTGATTGTTCTGAAAAATTCTGTAAAGCCAGACCATCTGTTAGCTTATCAGAGGAGACGGATGGTACAGCATTAGTTTTTTCTTGTGTTATACCATTAGGAAATGGCTAAAAGGTGTTTATCAGAAGTCAAAGCACTGCTGTCTGTTGTTCCAGCCCTGTCCTTGCCATTAACTGAGGTATGCTATTCTCATTAATAGTAAAAATCTGTTTTCTAAAATAAAACAACTGTTCAGTTAAACTGAAACATGGATTATACTACTAAGTATCTTCCCATTTGTTTCTCATACATTTGTTGGGCTTTCTGTTTGGGCTTTATTTTTTCAACTTTACAAATGAAATACCAATGTGCATGATTACAAACTGTGAATGTCTTCACTGTTCATTAGAGTCACCTTTTTTATACATACAAAAATGTATTAAAAATGAATCTCGCTCACAATGGATTAATCTGGTTTATCCACCATTCTCTGGTCATTGTTTACACAGACTCCAGTGAATTTCCATGATGCAATTGCCAAATGCAATTTCCTTCCATCCCTGTATTTTTTACAGTTATTCAGGCTTTTCTTCTATTTCCTTTAGCTTTCTCTGCCTTGCCCATGACATGTCCTTAGAGATAGCATGCCATTTTTTAGTCCATGCTGTTGTATCCATCTTGTTACCCAATTGTAGTCAGTATCCCAGAGGAGACAATGGGAACTGGCCCATAGCAGGCAGCGGTACTGTTCAGTGTTCTCAGCCACTCCAGGGGGATCAGGAGAGGACCACAGCTGCCAGGGCTCAAGGAACTCCAAGGAAGATTTTGGAATCCACCGTAACATATCAAGCCCCCTACTAATCCTCAAATATCTTGCCTCTAATTATCACAATAGAACGATGATGGATAAGGCATCCACTGTACTCTTCTTCTCCAGTCAGGTAGCTCTTCCAACCAGAAGAGAATCCCAAGTTTTATCTGGGAACAGTTTGGCTTGGGGACTATTATAGAAGAGAGAATCTGTAATGCTGTCCAGTGCATCCTGCAGTCTGGTACCTAGGAGTACATACTTCCCTTTTATACATATTGCACCATTCTTGCCACCTCTTGTTATCCATCCTGAAGGTCTCTCCCAAATGACTCCCAGACCTTCACATCACTCAATCTGGCTTTATCAATGTATGAAAATACATAGACATTCATTTTGCAAAGCTATACTTTTCACAGTCCCACTGAAATATCTTCCATGGTAGAGAGATTTGAAAGATACCTAGGGAAAGGTATAGCCGAGCTTCCTTAAAATCACATGGACCTCCTGGACCTGTTTTAAATTCTCACGAATCCCTCCTCACTTTGCCTGCTTCTTTATCTGCGTCTATGATGAAAGTGAGTGAGCAGATATGGTGGTGTCTTTCCAGTAAGAATATGATGTTAACTGTTCTGTTTTATTCTGGCTAAATGCCACAAGATAAAATGTTTCAACAGGTGGAACAATGGGCTTTTCATCACAAAGCTTCAGATAGAGACTTAAAACTAAGATCCTATTAGATATGGCAGATTTGGTTGCGCAAGTGAAGCCCAGTCCTTCAAGATGCTGAGTATCTTCATTCTTCTCTGAAGCCAACAGAACTTGTAGAGTGTTCAGCACTTCATTACGTATAGCATATTTCTAAGCAGTATTTCCAACCTTTCAAATAAGCTGTATGTGTGTATTACCCAGTCTTCCTGGCTGAAAGTGGAAAGCTCAGAGTGGGATGATGCATACCATAGGGTAGTGCATTCCCTTTGTTTTTAAGCATGTGGGAGAAAGTAGCAGATATATTGCTTATATGTAGTTTTACATCATTTTTCCCCATCACACACTTTTTTGTTGCTCGTCTTCTTGTGAATCAATTGGAAAAACTCAGTTCTAATTTGTGGTATTTGTTTTCTCATTCTCTGAGCTGTTGCACTTTAACTCCTATCATGTTTCCAGCTTCTCTTCTTTGATTCTCTTCTTTTGTGTCATGTGTCTTATGGTGCTTTTGATTCAGCACTGAATTGTACTTTTAAGTGGGAAAAGTGCATTTTTATTGAATTATTCATCTAAAATTATTTGATTGTTCATGTTTTAAGAATAAAAATTGATCAGCTGGCTTGTTTTTAAAGCTATTTAATGAATAGCTGTGTTCTTGAGGAAGATAATATAGTGTTTGGGAGTCCCAATCTTAAAAGTAAATTTATAAATAAAATAATTGCATTAAAAATTAACCTCCCTAGATAGCCTGTTCCAAACTTCTCTTCCTTTAGTTAGGTTTTCTTAATATCTAAATCAGCTAAATAGTTGTCCATGTCCAATGGACATACAAACCAGTTTATCATTGCCCTCTGTTTCACCTTTTACAGTTAGCTCAATTCTTTCAACTTCTCATCTTAGGAAAAGCCTTCCAAATTACTAATCATTCTTGCTGTTCTTGTCTGATACCTTCATTTTACCTACAGACAATCAGGAGAAACTTTGTGTGCAAGACTGTTTGCAGAAATTTCCTCCCCATAATCCTATTCTACTAGTTTCCCCCAAGAGATGTCATTAACCACAAATTTATATTGAGGCAATGAGTATTTCTAACTTATTCATTGGTTGTAGGTCAGAAATCTGGCTTTAATATGGAACTATTTGTATATCTGTCCTTTTTGGTACCTGTAAGCTTAATAAAGTTATTTATTTGAGGTTTTTTTTCCTTTTTTTTTCTTCAGATCCCATTTGATGTTACTTTGCAATCAATAGCAAGTTTGGAAGACATGTTTGATCCTGCCAATGGATGTGTAATAACTGAAGAAAATCTTTTCAATTGGATCATTTCTCTGTTTCATTAAATTCTGTTTTTGCAATAACTTAATCAGTTGCTGAGTGCTATAGGTTTAGACTTAAGTTGTGGTGTTAATGAAACAACCTCACTAATCACACCAGAATTTGGCTCCTAATGTGTTTTATAATGTTGATTTTTGGCTTATTTCTAATTCTTTAAAAAGTACTAGTAAAATTAAAATACATTTTGAGGAATTAAAAGTATTAAAAGTAGTTTCTTAATAAGAGGATTAAAAATTTGATTTATTCAGTCATCCAAAATTAAGTGAGTTTGTTGGGGGTTTTCTAGCTTTTCAATAATTTCTTATTGTTTAGAAAAGCTGAACGGGCTTGTAGCCTTCTAGCATCCGCTAATAGATTCTGCTTTTTCCCTGAAGTTTTTTCTCATCAGCAAGTTTTTAATTGCTTTTGCAGTTATCAAGAGTTGATTTTATTTTTGAGGTTGAGAATTTTTTTGGGGGGGCCTAAAGTCATCACTGAGTTTGTTCTTTTACACTTCTATTTGGAAACTAGCATTTCAGACTTTACTATCTTTTGTTAAAGAAAAACACATCACAGGTTGTTTAGGGTAAAAATGATTGTTCAGATGTCTCCATAATTTCAAAGCATTTGTCTGGAAAAAAAAAGCCAGTTTAAAAAATAAAATGGTACTATATAGAACATTTTTGGACATCATCTAAAATGCTAACAAGACCTCTATTTATGTTGTCAATGTTGTAAATATTATTTTAAAGCACTGAAGAAACCCTAATGAGTCCTAAAAGCAGCCACCTGAGGAAATATGCGTGTCCAGTGCTAGAGATGGGGAGTTTGACACAAAAAAGTGAATTAGCTGAAGAAGGCCACACAGGAGAGTGCAGTAAGATTCAGGACTGAGAGCTCATGGCCCTTTGGTTTTGCTCACACCACAAGGCCAGGCACTTCTTTTCTAGCTACAATAATTTGTTTGCAACAAACAGCAAAAACCCGGATGCGTTTGGGCAGGAGCCCTGTGAGACTTGTCCTGTCACTAGCTATGCTTCTGTGTAGCTGTGAAAATTCGGGACTCAGTTACCATTCCTGGGTTCGCTTTCTGTGAAAAATAAACTGTTGGGTTGAAACGCCAGCCCCTCTTGCTTCAGTCAGGCTCTCACTGTGCTGTAGCCCAGTGATGAAATGATAAAATATGTTGAGCTGTTTGGAAATTGCAGATTTACCTTGGATTGTGCTTTTCAGAGGAATGTTACCTGGTTTACCAGTGAAGTTTCTTTTATGGAAGGAGAGAGAGAGGGGTAAAAGATTCAGCATAATGAGTATCTTAAATGTGATCAGTAACAGGAAGAATTGGGGTTAGGTTTTTTGCCATCTTTCTTTATTCCTATAAAAGAAAGAAGACAATGTATTTGTGTTACGTGTAGCTTTTTAAAAGTTGTGCTGTTTTTTATTTTGGGTAGCCTTTTCTGGAATGGCATAGGTAGTAGGAAAATTAGAACCATTATAATACAACGATAAAAAGAAAGTGAAAACTGAGTAATTGATAGGGAAGGTATTTTTGCAAGACAGTTTTAAAACTGGGTTAGAATGGTTATTTAACTCAACTGCCTAACAGCCAGTTTGGAGGAGATATTCCTTAGCCTTATTCTTTCAATTAAAAGAATTTATTGTTCTGCAGTTCTTCAATAAGCAGGAGAGATAAAAATTGACATTACTCATTTTTCTTTTACAGAGAACAAGTAGAAAATTGCAGCTCTTTTGGAAAAGCTATTCAGTTTTTCCCTATGCTTCGTAAAAAGTACAAATCTTTTCTTTTTCTTTTTGGGGTCACCTTGAGGATTATCATAGGACTTTTGTGCAGCTTAATTAATATTTGTAAAAGACACTACAGCATCAGGTGAAAATGGAAGTAAAGTTCTATTATAGGTGAGGTGTTTCTTCAGTGCTGCCAGTCCAGACCTTGTTATAATTCCTATACTTAAAAGAGAAATATTAAATAAAATGCTTTACATATGAATTTAAAATACATTACACTTTCTAAGATACTTTTGCTGCAACAAAAATATTATCCTACCATGTCCTTTAACACAGCACTGTAAAATAATAATGTTGAAATGTTGACCTCACTGTATCCATAGCAGCAGATTTTACTCTCATAAACAGAGCATTAAGTATTCAATGCAGGTTTCAGAAGAAAACATTGGAGAAAACATTTTTCTTTTAGCATATAATTAAACTCTTTAGTTAAAATCTGCTTATAAATAAGAAAGCTTATATCTAAACGTCTCCAGTAATTGCACAGAAAGCATAAAGCTAATTGCAAAGTAAATTGTGTCTTGTTTTATGCATTATAGTAGTTTGGGTGGGTTTTTCCTTACCATCAAATGCAGACTAAAGCTTTCAATATGTGAGACCAGACTAAATTTGTGTCAGCACCATGCTCAGTTGAGTTTCTATGGAATACTTGTCTGTGTCACTGTCTCCAAAATTAAAAAGGAAGAGGGGAAGGGCACCTTCTTTGATTTCACAGTCTGAAGTGTAAGGGAGGGCCCTCCTGCTGTTGTGAAGGTCTGCTCTGTGATCTGCCTGTACAACAGCGCCAAAGGGCTACTTACCACCTTGACAGCTTTCAACCGCTGGCATGTTCACCAATTCTTTTCAAATTTTAACTGAAATATTTCTCCATTCCGCATCTGTGAAAGGAATGGGTAGTTTCCCTACCTGATGAGTTCTGGGACGGGGCAAAGCAGGGAAGAGAGAGAGAGAGAGCACTGTGGGGACAAATTGAAAGGATTCTGAACTGAATGAATTTTATCTTCAGTGCATCCCCTGGATGAGGGAAAAGAAGGATCCTATAGGGAACTAAATAATAGTGAAAATAGTTGTTGGGTTTTGGTTTTTTTTTTAAATTCCTTTGGTATTGTCTGTTCTGTGAACTGAATGACGTAATTGTCCTGAGAACAAAATCAGCTTCTGGTCCTGTAATTAATAACTGCATCATCAAGAATGTGCTAGGGCTCAAACTGAAATTGAACAGGAAGCTTAACATTGACAGGTCTGAATGGGTTGTAAGATACTTCATTTTTCAAATACTGTTTAAGTTATATTGCTGCCTTGATAGAGAGTTGTATATTCAAGGCATCCATAGGATTCATCTCATGCCTACAAACACATATCAGCCTGAAATTATTTCTGGTTAAATTAATTTTATGATGTGGAAATTAGTAATTTCACACAGATTTATTCAATTGTATGTGACTGGTTTTTAAATTCCACTATGGCTCCAACTCATGCTCATTTTTTGTTTGGACTCAGTATTTATCCAGTTTTTGGATGACATCAATCTAACAAAATAATCCTAGTAATTAGCCTCACTGTGCCTCAGTTTCTTTATCTGAAGATAACAGTAATCCCCTCATCAGTGAGGGATTTGACATTTTCTGCATCAACATCTGGAAAATATTTTCAGATCCTTGAATGAAAGAGGCAGGGAATTTAAGTCATTATTCAATTGAGACACAATGTAAAAGGGATAGTCATTTGTTTCCAAATCCATTTTCAGTGAAATCCAAGAAGAAAGATTTTTGAAAAGAATAATGATGGAACTAGAATTAATTGTTGGAATTACAGGCTAATATGCTGAACTAATTAAGCCAGCAAAGAGTTCCATTTATGTTTGCCAAAGATTTTCTTTGAGTTAAAGACACTGAGTACATCATCAAATGAGAGAAGTGAAAATATGAAGCATAGGTTAATCTTTAAAATAGAGTGGGTGAAAGGGTCCAGAGGCAAGTGCTGAAGTCAAATATTTACCACTGCAATTTAATTTTCCACATTGAAAACCCAGAGATAATTAGAATTATTCTCATTTGTCTCCCATGTCAGCATGATTTAGGATTCTACTTAATGTGCAAAGAAAAAAAAGTATGTGTTGAAGCAAATTACACCAACAATCCCAGTGTCACACAGTGGAAAACCAGAATATGCTACATAAGAAATCATCACAAGGTGATGGATCCAGCTCTGTAGTCTGTCCGGGCTGTTCTCAGGACAGCTGTGTGGAAAGTGAAGCTCTGTAAAGAGCCAGTGCACCTTCAGGGCTGGTTTAGCTCCTGGCCACCAAAAAATAACAACGTCCTAGGCAAAGCTCCTTGCTTCTTGGCAGTCGTATGTTCTCCTCCCTGAGGCCTGGGGTGTTGTCACAGGAGCCTCTGCTGTGGGTTTTCCAAACATGCTCTCCTGGCTGCTCTGCAATGTGCGAGCAGAATGAGGTCTGTGCTTCATGATTCCCACCTTGCTTCATTCCCCATGGATACTGGCATCATATAGCTAGAATATGGCATAGCTAGAGGAAAAAAAATCAAGGTTCTGTTTATCCTGTAAAATTACTGTATACATTTCATTATCATACAATGTGTAGTATATTAACTAGCTCTGTTACATTCTTATGAGTCCACTACCAAGTGGAATGATACCAACTATTTCAAAACTGCTTTAAAGAACAATTATAACCATGAAGAAATCCAGGTTGGTTTTTTCCCCAGCTTCCCGGCTGGTCTTATCCCCAAGGAACTCTGCAGCTCATCATTCAGAACTTGGTGTCGTTGCTGTTACATTGAAAACCGTTTTTATGGGCAAAGAGGAAACACAATGTGTATTTAAAGCCAAAAATTTATTTTCCACGTAACCAAAATCTTAGCCTAATCTAAGAATCATTATTAATCTGTGTCTATTTATTATGGAAAAAGAAAGAATACCTCTATGCAGAAAAAGTTTAAGTAGTAATAATAATACTACAGTTAAAATTATTATAATAATTTTAAACTGTTACTATTTTTACCCCTCTTCACCTGTGTAATGCTCACACTTCCACTGCTTCCCTGGGCCTGAAGGTCAGTGGTTTCATGCTGGGGTGCGTGTGAGGAGCTGCTAGGGCAAGTCATCGCATCTGGAGTCATGGGCCAGGAAGAATATGATGTTGTCTTCTTCTCCCTCACTCTAGGATCAATTTGGGGTAATTTTTATATGTTTAACACACTTTTACACCTTGTTCTTTCTTCATGGGTTTGCAGTTCCATGCTACATCTAAATTCAATATATATGGTGTTTTACGTTACGTTAGGTACCTGGGTTTAGTTCTCTTTGTTACCCATTGTTATAGTTTGAGAAACCCACAACAATTTACTGTCATTTAGACAATTATTCTATCACCTGATGACCCCTCCCCACCCAGGAAGGGGGAATTGGGAAGAAAACCAGGAAACTCAGGGGCTGAAATATAAACAGATTTAATAGAATAAGACCAAATAATTAACAGTAATAGCACTAAAGAACCAAAAGTGATCCCGATACCAATCTAAAAATATATAAGGATTATACTAAGCCCATTCTATCAGTAGGAAGCTGTGTACTCCCAGCAGTGGACAGTAAATGTCAGACACTGCCAGCGCTATGGCTTTGGGAGGAAGGGAAGGCCTCAGGGGTCTGGCACTGGGGCAAGGAGTTCTCTGGATCACTGCCATCAAGGGAGAGCTCCCCTCCTCAGCAAACTTTCCAATTTATATTGAATGTGACGTTCACGGTATGAAATAATCCTGTTGGCCAGCTTCGTTCAAGTGTCAGGGTCTCGCTCCTCCTCATCCCTGCACCTGGTGAACTTGAAAACACTGAGACCTTGAAACCCACACACCATAGCTGGCTATAAAGTAAGTATTTTCACAAATTCAGACACCAGAGTCTTCTAAAAGTACAGTTTTCCCAAGCATTAGAAGAGAAATTAGTCCTGTGTTGCTCAAACCAGGACATCCATGAAAACTCTTTTTGTCCAGCACAAGGTCCGTGAGTCCTTAACCGACAGTGACTTGTTTGCAGCTATGGTGTCTCCAGCAGCAGGGATGTGCCCTGTCTCTTCTCATCCCGCGTCTGTACTCCTCTGCTGTGTCCTGAGCCTCTGCTTCTCAAGGCCTCTGCCGTCCTGCCTGGGCTGCATTTCTCTACACTACATCATTATACGTATCAGTTGTGATTTTTTTCTCAGTGGTAGGAAATTGACTGGACTTTTTAATGTTTTAAAATCTGATTGTGCATGCAGCAAAAAGCTTGATGAAAGTAGTGCATCCTGCACTTGGGAGACAGAAGTTCCTCATTTCCTGGTGGAGGGCTGGCACGAAATCATTGCTCACATGCTGTGTATTTGGCTGAGATTCCCAGAGACTTCCCGGTTCTCCTCATCTGGAAAGCTCCGTGAAGAGGATTTCCCTTCCACCTGCAAGGCACACTTTCTCTCCAAACCAGATCTCTCTGTCTCAGGGAACTTTCTTGGGGAGTCTTTTTTACAGCCTTGCACAACTGCTTGGAAATCCTTGCCTTGCACAAGCGGCCATCATCCTTTTCAGCCACAGTACCGCTCTGCTCCAAGAACTGGGCTTCTTGCTGCCGTCCTTTCCCCAAAGATCATACACTAAGATGTCCCAGTGGTTTCTTATAAATACCAAGATGAAACACAGCACACTCACTGGCATAAAAAAGTGCCAACAAAGGTCCTAGCAGCAGGAAAAACTGATTTAATTGAGGGGGTGTCACAGAACGAAGCAAAAAATGCTGGTCATGTTTACTTAAAAAACCCAAAAATTTCTAATTGCTCAACTTGGAGGCTTCAGGGCTTGGAAGGCAGGTACTCACCTACCTGTCTGTAAACACAGTTAGGCTCCACAGGGAGGAGATAAAGAAGAAAAGCCAGAGGATATTTTTATGGGAAAGAAAAAGCTTTTGATTCTGCGTATTGAAGATTCACAGAACAGAATAACGAGTATTGGCCTTAGAAGTGAAACAAGGTTGGTTTAAAGGCAAATTAGGACAATAAAGTGGAGTGAGGGTAGAAGACTTGTAGGAATGCTGTAGGTCCCTTAACACTCAGATACCTCAGAAGACAGATGATAAATGATATGACTAATGATTGGTTAATGAGGATTAATAGATGCAATAAAGACATGATCCTCATTGCTGTAGGGAAGTAATAATGGCATTTTGTATAACAGTGACGTGTCTTCCCTGATTCTGAGTTCACTTGTACGGACTAGAGCTGAAATGAACTTGGAAAATCAAAACTCCACTGCCAAAGGGAAGTGAATGGGGCATTTCAGATCTACCGATTCTGAAGGCCACACACAAGGTAAAGATTCATTTGAAATCAGATTTCTACTGAAACACTTCGTTTTGCTACAGTTTTCTTGTCTAATATCCCTTTAAAGACAATCTTTTACTAAATAATTTTCTACTTAGGTTTGGAAAGCAGAGACAGTGAAAATATGTAGTACTTTTGAAGAAATGCTACCTTTTGTTTTACCAGGAAATAAAAAGATATAAAATAAAAAGAAATAAAATAAAAAGAAATAAAATAAAATAAAATCCCTGCTTCTACAAAATTCAGCATGACTAAACAATAGCTATATTCTAAGTCAGGATACAGATGAAACAGTTCTCTCTTACTCCATCAGTTACTGGAAGTAAACATAAACTGTGTAATGGGGTACAGATATGTGTATTGTGAACATAATTAAAAATGGTCTTGAGTTGACAGGTTCGGGAACTCCTCTGTTTGGAATGTATTTGCTACTACTATTTATCACCTGTCACCAGGATGTCCCAGTGAAGAGTAAGGCGTGGGCCGGCTGTGCTGGGTGCTCTTTACTCGGTACTGAAAATACAGCCCTTCCTCCACATTTACAAGGCGGCAGATACCGGGCCCGGTGTCACCCAAACCAAACCTATGGCGGGGGCCAGGGCTGCTTGCTTAGCACATGGCTGGCTCCAGCTTCCTTCAGCAGTGTCCACAGAGTGGCTCCCTGCTGGTCAGCGTCCCGCCACCGCCCCGAAAGGAGCCCGCCGCCTCACAGGCCCCAACCGGGCGGCTCCTCCGCCTGGACACAACGACCCGTCAAACCTCCAACCCCGCCACGGCCCGGCACTACGGGACCCCCTCAGACACCCCGGGCTCGGGCCAGGCCTCAGGCGGCTGCCCCGGCAAGGCAAGGTCCCCGCAGGGGCCCTGCCCGGCCCCGGGTGTCGCCTCAGCGCCGAGCGCTGCCTCTCGCCGCCGGGAAGGTGCCCGGCAGCGGCGGCAGCGGCGCGCGCGCTCGCCCTCCCCTTCGCCCCTTCCAGGCCACCGTAGCCGCCGGGGGACGCGAAAGCGGAGGCGCGCGAGGGCTATTGGGACGGGCTGTGAAGTTGGATGCAGCGCGGAAAGTCAGGCCGCGCGGGAGGGGAGGGCAGCGCTCATTGGCCGGGAGTGCGGGCGGACCCCGTAGAGAACTGGGAGCAGGAGGGCCTGAGCCAATCGGGACGGCCGGCGCCGGGTGCCGGGCCCGATCCCTGAGGAGGCGCCGGACCGGGCCGGGAGGGGAAGGGGCTGGGGCTGGACCCGCTGCCCGCCCTGCCAGGTGGGCAACGGCGGCAGGGGAGGATGAGCGTCCCGGCGCCCCGCGGGGAGGGCGCGGAACGCGGTGGTGGCCCGCAGCGGGGCTCCGCCTTGGCGGGAGGCGGGGCCGGGGCCGGGCGGTGGCGATGCCGTGAGGCGCTGAGCGGCTCGTCCCGCGGCCTGCGGGGCTGAAGGTGCGGAGCGGGGAGAGAAGCCCCGTGTTAGGCGGGAGGAGCAGCGAGGGAGCGGGGAGCAGCATCGCGGGCTGATGCCTTGAATAACGGCCGAGCGAAGGCGGTTGTGGACCTTGACTTTCCTGAGTAACTTTGTCAGTGTTATGCACCTCTCAGACATTCACGGCAGTGAGAATTAGTGGCCTAAAGCGATGTAGAAACGTCCCGGAAACTTTTGGCTGAAGGGTGGTTATGCTTTCAGGTGAAGGAAAGGTTTACCTTTTGAGCTCTTGTTTGTTGCTAGTTTAAAATTCACCCAAAGTAAAAAGCTGAGAATAAACTTTGCAAACCTGGAATCGGTTAGCCTGGCCTGAACTCTTCAAATGTTATCAGCCAAAACAAATAGTAGTTCGTTGTTGGTGGTGGTCTTTTTGTTTTTTAATGTTGTGTAAGCTGCGTTGAAAAGTGACTCATCGTCGCTCGAATTCTGCTGCTGAAGTTTTAAAGGATTCTCGGACGTATTCTGTAGGGTGGTGAGATGAACGCTGAAGTGAATCCTTTAGGTCCAAACTTCCAGCCTTCCCCTGCAGCAGTCGGTTTGATTCTAGCTTGTGTATCTCCATCTACTGGTGGAAAATGAGTCCCTGAAATACTCGGCTTCGTGTTAGGCTGCTGTAAACTCTGTGTAGATATAAGCATCATTTTAGTCTCTTGGTACCATACAGGAGATAGCTTTTCCTTTATGAAAAGGAAAGCATACATTTCCTGCAAGAATTCAAGTAACAAAAGTGTGGAGTGTCTGTTGTTTTCAGTAGTATATTCAGCTGAATGGTACTAATTGTGTAACTCTCCAAATAGATGTCCCGGTTATCAAGAAAACAATTTAAAGTGGTATAGATGAAATTATTTTTGACTTGTGAAGTTGCCTGTTTTATGTTTGTACTTTTTATATATATATATGGTTTTTTTTCTTTTTTTGTTTCAAAACCAGGTGCAGCCATGCAAGAAAGCATACGTTTTGCTTCATCAGGAGATGATGTTAAAATATGGGATTCCTCATCTTTAACTGTGTTGGAGCAGTTCAACCCACATACACCTCCACATCCAGTCAGCTCACTATGTTGGGCCAGCAATAGTATCCTTTACATTTTCAGCCATAGTTTTGTGGGTGCTCTGCAAAATTTCAGTGAATTTTTTTTTTTATTGAAGTGTCTGTAAGTCGCAGGTCTGATGGAGTTTTGAGGTCTTGCATAAAAAGATTTGTATATATTGTGAAGAAAATTTTGTGGTTCTCTGTGTTGAAGTGATTTACAAAATAAACTCACACTAGTAAATGCTTCTGAAGAAGTTTCTCTTCCTTTAGGAGGCTAACGCTTTTTTAATGATTATTATATGCTTGCATTGCCTACCAACTGTAAAGCTTACTCATTTGTTTCTTCAGTAGTTGATTACAATATTCACTTTCAAGGCAGTGCTTAATTTACTGACCAGGTTGAACAAAGCAATTGCTAGTGTAGTAAAAGTCTATACATAGTGTAGAGATGAAAACTGTAATGAAAGATTTCTTGTTTATTTGTTTTTTGTCATCAGCTTCTCATTGATTCTGATAGTCTTTCATAGCGTACACTTACCTCTTACTCTGTAGGCACTGGTTTTCTTTGTGCTGTTTGTAGCATTTACAGAGGAAGCACAAGCGTTTTGGATGTGTAGGAAAACATCTATGGGATGGTGGTGATTTATGCATGAAAATGAATCTGGCCTATTTAGACCTTTCACCTCTGTCTTGGAAGCTTGTTACAGGTTAATGATATGAGGTGTCAGGTGTTTGGTGAATGTATGAGACGCTTCATGAAAGCAGTGGACTGTCAGGTGAACAGCTTGTATGGCTGTCACAGGAAAAGGCAACAATGTCTGATCTTGATGTAAAAGAAGAGACAGGATGCTGGCACATAACAGTTATGTCCTGCAAGTTCTGAATGTGTCTGTCCTCCAAGTCTGCAAATAAGTTGTTGCATGAGAAAAAAGTTAAAGCGATCAGAGCACAAATGAATATGTTAGCTATGGAGCTTGCAGAGGAATTGAAGCATAGATATATGTGTTTAAATTATACATGTGTTGTTTAGTAAACTTCAGCTACAGAGTGTCTGTCTTGTCGTGTCTTGCTTTCTTCTGCCTAGTCTCCTTTTCATCCCCCAAAACTGAAACAATGAATTATGTTACTTTGAATGCTAGTTAGTTTGTCAGGGGTAAAGCATTGGTTTTGGTTCTGCATAATGCTGTAAGCTAAAATGGTGCGTTAAAATAATGAAAGAAATAGCAAGCACTAATCTGCCTACCAGTTCTTTGGTGTTAAATCCAGCCAATTAACCTGTATTCTTAAATAAGCAAATATAAAATCACAGTGGGTGTTGACGTGAAGATGTAGAGGACACGGATCGAAATGATTACTGGATTAGTTTGCTGGGGGTGCAGAGGCAGTTTCCATGCTCTGTAGTTCTACACTGAAGGCTTTTCTTACTACTTTGTGGTACTTGGTGTCATAAAAGGTTCTTTTTGGGTTTTTGTTTTTCTTCCCTCAGTGCAGAGGGAGACAAATTAGCAAACATTCATTGTACTCTAGAAACTGTATGTTGAAGTAATTTAATGTTTGTCATGAACAGGACTGTTCTTTAAATTCATAGTCTGCTAACAGTAACAGACATTCTTCTGAACTCTAGTGATAAATGGGGCTCTTACTTAAGAGGGTGGTGGGGAAACAAAATTGTAGACCATGTAAGCTGCCTTAGCGGTAAAGAGCTCTTAAATAATATCTGCCAGATATTTCTTGTCTTCCTGCTGAAAGAAATTGCTCTGCATTGTATGGGAAGTAAGGGCTGTAGTTGATGCAAGAGCTTCTTAATGAAGGCTTGGAAAATAGCCTTATGTTTCTATTTCTAGATCCCATTGAGGTATAGTACTTTAGACTGTTTAACCAATCTGTCTTCTGTTCATTGAGGGAAACTTACTTTTGCTTTTATTAATCACCAGTATAATACAATTATGGTCCATAACTTGTGACTAAGATAGATACCTAGCCACTGCTTCTGCTGCTGGTGATAAAATAGTTGTTTCAAGCTGTAAAAGCAAACCTGTTCCACTCTTCGAAATAGCTGAAGGAGTAAGTATGACTGATCTGTTCCCTGGTTGTTGTGTTTTTTGTTTTTTGTTTTTTTTCCCCTCACTCCACCTTGTGCACTTTTTGTGTCACACTTGTTCAGCATCTTGGGATCAATTTAATTTTAGTATTGGTAGAGTTACGACATGTATGTTAAAACATTTCCTTGTGTATAAATACATATAAAGAGTGGGGGGAATAGTGCTTCTAAAATAGTTCTACCAGTAAGACAATACAAATTCAGTTATACTAGTATCTGATGCTGATAGCTTTCTGCTAGGGGAATGTGCCTGTTGAGCCTCAGTGTGATAGCCTGAGGCAGTCAGTGGTTCAAGCTTGATCTAATGTGTAGGAGATGGAACAGAGCTCAAGTTCATTTTCCAACTTGAATTGTCAGTATTATGCATGCCCGTGGATTGTATATAGAAAAACATGAGAGTCTATATAAAGGTTGTTCTTGGAGTGTACATGCGCTAGCTTCTGGAAATACATGAAATAGGAGAACTTCTGTTATGGTTGGGGTGGCTCTTCCTATTAAATGGAAGCGTGGCACTATAAACTCTTCAGAAAGCTGGACTTAGTTTTAGAAGAGTCTCTTGACATCGTTACTTGAATGACTTGTTAGTGTTCTAAACCATTCTAATTATTCTCCTTGGAAAGCTATTGTAATGCTAATTTGGACTGGAAGTTTTCTGAAAACGTGTTCAAACCTGGCTTTTAGGTTGCTGAAGCAAACATTTTCAAAGGCGGAGTGCTTGTCCTGGAGATTTCACCAAATCTAATCTATAACTAATGCAATCATTTCCAATTTTACCATGTCAATAATTAGATGGACTTGTTTTTTCTTAATTCAAATCTCAGGAACTTAAAAGTGAATTTTCAACATGATAGAACTGAATAATAATTTGTCCTCGATGTAGGTCTATCATTAAGATTGACATTTGTTTCAAAAGCTGTACTTCAATGATTATTTTAAAAAGAATCACTTTATCGAATTATGAGGTTTGCTGCTATAATATTCTTTGTAATGTTTAGGGAATGTGAAGTACCTGACTTAGGCAACTTTTTGATTTTCTTTTAAGGAGATTTTTTCTAAACTTAGCATTTTCTTAAAACTCAGTACCTGAATAAAAGTCTATGATTCCACTTTAGGGAGCTATAATTAAAAGGGAAAATGTATATTGAAGGAAAAGGTGCTAAAAAAAAATTGAAGTGGGAAAATGTGAGCATTTGAGAGTTTATTAATTAACGTATTTAGATCTTAAAGTATATTAAACATATGTCCAAACTGGACTGGATTTTAAATGCCTTTTGATGGGAAATGACTGTAGTGTACTAATAATTCCATCGGTCAGTGGGATTATTTGTGTTAATGAAAATGAAAACACACATCAATGTGCTCATAAGTAGATTTGAATAAATCCCTTAATTATCTTTAACATACTTTTTTTTTTTCCTTTCTCCATCAGGCAAAACAGACATGTGTGAGCTTGAATTCTAGTTCTTCGTATATTGTGAGTGGAGGCCTTGATAACACAGTTAATATCTGGGATCTGAAATCCAGAAAGGTCTACCGTAGTCTTAAGGTAAGTTTGTCTGAGGAAGAGCTTTCATGACTTCCAGGTTTTGCTGCCAGCTTTTTTTGTTGTTGTTGTTGTTGTTTTTGTTTGTTTGTTTTTGTTTTTTAAAAAAAATACTTTCTCTAAGTCAGGTATCTATAGGATCAAGTTCACAGATACAAGCTAGCACACGTATGTGTCTTGTTCAAGTTTGTATTCTTTATGTGCTGTAAATAGCAAATTTAATTTAACAAGCGTATTTAACTTGATCTCTTCAGAGTAATGTATGTTTACATTTTCAGAATAGGCTTCTTATCTTGCGGATTTGTATTGATATTGTCTGATGGGGATTTTTTCCAAGGGCAGCATTTCAGATAATTGCTGTTTCTGATACATCAACAAGAAAACACTTTTGTAGTTGTAGGATACTGTAGTAGAACTAATGTTATGCAAAACTGCGACATGGTTGTCATCTTCTAACTGATCCAGTATGAATTCTCTAAAACCTTGTTATGATGCACAAAACTTGGGATAGTCTAGTGTATTTCCATGATGCCTTCAGTAGATTATAGGCCCTCATTTAGGACCACTGTTAAAGAGGCTATAAAACTCCAGCTTTGATTTATTCTTTTTTCTTGGACTGTTAAAGTTACAGTTTGAAACTAAACTACGAAGTAGCTAATACAATACTTTAAATTTTTCTCCTTTTTGGACTAGAAGTACTTGATTGTCTTCCTCTATATATTCAGAAAAACACAGTGTCATCATTGCAAATGACTATGCTGAAAAGCTATTTGGTAAATATATGTGTTAATACTAAAAGCAACAGAAGGGGAAGTTGGCAGTAGTACATCAGATTAGCAGAAAGTGTATTCAAATATCACTTGTTTCTGGAAGACTTTACTTTTAAAATAACACTAATGACACCTGTGGCAGATATCTCTATGGTTGTCTTATTAAAACATTGTATATAATTGCAGCATCATCTTTACTGATTTATTAAAACAATCTTCTGAAAACAATCAGTGGTTAAGATATAATGGCTGATCTTCAGTATGTTCTGTTGCTGTTTTCTGCGATATTCCATAACTCTTAAATAGTCTTTTAAAATGTTACAGATGGTCAGAAAAGCTGCAGTTTTTCTGCAAAAGCACAAGTGAGGAAGGAATAAGATTATTCTGAATGTCTTTAACCCTCTCCCTCTAACACCCCTCCCCCACAGGATCATAAAGATGAAGTCACGTGTATTACATATAATTGGAATGATTGCTACATTGCTTCTGGATCTTTGAGTGGTGAAATTATCCTACACAGTGTTACCACCAATTTATCAAGTACTCCCTTTGGTTATGGCAGCCGTCAGGTAGGCTATCTGTATTAAGTTCCTTTCAGGTATGAAGCTTTAATTCACAGTGTTTAGAAATTGAAAGGACATGTCAAGACCTTTTAAGTTTTCTTAATCTGTTTTCTTTTAATTTTTAAGAGCGCACTTACAGAAAGGAAAAAACAGACTATTGTGTGTATTCTAGTCTTAAATAATAGGTAACATTGAAATACGGATTTCTCAAGTACCTTTGCTTGTATGCAGGTTACAGCAAATTTTACTTTGTGGACCCTGGTTCCTCAAGAACAAACTTCTACACATCTTAGAACTGAACAAAAAACAGTTAGCTTTACAAACCAAAGCAGGATTTCAATGCACGACTCAATGTATATTGTTGCAAAGAACAGAGATCACGTAGTCTGGGTTTTGACTTGTCCACAGTAATCAAATTTACAACTGAACAGAACAGTCTGTACAGTACAGGTGAATATAAGCCTGCATTTGGAAATAATAAATTTATTTAATCTGGAAATTAAAATTGCACAGCTGCTCAAAGAGAAAAGCAGTGAGATTTTATATTACCAACTTAGGTGTTTAGGTGAGATTTTGGGTAACTAATTTGAAGGAAAAATCTGCAAAAGACAAACACAAAGCATGTGTACTACTTAAGGGCCTTGGTAGGGTTTTCCACTGTGGTTCCTTTTTGCAGATGAAAAAAATATTGGAGATTAGTGGGTATCATTAGGGGAATTCCCTTTTTATAAGAGCATCTGCAGTAGTAAATGAGTTGTGTTGTCCCTCCAGAAGTTCCAGTGTGTGTTCTTAATGTGAATGTTGTCTTAGGCACAGACAAGTGTTTGTGTTCTGGGCATTTTTTTGTTTTTTACTGAGTCATTTTTACTGAGGTAGAAGCTGCCTAGGGGATGCAGAACTGTTACTTTGGCCCTAAACCTGACCTTTAATGTTGCAGGGAATACTGAAGTTGTGACTTAGTCACTTTCTGTTACTGCAACAGCTTTTTCAGTTCTAGATTGCGGATTAGAGTGTGAAGTTAAATTTTTCTTCTGTCCAGCATGAGCAATATAACTTGATGAAGAACCTTAAGACTTTATAGCATCATGGGAATTGTGGTTTACTTTCTCTTGAAAAAATCTCCATTAAATTCAAACTGTCTCTGCTCTTAGGTGCTGCAGTGTCTTTGATCCATCACCATAGTCTCATACTTACATTGAAGCAAAATTGTACTTTATATTTGGTTTGATCTTAAAAATCCTTCTGTATAGTCAGCTCTTTTTTTCTGATTTGATTGTTATGATCTTATGAAAAACGGGGATGTGAGGCCGGAGCTACAGGGATATCTATGGCTGGATTACACAGCTGAGGTGAATATCCAGAGTGGGGACTATGTTGCTAGTTAATTGGAAAATGAGAAAATTCTTATGACAATGATTTTCATCAACCTGTTTGATATAGTCAACTCTTTCCACCAAAAAGTGATTAGGAATAAGCGATGCAGTGAATAGCTATTTTGGCAGATGAAATCAAGAGGCTTACTGTAAAGCTGAGTGACCTTTAAGATGGATAAAGATATTTGAAGTGTTAAATCAAGATAATTGCAAGCACAGGGCTACTCTTCACTTTCTAAAGGGTCTATAACATTTTCTATAGGGGGGCAGTTATTTGATTGCAGCCTTAATTTAACATGGAATCGAGCTATAATTGTGTAATGGGGTGGCTACTTGGATGTCCCAGTTTATCAGCTTATTTTATATCCTAAAAATTATCTTTGCTGTTATGTGCAAAAATAGCTCTATTTTTGGTATTGGGTTTTAATTGGTACTTGCTGAAAATTGCAGGATTAATTGTGCAGTGAAGCAAATATCCAAAGACTTGTGTAATTCTGTTAAATTTAAGAAGCCTTTACTCGATTTATAGTTTAGAGGCCCAGTTTTCTAAGACTAAGCTTGAATAGATGCACACTGCTTGATCCTGGCGCTAGCTGTCTGGCTTAGTAAGGGTCACCACTCCCTAGTAACTTTTTTACAACTGGGGAATGTGAAGTCAAACTAACCTTATAAAATTTAGCTTGTCTCTGTTTGATTCGGCATGATGGAATGTAGTTTCCTTGCCAGTTAATTTCTGATATTGTATGGACCCTCCAAGTAATAGAATAGCCCAAGGTTGCAGTGCTTTCTGTGAGTCTAGACCATTTTCTTTTCATACGAGTTTTGGCCTATATTCTGTTAATTGATTTTGATTTAGAAACACCTTTGTGCTTTATTAGAGTTGAGTTCTTGCACAGAGTTGTTTGCCGATCCCATAATTTGTCTTTGCTGTTGGTATTCATTTAGACTACCAGATTCTTATCTGCTTGCTGTTGTGAGGATGAATTAAAGTTTGTTTTGAAACATAATGTTTGTTCAAGTCTTCACTGCCTGGTGCTGTTCTCCTAGCAACAGGATTTAGTTTAGTTGTTTGAACAGCTGGCTGATTTGTAAAGTGTGATGAGTTCTGGTCACTCCGTATAGTGAAATAGTTGATAGCCTTCAGCTTTTAAAGCTGTGTTTACATCTGCATTATCACTTACAAGGTTCACTAAGGTATAAAGGAGATTAAGAAACCGTACTACCTTTAAATAAGGTAATCAGTGATGCTAAGCTAATTTTGGGTTAGTTTTGGGCTTTTCACTTGTTTTCCAGCAGTGAAGAACCCTAAGAGTAAGAAGTCCTTAGCAATGGACCAACCATTTTCTGAAGTGCACTGTTCCTTGTTTGGCAGTCGTGCTGTGAAGCTTAAAGATAAAATGTACTTTTATTTTCTACAGAAAATGTACTCCAATCACAGCTAAGGCAAAAAGATATGTATGGCTTTTTGTGCTACACTGACTGGTAAAATGTTCCAAAGAGGACTTCATTTTTTTTTTTTTGTGGGTTCAGAACCTTGTGCTAAACGTGTTTCTGGTAGTTCTGTGTATGCAGGCTTTCCAGAGATCATCAGGAGTTGTACTTACTAAGATGTTGTGAAACTTGCTTCTTTTTTTTTTTTTTTTTCTTTTCGGTCTCGACAGGTTAGTTCCAAAACATGGCTCTTTCCAAATAATTGCATCATTCCTAATAATCTTGAAATTATTTTAGTATTAGTGACTAAAGTCATTAGAAAATGGATGACCCCTTCCCACTTCTATTCAGACATTTACTTAAGCATATTTGAGTTTCATCTAGTGAACGGCTATGCAGACTTAAAATAAAGCAAGTATCTTAAATATCTCCCTAGATCCAATTTAGATAAGATACTTAAGCTTGCCTAGTCAGGTTTTTCCCAATGAAACACGTCCCACGCCTTTGCCATTTGATTCTGTGCATGAAATTGTAATCTGTAAACGTTCTTGGGCTTCTTTTCAGAACAGTACAAATGTTTAAATTGTCTCCCACATCCTTAGCTATTTTTTTTCTTGTAACCAATAAACCTTGCAGTTAAACCATATGGGTTGTGTGCCCTTTTTAGGCTTGGGATTCCTATTGCTGGCAGTACAAAGGCCGAGGAAGTAACTGTATTGGGGCTATTTTCACCCAGGCCGAGTTGGAGGCCCTAGTGTTCGAAATCAAAGGAACAGAACTCTTGTTTCCAAACCATAACTTAAGAAAAGGGACAGGAGATGACAAATGAAGTTCAGCATCTTTGGGAAAAACTTGACTAGGAGTGTACTGGAGTTCTGTGTGACTTTATCATGCCAAGCAAAAATCAACGGTTTTTTGAAGACTATTTGATGAAGACTGTGACTATGTGTTAGTTTCTTGTCACCAAGATAGACAAAAACATTATAAAGTATAAGAAATAAGATAAAGAAAAATATATTGACATTAAAAATAGATGATGGAATCTGATCTAGAATAGTATGTGTGACAGCTCAAAAAATGTTTACAGAATTAGAATTGGCAGAGGTACAGAGGTTAGAAGTAGGGAAGAAGTCTGGTAAAGAGAAAAGAAACTAACTGAAGAAAATAGACTCTTCTTAAATAACACTTAACATAAAAGGATACACAGTTAAACAATAATGTTAAATTTGGTGACATAAAAGGTAACGTTTTCTCTGTGAATACACAGTTGATCATGATGATTTTTGATTTTAACATCCTCTTTGGCAATAAATGTCATCAGAGGGAGAAGGTTGGAAAAGTAACTTGAGAATTACAGCAAAAGGAATATTATAAAGGAGGTAAGTTTTGGTTTTAACTAATTGGAAGACACTTAGGCATAGCAGTAGTTTATCCTGGATCTGTCTCCTGTGGTGGGTGGGGCTGGGTCCCTTTTACCTTTTTCAGAACTTCTGTATCGAACACTTTCATACATATGGTGTAGGAATAGCTCAAATATCTGATCAAGTGTAATAATTCATCTCTTCGCGTACAAGGAGTACCATTCCTTTGCAGCACTGGGTCACAAAAAAGATACTTTCCTGTGTATGTTTGTCAGCTTTTGTAGTGGCTGTGTGTGTGTTTTAACTTCCCTCCAGTGAACCCTGGATAGTGTTGGTTTTCTTGTTTTGTTATAAAATTCATCTAGAGTTAAGTCAATATTTAGAATGCTATTTCATGAAGCCTGTTCTCATTCTAAAATACAGTTTTGAATTTGCTCTTTGATTATGGATGGGGTGGGAAATGAGGAAAATGTAGCTAAGACTTATTGTAAGTGATGTAGTTTGACCACCTGCATCTTGATGCTTTCCTGTATGAGGCTTGGTTGTCTGCTCTAACTGTGCTAAGCTTACAGCTATATTTTTTTACTCAGATGTTTCTCAGATAAAGGGTTTTTTGTTTTGTTTTTTGTGTTTAGAGAACTTCAAATTAAGTGATTCACTTCTGGGAGGAGAAATGTTTTGGTTTTGTCTTGTCAAGCAGCCTTTCAGAAATGAGGTTCTTTCTTGCCTCCAGCTGCCTGGGCAAGAGTTTGAAACTTTTACATGTAGCATACTGTCAGGGATGCCAACGTGATGCATTTGACTGTCTCGTAGAAGTGTGCACAAATTTAAGCACCTCTGTTCCTTGAGTCTGATCTAGCAATTGCATTGTGAAGTTTGTTGCTGACCTAATTCAGTGAAAGTGAGGGGTGAATAGGAGCTTTCTCACACCTCCTGCATCAGCAACTTGAAATTAAACTGTTAAAGCGGCTCTGAGGGAACACCATGACTTCAATGAGAAGTGGGGAACAGAGGTAATATGGGGAAGGTACATATATGAAGAAAATTGAGAACTTGCCTTAGGCCTGTGAGATTAGAAGGAAAAATGAGAAAAGGAAATGGGAGACTTCGTAGGATAGCAAGGGAGGTTTGAGGAGAGCTAGGAGAGAGTAATCTTGGTGGTCAGGAGTACAGAGGAGGGAGAAAGTGGAGCATGAGCAGATGCCAGGGCAGTAAGTGAGGGTATTTGGAGGTGAAGAATTGAGAGACCTGTGAGGAACAGGCACGTTTCCCATGTAAGTCGTGTGTAATTGAAGCTGTTATTCCCGAGTCTCAATATTTATTTCTTTATTGTAAATAAACTGAAAAATGCTGATAAAGATATCTCCATCGTATCCAGTAGAGGGCCATATTAATTATGAACAGTCATCTTCTGTCCTGTTTGAGTATGCAGTTGAGGGTGCCACTTCTTTGTGGACCAATTGGACTTCCAGCGAGGCGTGCAATACAAATGCTAGAAATTATGTTGGAGGCGTATGAACCAACACATATCTCCATTAAAATGAAGTTAAAGAGAGAAATGGGATAAAATCCAGTACAGTGCATTGCAGTGTGGTTTGTATTAGAACAATATAATAGCTTTTTGAGAGCATTTTCAGACAAATAAAAATTTAATGGCTCTCATCTGTCTGGACTTGTGTAAAGCACTTGATTCAGTGCATTCTGAGAAAATATTAGAGGATGGAGGTTAGAAAGGAATTGAGGATGGGTAAGAAATTGGCTATAGGAACGAAGACAGTAGGTAATATTGAAAGAAAATACCTGTTTGGGTTATCAGTAGATAATCTTGTTTAATATTTTCATTAATGGCTATGATATGAGAAGTAGACCTGTGATGAGACACAGTTGGAATGCATTGCCCATAAGAGAGAGGATTGTGTCAATATCCAAAAATGATTGAAATAATAGACATGGGAACAACTATGACAGTATAGAAATCAAGGTACAAGACTTGGGTCACAACTGGTGTTTTTCTTATTAGACTAGGATTTGAAAATTCCCAATGGAAAGGAGGACTCAGGCTTCTTGATCAAAAAATGGCAATGAGCAACCAAAACAGACTGGATCACAAAAAAGAAAATGCTGTCTAGGATATGTCATCATGGGTATTTACAGTACAAAACGGAGGAAGTGTTACTGCCTTTGCAAAGGCAGCAGCAAAATGTTTTGAGAATCATGCGGGATTTTGGTTGTCTGTATTCAATTCAAACTGGGAGAATTGCAAAGAGACTGTGACAGTGCTGAAAAACCAGTCTTAGGAAACTGAGTCTCGCTTATTATTTATAGCAAAATAAAGCCTGAAAGAAGGTGAGGTGGCTGTTTATTAAAACAGGGAGAAGCAGCACTGGGGAGTTAGGAAACAACTGAAGTGTAAGGGTGTTATTGTCACAGGAGTGAATTGGTGCCAATGGCTCATATAAAATAAATTAATCTGGAAATTGAGTATTGTAATTTAGTTTTAGAGCAGTGAGGTTCTGAAACATTCTCTGAAGCAATATGGTGACATGGCTGCATGTGATAAACTAGACATATTATCCTCTTCTGCGGTCCCAGCTCACAGGATAAGTCTGTTCTTCTACAGGACCTACATACTTGCATAACTCTGGAGTCTGTGTGTCTTATCAAATTGGCTTATATCCAAGTACTTAAATCAGTGGATGGGATTTAAGTTTAACATTCTTGGCAGGAGACCAATCAATGAAATAATGTAGCTTTTCACTCCTTTATTTTTAGATGTGGTCTGTCGTGTGTTTTGTTTTTTTTTTTTTCTTTTAGTGTGTATGATGACATCAGGAAAACTTCTAGACGTTTTCTTTTCTTCTTATCCTTCATTTTGCTGATCAGCTCGTGTGGTACCACATACTTGTGTACCCACACACATATAAAAGTCTGCCCCCGACAGCAAAAATGGCACTGTAATGCAAAATGAACTTTTTTTTTACTTTGTATTTTTTAGAGTGGCCAGTCTTTGTAAACTACTATAACTTAGTGTAATGTCTGTATTCCTAATGTGTTTGTGTGTTTACAAAATAATTTAATAGTTTAATAGTGTTTAATAGTGGTATTACAATTCATTTTTATGTCTGTTTTACAGCCTATTCGACACTTGAAGTATTCATCCTTTAAGAAATCCTTGCTGGGCAGTGTTTCTGACAGTGGAAATGTAACTCTGTGGGATGTAAATAGCCAGAACCCGTATCATAACTTTGAAAATACTCATAAAGCACCAGCTTCAGAAATCTGCTTTTCTCCAGTTAATAAGCTGCTGCTTGTAACTGTAGGTTTGGATAAAAGAATTATTCTCTATGACACTTCAAGTAAAAAGTGAGTATATTAAAGATCTTTGATTTTATAGGATCCTTATTTGGTTTTTATAAACTGAAAAAGCATGCCTAACTATGACATGAAATTTAGACCCCGTTCAGAAGGGTTGAAGTGATCAGCATATCGCTACTGGAGAACATGTCCCATAGTCCATTTTGCTTTTTTACTTAAAAAACCCAAACAGTCAAAAAACCCAAACAATCAAAAAAACCAATGCATGGGGGTACTAATTGAGTTGCTACATATGAGTGACCACTCGCAAGTGCTTGTGTATGGGCTTTTCTTCTCAATACAGAGCAGTTAGCTTCTGTGAGGGGCAGTGCAGCCTGTGCGGAGCTGCAGCCACCTGAGCTCAGCTTACCTGCTTTTCTAGTTCAAGATACAAGACATAACTGCAGTGCACAGAGTTGCTGAGACAGTGAGCCTTAAATATGGGAGAGTGTTGGTTGAAAAAGGAGGAAGTATGGGGCATAGGTGGTGGGGCTGTGTAGTAAGAGGGTAGGATAGCAAGTGGTTTCATGGGACTGTGGTTCTAGTGTGGGTTGTGCTTTCACTGTAGCTGAATAAAAGCAGAAGTCTGGCTCTCGTTTGGAGGGGTGTAGTAGAAGGATGCAAACTAGGACCTGAAGCTCTTCCTAGAATTATGGGAAGGTTAGAGTTGATAGGCTTGGGAAGCTAGAGGATGTATGTAGTATGATTGCTGCTGGAAATAGTGATACCAGTAAATAATGTTGGTGTCAGAACTGCTGTTAAGAAGGCAATTTGATCCTGTCCTGGTGAAATCTTTTGGGGCATATGCAGTCTTTAATTTGTTAAGCATGAACACTTAGTATAAGTCTAATTCACTGTTCCGGAAGATATTTCACTGAATTTACTTGGCACTGGAGAAGTGGAACTACTGACCTGTAGCTGAATTATGAAAGCTTTTATACTTTTTTTTTTTTTTTAGATACTCTGTTTTGATAAGTCTAACTTTTGAACTCTAAAAGCTGCTTTATCCTGTCCTTCCTTTTGTTTGAAGGTTACTGACAACAATAGTAGCTGATTTTCCTCTGACAACAGTCGACTTCATGCCTGATGGTACTACTTTGGCTATAGGATGTTCCCGGGGAAAAATCTGCCAGTATGACTTAAGACAATTGACATCACCAGTGAAAACAGTTATTGCTCACAAAGGCTGTGTGAAATGCATACGTCTTCAGTTCAGTAGCACTTTTTCCAAGGTAAAAGAACTCTCCTTTTTATTGCTCGATGTGCAGATTAATGAAAGCAAAACTTAAACTTAAGTTCTAAAAGAAATGTTAGCATTCAGTTTCTAAGCATTATAGATGCCAACAAAAATGGTTCATACCAACACAGAAATTATAAACTGCTCAGTCTTAAGTGCTGTTTTAGGGGGTTTTAATGTGGAATTCTCCCCACTCCTAGCCTGAGTGTAGAAATGAGTGAAACTTTAGTCTTAAATTTCCTGGTGTGAATATGCTACCGTTGCAGATCAGTTTGGGGCACCATAGATTCATTTGTAGGCAGTGGCAGAAAGGTCTGTAATGGCTCTTCCACTTAAGGTGAAGACACACAGCTGCCCATCTTGACGTATTTTTGCATGGTCTTATATATGGTCTTTTGCAGGCACATATAAATGGTGGAAAAGTTGATTAAATAATAGAGAAGGCTTAAGAGGTTCTTCAAAGACTTAATTAGGCTCTATTGTATCCAGAAACGCCACACGTCCATTCAGTGGAGATGGAGAGAAGCTTTGAAGTGGATTCTTTACCACTCTGAGACTTTCTTCGTCTTCTAGCACACTTGCTGCTGGTGGTTGGCCAGTCCTTTACAATTTGGCATCCCTAATAATGTAATCTCTTGTTTTTCCTATGCTTAAGCCTGGGATCAAAATTGGCTCGTGCCAGGTTACTCCATTGTTACCTTAAGGTCTGTTGCTATTCTTTTGCAGGTCCACACAGTATTCATATAATATTACACATTTCCCATGTTCTTTGAAGTTACATTTTTTTTTTTTAATATTTGTGAAGGCATATCCCCTAGGCAACCTTTGCAACTTGAACTGAATTTTTTTTAGTATTTTGAAAGAGAAAGAATATCGGCTTATATTTTTACTTTTAGCTGAAGGAATTATAACTTCTCTTAATTTGTTCTATTTTTATCTGCAGTCTAACCTTATGGGTTCTTCAAATAAACCTGTATCCAAAAGAGTAGAAGTCAAAGCTGGTAGTAATCTTGGAGGATTTCAAAATACTGGCATCAAAAATGTTGCCTCTCAAGCATCAGCAACAGTTTCATCTCATCTAACATTGCCAAATGAGAATAAGGCAGGAGATGTTCTTCAGGAGAAAACAGGTAGCCTATTCTTCCTACTCTTACAATTGTATTTGGCATAATGTAGAAGATGAAAGGAATATTTCATGCCTTGAGCATTACAGTATAAAAATTTCACTGAGGGAAGAGCATTTGTTTGGAAGAGCTGTGTGTATGTGCATGCACATCTGCACCTTCTTTTCCCTCCCCTACTTTATTAGACATACTATGAGACTGTGGGAAGTGAACTGGGTCCTACTACAAGCTTTAGACAGGCGGAGTCTAAAATTTTGGACTTGAAGTAGAAGTTGTATTTAAACTTTAAAGGCAAAAACTCTCTGGTGATATTGTGGGGCTCTCTTGCGTTCTGACTTCCTGTAGGTTATCCTTATATATATATAGTGTATTTTCTGACACAGGGTCTGTATGGAATGCAGAGCTAATGGCTTGTAATTCTGTTAATAAACAGGAGTAACAGACCTCATCTAAAAAACCAACCAACCAAAACACAGGGGAAAAAACCTAGTCCAAAAACCCAAGTGAGAACTGAACTGTATTTTTGTGTGAGGCATGATTCCAATATCACATGGTAGGAAAGATGTTAAATATAGTTGCAAGTATGATTAGTTGTATAACTGTACTTGCTATTTATGCTTCTGAAATTAACAAGTTCTTTATAAGAATTCTGAGCATTATTCTAAAATTCTGCCACTGTGTGAAATGTACTCTTAAAATTTTATTTAATTCAAGAGTTCTGAAAATATGGTCAGATCAGTAACACTGTTAGTTTGATTCTTGGAAAAAAATCCTCAAACCATTTTAATGCAATAGCACTTTTCCCTCCCTTTTTAAATAAGGAGAAATACATTTAGCAACAGTAATTAGGCAATAAGCCACTGCAGTCCATAGGGATGTGTATTAATGACCTCCCTTGGGTATGCAGTGAAGTATGAGGTGAAGTAGAATGCTTCCTATGTATGCAAGAAGTGTTGCTAATCAACATTACTGAATGGTGTGGAAAATTTTATTTCAGTTAAAATACATGATTTATTATCTTTATTTGAAGATGTAATGGCTGTTACCCCTTAAACAGGACCATGCGTAATAAAGAAATGTTTTAAGAAAATAAAGTCTTCCCAAGTAAAACAAGTATTTTTCATTAAACTGAGCGTTCACTTTAGAAGTAAAGACCTCTGTATACCTCGGAAGATACAGTCTTTAAACTTAGAAATGGGAATGGATGAGAGACCACAAACTTCATTTGTTCTGTGAAAACTCTTCCAGACCGTGATTATGGGGTTTAACTCTGGAGAAATAAGGGGCATTCAGTAAAGTGATCTGATAGTATATTTAAAACAAAAAACCATCTGTTCATACAGTTTGTAAATGGACTGGGGCTTTTTGTCACAGGTATGTCAAAGTACAAAAGTATAAATGAGGACAGAATGTGATGAGAAGTTTGGATGTACTTTGAGCTGGCTTCCCATAAACTTCTATTTAACAGGCATCCTCTGGTTTAGGTACTTGCTACATTTAGATTACTGGGAATGGGTAAAAATACACAAAAGACATCTTGCACTGTTTTATATTATGCTTTTTCCGTGTAGATCCTCTGTAGATTCTGGCACAGGTTGCTACTGCACTTCTAGTTTGACTCAGTATGCCAAGTATTTACTTAATTAAAAAGCAAGTGCAATCCTATGTATGTGTCACAACTGATACATCTGAAGGAGTGGAAAATGTGATCTATTAATACATTTGAAAGTGGAATCTTAAACCTGACTCAATTTCCAGTTTATGTAAATACTTGGACATGATTAACTGTGGTCATCCACACAGTCACGTTTGGATCACTTGAAAAAGTAATGCCACATAGAGAAGTAGTTACAGGTTTTATGAACAGTGGTTTGGTTTTTGTTTTTTTTTTTTTTAATTAAAGTAGGTACAAAGTAAAGCTTTTGTATGTACAAGTGATTTATTTATAGGAGATTTATTTATGTATTGCACAGCACTAATGCTCTTTGCCTAGATCTTAACTTACACAAACAAAACCTAGGCACTTTTAGAGTTAGGAGTTCAGTGAAGGAAGAATAGTGGCTTGCTTACAGTCCTGGTCTGGTTTTCAAATATATTAAATTATAAAAGTTATTTAGGTGGTTGTCTTAGCAGTTCAATTGACTTCTCCGTGTATTCCTCATCTAAAAACTGTAGTTTGAATAATTACTGGGGGTTTTTTTTGCCTTAAGATATGCTTCTGTTCTTCCAACAACTGTCCCTGCTACCATGCATACAAAAGCTAACTTTTTTCCCTCGGATTGGGTCAGGGATGGGATTTGAGGGTGGAGTGGGGAAAGGTCTAGGAACAAGTTTCTTTTGTCTGCAACTGTAATCCTACTCTGATTTCCTAATACTGGAAATAAGCAGAGAATATCCTAACATCAGGTAAGCTTTAAAATAGATGTTTCATAGAATTTCCCTTTGAATGCTTAATAACCCAAATGAAGCAGATTTCTTGCAGAATAGATTTAAATTTTGATCATCTGAATGTGGTTACCTTCTTAGCAGAAGGTGCATTCACTGGTTTTTATTTTACCTGATACACCATAAATTTGCTGCATCCATCACGTAGATTATTTGAAAATGAGTGCATTCTCCAGTTTGACAACTCTCCTTTTTAAAAAGAGGAAAGGAATCCAACTGTATCTTATTTTTGTTAATAACCATCTTAGAGCTTAGTTCTATTGACCTGCATTGACAGCCCAAATGAGGAAGTTAAAGTTGATCCTCTAATTGGAATCCGTAGAAGGTTCTAAAGTGCTTGCTGGACTTAGTAGGCATCATGCTTGCTG
Organism: Burhinus oedicnemus; assembly: GCA_008921705.1. Taxonomy (NCBI): domain Eukaryota; kingdom Metazoa; phylum Chordata; class Aves; order Charadriiformes; family Burhinidae; genus Burhinus; species Burhinus oedicnemus. Next base: position 335,422 of record VFFE01007694.1, read on the forward strand.
TGAGATTGTTTAGAGATAATGTATGTTATTTTTGGAAAACGTCAATTACTAACTGAATGTTATTGTCCTTTTAAGGCTTTCCCCATAGTTGCAGCTTGGATGTGATTCCATCTAAAGAAACAGATCATGGAAAAAGTGCTGATTTAAAGAATTTTGATGATTTGGGTCGAAGTAGTTTAGGAGATGTGTTTTCTCCAGTCAGAGATGGTAAGCTGCTAATACTAAAATTTGTAAAGCATCACTCGTCTGCATAGAGCATGACATTTTGACATTTGTGTGTTACGGACCACTGTACCTATTTGGTATTTTAATTTGTCTTTGATTATGCATTCAATGCAATGATATGAATGTTGATGTGGATTTCACTTAATAAACACTTAATTTGTCTATGTTCTGGTACTTTGTAGATGTTATTGCAAGTAAAGCGAATGAAGATCCTCAAGGAAAAGGAGATGGTAAACATACTTTCAGTACGTTTTTCTTTGTCAGTGGTAGGCCTTTGGAGGCCTACGCTGGTTCTTACATGCTAATTTTATTGTACGATGAAAGCAGACACTGAAACAAATGAACTTTTCTGGAAATCGTCTAACGCATTGACATGCTAAGACACAACATGGTAACAGGAAATCCAAGAGTATGGTCCTAAAGTGATTTTTTCTTTTTCCTTTGTGCAATTTATAGTGATATATGGAGGCTTTTCATGCTTTATTACTTTCATAAGGACAGTGACAGCGTAAGTTGGATTTAAGGATTTAGTTTTTGTGGGGTGCATTTTTGGGTGATTTTTTTGGTTTGTGTGGGTGTGCAGGCATTTTACTTGTTTTCATTTGGGGTGTGTGTGTTTGACCTCTGTGTTTCACCCTTCCATGTCCTTTTTAGGTCCGGATTTTCAGTCCTACCTCTTGGGTTTGGATTTTCTCCCACAGCTCACCACTACCTTACCAGTAAAAAGAAACCCAGTGGGCAGTAGTGCACAAGGGATACGGTCAAGCCCATTGCATGCACTTGCGGGATCTCCAGTTAAAGAAGAGGAAGAACATCCAGAGACTGACACTACGAAAATAAATCTTGGAAAACAAGAATCTAAAGATGTCTTAAAGCAGGTATACTATACTAATTCTTGTTAGGAGTGGTCGTCTTAGAATCTTGACAGAATATTACCACTTGAAGGAAAAATCCTTAACAGCATCCGAGTTAGTCTTATTTTGCAACTCTGTTCACACTCTTGAGACAAATCTGTAAAATGTTGTTCAGTTTAAGTGTGTTGGCCTTCAGCAACGCAAGATAAATGTATGTTTCTTTTCAAATAAGCTCAAGTGATAAAAGTTCACATGAAACAAAACTGGGTTAGCCTGAGGAATATTTTGATTTTTCTAGTTAGTTGGTTGCACCAGTATGTTTGTTTGTCGTTTATTAAGTCAATTCCACCCTCTCTTTCCCTATTCCCGATCTACCTTTTCTTCCTTCTTGAGCTATCTTTGATATGCTTCTGCTGAGACCCCTGGCTCCTTTTGTGTTGCTTTTGAGAAGTCTGAATTTGGTAGAAGTGATGTTTATAACTTTGCCACAAAATATTTGATGTGAAAATTAAGAGGCCTCTGCCTTTTGCACTCCTTTCTGTGTGGGGGCACTTAAGCGATCAATTTTTAAGATGTCTTGCTAGAAAATGAAAAGCATATGTTTGTGAGTAGATTCCTGAAACAAAAAATGTTTGAAAGTGCGTTCCTGAAAACTTAGTCTTCAAGTGCAATTAAGTAGAGTTCATAATCTTTTTATTTAAATTACTATTATTTTATTGTCAGCTTTCAAAATCTAGCTCATCAAGCGCAGAATCCGTAACTCTAAGTCCTCCACCATCATCCACTGCTGTAAAGACTCCTGATACAAATGAGAGACTAGCGAAGAATATTCAGGTGCATCCTGCACATGATCTGCCAGTAAATGGTACTACCTCAATAAGTAAGTTGATTATTTTGACCCAGTTTTAGGCATAGTTGATTGCAGACCGATGTGAAACCTGATAAAATAGCATTAGCATTAAAACAGAATATCCAATCTTGATTATTCTGTAAATCCAGTTAGTCCTAGAACATCCCTAGTTGCCTCTGAAAAGACTTATTCTAAATCAAGATTTATTTTTTTAACTAGGTAATATTTGAGATAAAATATTGACAAGCCTCAAGACAAATAAAAAAACCCTCTTTATTCCATTATGCTGACTTTTTTTTTTTTTTAATTGTAAAGGTCCAAAGATAACTTCACCTGTCACTGCTGGAGTTGCTAGTTCATTGTCAGAAAAAATAGTAGAAACCATTGGGAGTAGCAGACCAAATGCACCTTTAACATCAATCCAAATAAACTTCATTCAGAATATGATACAAGAAACAATGGATGACTTCAGGTACTGGTATTCACGCAGAACACGCTTGTTCTCAGTGACATGTTTTCTTAGTAAGATGTTTTAGCATCTGCTTTAACATATTTTCTACTTGTATTAGAAATGACACCATTAATAGCCCGAATCTTGGAAATCTAGATATGAAACTTTTATTTATTCTGGATCGCTCTGATGACTAATTAGATTGATGTCTCTGAGGGTTTTTAATGCATGTCTTTGCTAAGATGTTTTCAGAATGAGTGCTTGAATACTTCTTGGATGGTGAATTTATCTGCAAAATGAGGTCCTTACTGCTTTCATGAAGCCTTGTGCTGATTTCTTTCCTTCCCTGCTCATCTTTTGTCCCAGCAGGAGAAATTTCTCTTAAAGTTGACATTGTGGAGAGTTTGATCTAGACAGTTGACTTGCATTGGCTTTGATTGTTGTTAGCTTGGTATGTATAAGGTAAAACACTATGTGTATTTCTACTGGTGAAGCTTGATATTAAAAATGTCGGTTCTGTAAGTGACGGTTGGTGTCAGATTACTTTGTGTTTGTGGATACCTAAATAACACTCTACTTGGATTTAGAGTGGAGTTTGAAGGAGATGAGCAGTTGAGAGGGGAGTTGTGTCTAGGGATTCACTTCCCAACCCATGTTTAAGAAGAAGTACATTGACTGAGATGGTGGAGGAGCAAAGGATTGCTGGGGCAGGGGAGGTATTGCTGTCTTGATGACAAAAAGCAATGCAAAACTACCTTAGTAGGTCTGTGTGCTATGGCTGCTCTGTATCTACCAACAGAGAAATACATTGAATGTTATTAAATGTCGTTAAATAAGAATATAGTATAGTAAAACTCCCCTGGGATTTTGTGCATATCTGATTAAAAACTAATTTTCACATGACTTCAAATGCAGTCTATGGATTGCAGATGTTTTTTCTTTAAAGTCTGTGTTCAGGCATCCCAGTATTGGAAGGTGTGCTTGTCAGTCTTGTACTTCCAGTATCTGAGGTCTGGAGCCTCAGAGATTGTGTTTCTCTTCTGACTTGTACTTTTTGGAGTGGCTCTAAGGCTCTGCTCACCCTTTTCCCAGTTGTAAATTGGGGATTCATTCAAACTGAATGTAAAAGATTGTACTGAGGTCAGTAAGAGGGAAGGGAGCCATTGCAAACTTCTCATTGTTACTGCTTTCACCCTCTGGAATCTGAGGAAAGGATTTCTATCACTATTGCCTGAAATCCATTCCTCTTCCAGTAATGGGGGGGGGGGGGGGGGGGGGGGGGGGGGGG